>CM062805.1:483670084-484270084 GCA_031772625.1 Pinus tabuliformis | reverse complement strand
AATTTTCCAATAAATTTCCAATTTCTGCACGAGTTACTGCTTCTACCAAAAGTCTAGTATCTCTTACAAATCGATCATGCTCTGCTTGTTTTAGTCTTGTGTTGCCTCTCGAACTCCTGATACATAAATCAATAATGTTAGTAAAATTTTCTTGATAAATGTCTCCTTTCCCCATAATGTTTAATGTCTCAATCCATTGTTCCTTCATTACCCTAATTAATGTTGTTTTTAATACATTATCAGGTAAAGGTAACGATGCATAAGGAGATCTTTGAAGATTATACTAGAATCGTTCAACATACTCTTCTAATGTTTGATTTGGTTTAGCTATCATCTGAAATATTTCATCTTTTAATTCTCGAGACCTGCGATAGTCCTGATACTTTTTTTAGAAAAGACTCTTTCATTTGATCCCAATTATTTATAACACCACCACCTAATCCCATAAACCATCTTAAAGCAGCTCCTTTTAATGTAGAAGGAAATAATTTCAATTTTTGGGGATCGATAGTATAGTCATATCCTCTACACAGCACGTTGAATTCAAATAGAAATGCATTCGGATATTCTAATGTAAGGCCATGGAATGTAGGGATATGATGAAAAGGAATTTCTTTCATAGGTGCATTAGCTGCAGTATCCACAATGGGGTATTATAGAGTAGAGGTTTGGGTGTTAGGCTGATTTTGGGCCATTTGATCAAATATATGCCAATAGCCTTCTGGGATATCTAGGAGGGTATTCCTAGGTTGTCGAGAGGGAATCGATCTAATGGGAATGGCCTTGACAACACTTTCTTTATCTGGGATGATGAGAGTTCCTAAAGTCTGAGGGAATTCGGGTTCTTGAATTTCGTTATAAAGGATTTTTGCAGCACTTCCCTTATTTGGACTACTTAATGACTAAATTACCCTAAGAGGAGATTTTGGTTCTTCTGCTTCTCCTGTTTCTCCCCTTCCTTCACAGAGATTGCTACGGTTCCCTTCTTGCAATGATTTTGGGCTAAAATTTTCAATTTCTTGAAAATCTTTCTCTTCAGTTTGACTATGCAACTCAGCAAAGGCTACAGATGGTGATCCTGTGGCCTGAAGGGAACTAGTAGGTTGTCTAGAAGTAACTTTTCTACGTCCTACCGAGGGCTAAGATTCTGCTTTCTTAAAGATTTCATCTAAAAAGGTTGATCGGCGAAGGGTCACCGACCGCTTAGCTTTATCAGGCTTGGGTAGAGGTTTGGGATTCTTTTCTGGCTTTTTCTGCTTAGTCATGCACACAAATCAACTGCTAGGTTCTACCCAAACAAAACAGTAACAAATCTACAGGAAAGTGGGCAGGGGAGCAAGGCTATTACATACTCCTTATGCAGGTTCTTACCTTCCATTTTTAGAACCCATCTCTTTCCTAACAGGTTCTTACACTACTCCGAAAAAGAAACAAATGTCTACACTCTTCCTCGACAATAGTGCCAAAATGTCGAGCTGTAAAAAGGGTGTTTTTCACCTCTAATTACCTCACATTAACTTGTCAATCCAGGAATGATTTGTTATCTCAAATAGTGTACTCAGTTTGAGGCTGTCGTTTGTCAGAGTAATGCTAGTAGTATAGTGCTCAAGAAAATACAAGAGTAAACGGATGCTTGAAAGAAAATCTACTTACAGCAAAATACTTTGAAACCTAAATCATGCACTCAGAAAACTAAGCAATGCATCAGTCAAGGGTCCAGTAACAATAACTCATCCCTTTGGAAACTGATGTAACCAAAAATAATCAAAGAACAGATCATCAATCTGGGGACCAGACAACAAATTCCAATGCCCACTATAGTTTCAGATCATTCTGCACGCCAGAGCAATCAATAACTCCAATAATAGGAAATGGAACAACAATTGAGAAATGGAACAGCAACTAGAAAACATTACAGCAACTAAGTTTGATGAATAGCAACACCTTCAATCTATATAAACAAGTACAGTAATCTTATCCTACAGAAATCAAATGTCAATCTTTACTCAAAGGGTAAATGGGACAGTAAATAGAAATGGAACGGTAACCAATTACCAATGAAATATAGAACAGCACGTAGAGCTAATTGTGAATATACAATACCAAAAAAAATAATACACACATCACACAGAGATGTTAAGAAAAATAGTAATCTGAGTCTGATGCCACAAGTATTGATCCTGGTTAGAGAGGATAACAATCACTATTCAAAATAGAACAACAATGTTAATTGAACGACAATTGTATGAAGCATGAACCATAGACAAATATAATAATACCGACTCAAGAAGGTTATAGCTCGGTTACTTTGCAATTGAACATAAATAACATTCTTTAAAGAACAATGATGTTATATTAATGATTGTAAAGGAACAACAATGCGTTGTAAGATCAGAATGCACAATACGATTTTCCTATTGCAGAGAACGATATATAAAAATATAACAGAGCTGCGATATAAGATAACCAAACACACCAGATTACCGATTAAGGCTGATAATGGAAACCACACAGGAACTCAAGATAATGATACAGGAGCAAGTGTTCCACCAGGGCCAGGCCCTTAGCCTCCAGGGATACACCGCTTGAAGTTGTTCCAGAATCACAAATGGAATAGCAACCTGATTTATATTAAAGCATTAAAACGGAGTTACAGTAAATCTCTTGTCAACGAGAGTCGATGATCAAAGTTCAAGTACAGAGCAAAGTTACATGATAATTTAATAGTCTTCCAGGCTAGCAGTGCTGCCCCTACTTATAATATCTGAAGCGGAGATATCAAGGATGCAAAAATAGTTAGGCAACGATCCCTCAGGATCAAAGGATCTTGAGGGATTCACCAAGCTGTTAATGCTCAGTTATTCGGTCGTTTTCTTACACCGAGTCGATATCTCTTCTTCCTTTCCTTGGCTGAGACATTTTAATTTAGATCATCTTGTTTGCATATGGTTCCCCACCAAAGGGACAACGATTAGCTTGGCCCTATCTTTTTCTTTGGAGCGGTAATCTTTAGTTTTTCCCTTTTCCTGCATAAGAAATGGCAATTATTAGTGTTTTTATGTTGCATATAAATCTTTATAGATTTTGTCATGATTTCCCATTTTCTACCTAGTTCATGATGCAAAGATGTTACGAGTTCTAAAGAAAAGATGGAAAAATAGTCAATGAAAACATACCTTCTTTAATACTCCACACCTACCACTCACAATTATAAAGATAGAAGCGTTCTTTCCACTGGCCTTCCAAAACCTAGATGGTTGACACCACAATAATTGGAAGAAAAAGGAGAAAAAGTGTGTTGTTATAGTTGTGATAACAAATACACTAAATGTCATAAGTGTGCTGAGAAGAAATTATTTTACATAGATTGTGAAGATGAGGAATAAAAGGAAAAATAAATGTCAAAAGAAGAGGATATACACTAAGAAAAAACCCTAGAGAAAGAACAAATCAATCAAACCATATCTTGTAATGCATTGGCCAGAATTACCACTCCTCAAGCTATCAATATAGAATGACATATCAAGAATAAAAATGTAATAGTGTTGATTGATTCGGGTAGTACCCATAATTTTATTCATTGTAAGATAGCCAAGGAATTGAATTTCTTCCTATATCTAGCACCAAAGTATTAAGTGATGGTTGCAAGTGGAGGAACCATAAATTTCTCTAGAAAGTGTCGTATATCAAGCTATCCATGAGAGAATATGTATTTAATAACCCAATGCTTTCCATTCCAATGGGTGGTGTTGATGTTGTACTGGGAGTCCAATGGCTACAATCCTTGGGTACAATAGCTTTTAATTTTCAAGAACTTTTCATGAAGATTTCTTCAGAAGGAAAGGAAGTTGAATTGAGGGGTATCGTAGGGAAACTGGGAAAGATAGTCAACTGTAACAGAATAACAAAGCTTCTAAATAAATAAAAATGAGGCATAATTGCACGATTATGTTCGTTAGAGGCAGATTTCCAAAAAGTCTTGGACAATAATTCCAACGTATTTGAGAATCCCAAAGGCCTCTCACCTATTCATGATCATGATCATGCTATTTATTTGATTCTAGGAAGTTTTCCTCCAAACATAAGGCATTACAGATATCCCTATTCCAAAAATAGTGAAATTGAATGTATGGTTTCATAAATTCTAGAGGCTAGTATAATTCAACCTAGTCAAAGTTCTTTCTCTGCTCTAGTAGTATTGGTTCACAACAAGGATGGATCATGGAGCATGTGTCTAGATTATAGGGAGCTCAACAAGCTCACTATTAAATATAATTTTCCCATTCCTCTCATTGATGAATTATAGGATGAATTGCATGGACCAATTTACTTCACCAAGTTGGATCTTCATTCAGGATATCATCAAACTAGAATGAAGATTGAAGACATTCTGAAAGCAACATTTAGAACTCATGAAGGTCATTATGAATTTTGGTCATGCTTTTTGGCCTTACCAATGCACCTTCTACATTTCAAGGTTTGATGAATTCCATTTCAAACCCTTACAAATTTTTTTTTAGTATTTTTTGATGATATACTAATCTACAAGAAGTCTTGGAAGGATCATGTTCAACATGTTGACAGGGTGCTCAAACTCTTAGTGGAGAAACAACTATATGCAGAAATATCCAAATGTTTCTTTGGAGTACAAGAGGTGGAATATCTGGGTCATATTGTATCTCATGAAGGTGTTAAGGTAGACCCTAGAAAAATTAAAACCATTAAGAAATGGAAAATCCCCACGTCCATAAATCATATGCGATAATTTCTTGGGTTGACAGGGTATTATCGCAAGTTTGTTAAGTATTATTGGAGAATAACATAACCTCTAACAACATTATTGAAGAATGATGCATTTTCATGGATTCTGGAAGAAACAAAGGCCTTTGAACATATTAAAGAGGAAATGTGCCAAGCATCGGTCTTAGCTACGTCAGAATTCAAAAAATCCTTTATTGTGGAATGTGATGCCTCAGGAAATGGAATTGGTGTTGTTTTAATGCAAGAAGAAATACCCATTGCTTTTGAAAGTCATCCAATCAAAGGAAAGTATTTACACAAAATTATTTATGAGAAGGAAATGTTGGAAATACTACATGCACTTAAGAAGTGACGACCCTACCTAATGGGAAGACACTTCAAGGTAAAAACGGATCATGATAGCCTTAAATACTTTTTAGAACAAAGATTATCTTCAAAAGAGCAACAAAAATGGGTCACAAAGGTGTTGGGTTATGACTTTGAAATAATCTGCAAAAAAGGGAAGAAAATGTTGTGGTAGATGCACTCTCAAGAAAGGATGAGGATGTGGAAACATTTCTTTGCACCATTTCTATTATCCAACCAGATTGGATAAATGAAGCAATGGATGAATGGAAGAATGATGAAGAAGTGTGGGCACTCATTCAAAAGTTACTACAAGATCCCAGTACATCTGATACATTTATCTAGAAAAATGATTTGTTATGGTACAAAGATTGCTTATACCTATGTAATAATTACCAACTCAAACAAAGGATTCTTATGGAATTGAACACCTCTCCCTTAGGAGGCACTTAGGATTTCTAAAATCTTACCACATGGTTAAGAAGGAATTTTTTTGGGATGGCCTTAAATCAGACATTCAAAATTTTGTGGTGGAATGTTTGGTTTTCCAACAAAATAAAATTGAAACAATTAAGGCCTCAGGTCTATTATAACCTTTATCCATTCCAAGCTAATGTTGGGAGGAGGTTTCAATGGATTTTATTACAGGTTTACCCAAGTTTGAAGGAAATAGTGTTTTCATGGTGGTAGTTGACAGACTTACCAAGTATGCACACTTTTATGCATTATCTCATCCATTTAAAGCGATTACAGTTTCTACTGCATTTACGGAAACAATTCAAAAGCTACATGGAAACCAAAAGATTATTCTAAGCAGCAGAGATCCAATTTTCACTAGAAAGTTTTGGACACAATTGTTTTCTTATCTTGGTACTCAGTTAGCTCATAGCTCATCTTTTCATTCTCAATTTGATGGGAAAACTGAGATAGTAAAAAAATGTTTTGAAGGATATCTTCATTGCTTTATATCTGATAAATAGACACAATGGGTCAAATGGTTGCCTCTGGATGAATGGTAGTATAACACTTCCTTCCATGCTACAGGAAAAACAAAATTATAAGGTTCACGTAATGTAAGATCACATTGAACATCAACAACAAGTTCTCCAACTCTTAAAGGATAACCTCACTTTGGCATAGAATAAAATGAAACAACAGGTAGACCAACATCGCAGTGAAAGAAGTTTTGATGTTGGTGATTGGGTAATCATACAACTAAAACCATATAAATAAATGTCCCTCAAGCAAGCTAAGAAGCATAATAAATTATCACCAAAGTATTATGGTCCGTACGAGGTGTTACAAAAGATAGGTACTATGGAATACAAATTGGAGCTTCCTACAACTTCCCAAGTGAAACCAGTTTTCCATGTTTCATGCTTAAAGAAGGTTATTCGTTACAAGAGCCCAGTTCAAAAAATATTTCTAGAACTTGATGAGGAAGGAAAAATCATATTGGAACCTGAAGCAGTCATAGAAGCAAGAACTTGATAGCTACACAATCGATCAATTTTAGAGTATCTCATTAGGTGGAAGAACTTACCCATTGAAGATTACACATGGGAGGATGAGAATTTTATACAGAAGCATCCAGAACTACTCAAGCATTGAGGACAACACTTTTTTGAAGAGGGTTGTGATAGGTCCCTATAATACTAGTGATTCCCCCATTACTATTTTCATTGTAGCCCTTATTGTTATTGTTGTTCCCCTATTGTCCCCATATTGTTATTATTGTGCCCCATATAAGCCCACTATTTTTATCAGGGAAAATTTTAAGAACCCCCCCAATTTTACATGTATCACAAATGGGCGAATCTCCATGGTATATAGGAAAAATGGAAGGCAATTTTATCAATAATATGATATGTATATATAATTTTTTGGCGAATCTCTCACCAGGCATGGCGAATATTCTACTCAATTATAAAATCTTGTGTTTATTGAATACACGAATGAAATCATTGCATTTCTTTAAAATATATTTTGAAATCAAAATTACGGAAATTACATATCGATAACCTAGTGGGTGTAGGATAAAATTCACCCGTGCCATTCACAGAAAGCATGTGAAAAAACCTAATACTATATAAAAAACCAAGAAAAATTCAGATTCATCACTTCTAGGGACCTCTTAACCACCTTGCCAAAACACAAGTATGTTCCTATTTGCAATTAGAAAAATTACCCAAATTACAATCTGTTTACTCCAGCATATGTTGGAAAGTTATAGAAGGATGACTAGTGCAATCAATCAATTCCTTTTAGCCGTGGATTTGTTTCAGTTTAAAACAGAAGTATACAAATATACTTGTCCAATGTCTATGCTTTAACCATTCACCTTAAGATGTTTTTACAATATAATTTCCTAAGTCTATTTAATATCTTCATTATCATAAAAACCAACCTATATCCATCTTAACTCCACATCTACCACTCTTAGGGGGATGAAATCTATTTATCCCTCTGAGCACTTGGTAGACCTAGAATTAAGATGGATCTAAGATGATAGAATTTCGCCTTTAAATAGTCTATGCTCACATGAATACCATGGTATTACCATGGGTCAATACCATGGGTCAATACCATGGGTTATCATAAACCTGGAGCTTAAAAATTACTATTAGTAATTTATAAAAATTAATAAAATTAATAGTTGATTTTTATTTTATTTTTTAGTTTAACATACATTAAATTACAACATCCATTTTTACTCTTGATCGGATCAAATATTTTTTCACTCTATGCTAGTTTGCATATCACGATATTTGATACCTCTCGGGGGTTAGTAGATCCAGAGTAAAGATGGATCTATGCTAGTTTAATTCCCCCATTTAAATAGGCTACATTCCAAGTGAATACCATGGGTCAATACCATGTGCCATTTTGGTGAATACCATGGGTCAATACCATGTTCCATTTTTATTTTTATTAATACTAATATTAGGGTTAATAATGTTTTTTTGCATGGTATTAATAACAATCTAGTCCATGGTATTTGTCCCATAGTATTTTGCCCATAGGTTTCACCTAAATATAACGCATTTTTTGAGTGTTTGTAAATATAAGGTGACTTATGGAGTAAATATAAAAAAATGTTTTATTTGTTTACCATACCTCTCGTTTATTTATATTTTTATTAATTTACCATACCTCTTTTACAAATATGGTATTTGGCCCATAGGATTCACTTAAATAGAACCTCTTTCTTGAGCCTTCATAAATAGAACGAGGGTTATGGACTAAATATAAAAAGAGGTTTTATTTATTTACCATGTGTCTAGTTTATTTATATTTTTATTTATTTGCCATACCTCCACTTTACTTATATTTTTATTTGTTTACACCCTTGCATGTATATAAGGTGACATATGGAGTAAATATAAAAAATGTTTTATTTATTTACCATACCTCTCATTTATTTATATTTTTATTAATTTACCATGCCTCTTTTATAAATATGGTATTTGGGCCTTTGGCCCATAGGATTCACTTAAATAAAACCTATTCTTGAAAATGGGAGAATGGATTCACTTAAATAAAACCTATTCTTGAAAATGGGCGAATGGAAGGTTGTAACTCCTAATTTCAAGGGCTAAATTTACCTTTTTTACCCTCTCCCTTAAAATAAGGTGGGCTATTTGAGGTGATTTGTAAGAATGTACTATGATACAAAATATTTGCCCACTAAAAATTTAAAACCCCTTAATTTCGCCAAAGGGCAAACATTCGCCCCTAAAATTTTCTATGATTGTTATTTTTGTACCCTTATATTATTGTTATTATGTTGACTTTGATTATATTATGACCCTTTAGAATCCTATATAGAGAAAGGAGGTTTTTTCATTTGTATCATCCAAGAATTGTTCATTTGTGTAATGTAAAGGAGGTTGCCCCCTCGAAGAGGCTGATTTCTAAGTTGTTGATCTGTCTTTTCTATCCTTTTGTGAGCTAGTTTCCTAACAATGATAAAGGGGAGCATATTATCAATGCGAAACCCAATGCCATTGTTGCCACCATGAAGATCTAGGAGGAACCTAAAGATACAGAGGAGGAGGACCACCTCTTCCACTCCCAAATGTGGGTAAAGGGTTATGTAGGTTTTAACCCCATACAGAAATTACTTGCATACGAATTCTAAAACACAGAAAATAAACAATGCGAGAGCATAACACATAAAACACATATACATAGACATTTTCCCCTAGATCCCAAAACCAGGACTACCAGCTTGATTTTTCATTATATTCCTTTCAATGTTAGAATACATATTTATACATGCCGAAGCATCCAATACCATGGAACGAAAACCATCGTGTCCAAAACCATGGACTGAAAACCATCATGTCCAAAACCATGTGCAAAAATCATGCACAAAACCATAGCTAGGTCCACCCAACCTAATATAGGGTCCAAAAAAATTTCCCAAGACGTTGTCCCGAACCCCACAGAGGGGGGTTACTTGCACCCCTCAAACCCCGTGTGACCCCCTCGCTACGCAATCAATGCAACGAACGGGGGGCTACCCCCCCCCCCCCATCTAACCCTCAGTTAACTACATGGGTTAGTCATGGAAAGAATATAACACAACCCAACATTCTCCCACTTGTTGTTTTCTTTCCACAGGGAGCGACAAGAGAGCTTAGTCATTTATCCAAAAATGTAATGCCCATTGTTTCTCTACACCAAGAGAACTTCTCAGAGCTCACAGATTTTGTCAATGCATCTGCAATGTCCTTCAAAGTTTCCACCTTTATCAATAACACTTTTTTTATCTTCTATCATATCCCTCACAAAGTGATACTAAACATCAATGTGCTTTGTCTTTGAATGATATGCAAGGTTCTTTTCCAAGAAAATTAAACTTTGGTTGTCATATTCTATCCTTATAGATCCCTGTACTAACTCCATACTTGAACACAATCTATGCAACCAAACTGCTTCCTTTCTTGCATGAGTGGATGCCATGTATTCTGGCTCTGTAGTTGATAGTGCCACTATAGATTGTTTCTTACTCATCCAACTGATTGCACCTCCTAATAGTTTAAACACATACCCACTTGTATATCTTCTCTGATCCAGATCTCCAACCTAGTCTGCATCAACAAAGCCATGAATATCCAAGACTCTATCCAATCCTGGTCTTCGTTGGTAGCACAAACCATAATCACTAGTGACATGCAAATACTTGAAAACCCACTTCACTGCTGTCTAGTGCTCCTTCCCTGGTTTTGACAAAAACCTTCTCAATACTCCCACTGCATGTGCAATGTTTGGTCTAGTACAAACCATCACATACATCAGGCTACCGAATACACTTGCATATGGAACATAGGACATGTCCTCTTTCTCTTCTTGTGTCATGGGACACTATTCAGCAGATAAATTTACACCTATAGTAATAGGAACCTTCACTGGTTTACTATCCTACATATTAAACCTCTGTAATATTGTCTTGATATAATTCCTCTAGTTTAACCATAGCTTCCTCTTTTTCTTATCTCTTTTAATTTCCATGCCCAAAATATAGTTTGCGGAACCAAGATCTTTCATGTAGAATTTGTAAGACAAATGGGTCTTCAAATACTGGATAATTTCTTTGTCATTTCCAACCAACAACATATCATCCATATACAAGACCAGATAAATAACATGTTCACCAATTAATTTAAAATACACACAGTGATCTGCTTTGCTTCTAGTGAAGCGAATTCCCTGTATAAATGTATCAAATTTATGATACCACATCCTTGGTGACTATTTTAACCCATACAAAGACTTCTTTAACTTCCATACCAGTTTTTTCTTACCCTTCACCACAAAGCCTTTAGGTTGCTTCATGTAGATCTCCTCTTGTAGATTCCCATGAAGAAATTTTGTCTTCACATCCATTTGTTCTACCTCAAAATCAACAACAGCAGCAGCAGATAAAAGTAATCTAATAGAAGTTACCTTGGCAACAGGAGAAAAAATATCACCAAAATCAATTCCCGGAACCTGGGAATAACCTTTTGCTACCAACCAAGCTTTGTATTTCTCCACCTTTCCTTATACATTTGTCTTCTTCTTGAACACCCATTTGCTGTCAATGGGTTTCATTCCAGACAGCAACTCCACTAGATCCCAAGCCTCGGTTTTGTGCAAAGATGCCATTTCATCAACCATGGCCTCTTTCCAGACTTTTCCATCCTCTGAATCTTCTGCTTCCTTCACAGTTCTGGGATCATCATCAGTAATAGATAAAGCAAAATTTGAACAGAAAGTAGATGGACTATACCTTTCTGGTTGCCTTATTTCTCAAACTGATCTTCTCACACCTGGATTTTGTGGCTTTTTATCTTCTGATTCCTCTTCTGCTGTAGATTCGGGCTCTTCCTCCTTTAGCTCAAACTCTATCTTCTCAGGTTCCTTTGGTTGGACTTCATGTTTAATTACATATTTCACCTCTCTGAACACCATATCTTAGTTGTACACAACCTTCCTTGTTATTGGGTTCCAAATATTATAACCCTTTAAACCATCCTTATACCTAATAAAGATGCACTTTTCAGATTTACTATCCAACTTGGTTCATTTCTCCTTTGGAACATGCACATATGCATCACATCCAAATACCCTTAGATGTGAAAGACATTTTTTCTTACCAGTACATACCTATTGTGGAGTCTTATCCTCCAACACTGATGAAGGTGATATGTTGACCAGATAACATGCTGTCTCCATTGCCTCTGCCCCGAATTCTTGTACTAACCTGGCACCACTGAGCATGCTTCTTGCACTTTCCATCAACGTCTTGTTCATTATTTCTACAACTCTATTTTGGTGAGGTGTATATGGAGTAGTATTCTACCATTCTATACCACACTTCTTACATAATTATTCAAATTCCTTAGTACAAAACTCTCCACTGCTATCTGTCCTCAACACCTTTATCTTCTTCATTATCTAGATTTCCGCTGCTATCTGTCCTTACCTGTCAAAGACTTTAGATTTCTTCTTAAGAAAATATATCAATGTATTACTTGAGAAGTCATCTATAAATGATACATAGTACACATACTTAGCCAATGATGGAACCTTCACAGGTCGAAACACATCACTTTGCACAATATCTAATATCTGTTTCGCCCTCTTACCACCAGAGGGGAAACTCACCTGATTCTACTTCCCATATACACAATTTTCATAGAAATCAAAATCTAGAGAGCTATTACTCATACCTTCTACCATACCTTTACAATGAAGTATTCGAAGGCCCTTCTCTCCAATATGTCCAAGCCTTTGATGCCACAACATGGTCTTCTCTCCAGAGACCACTAGATTTTCTACTCCACTTTTAGGACCCACAGAACTATTGCACCCATCAACAACAGTGCTACATTGTAGCTTGTACAGAGTTCCAATCCGAACTCCCCACATCAATACCAATGCTCCCCAAACCATCTTTCAAGTATCCTTCTCAAACACTATTTTTACACCTGCATCATCCAACTTGCTTACAGAAATCAGATTTCTAGCCAATGTAGGAATATGTACAACACCTGGAAGTATTCTAACCCTTCCACCTTGCAACTTCAAATTTATGTTTTTGTGACCAACGATTCTAGCCTTCCTATCATCCCCTAAGAAGACATCACGACCATCATATTTCTCATACTCGCAGAACCACTCTATGTGGGGAGTGAAGTGAAAGGATGCACTTGAGTCAATAAACCATGCCTCATGATCTACATGTGTACTTGAAGAAGCCAAGTACACATCTCCACCTTCATCTGATGTGGTTTCTACTTTTGCAGAAGGACCATCATCAGATCCCTTTCCTTTGTCAGGAGATTTAGATTTACAGCCCCTTTTGTAGTGCCCTTCCTTTCCACATTTCTAGCACACCACCTTTACAGGTTTTCCTGGAGATTTATATTTCCCACTCGATGACTTATTTCTATTTATGTTTTGGGACCATCCTCGTACAGACAAGGCATCACCATTCTGGCTCTCCATATTTTTCCATCCCATCTCCTCTGTCAGGAAGGACGAGACTATTTCATCAAACTGTAAGGCATTTGCATTGCTACCTATTGCAATAACCAGACTATCCCATGAATCTGGTAGAGAACACAACAAACTAATGAACTTATCTTCATCTGAAATTTTGATATCAAAAGACGATAACTGACTTACCATAGTATTAAATGCATTCATATGCTCTATCATCGAGTCTCCATCTTTCATCCTCAGGTTAAACAACTTTTTTCATAGGAATAGTTTATTCACCAGAGACTTAGATTGGTACAAAGTCCCTAACTTGTCCCACAAAGCCTTCGTCGTCGCTTCCCTTGATACATTCAACAATACTAAATCTGAGACAGACAATCATATTGTGCTCTTTTCCTTCCGATCCAACTTCTTTCATTCTTCATCAGACACTCCCGAATCTAACGCGATCCACTGATCTTTATCCACCAACAGATCCTCCATCTTGAGTTTCCACAACTCAAAACTCTGACCATTAAATTTCTCAATCTCTATCTTTCCACTGCTCGCCATCTTCTTTCACCACCAGAATCGATCTCGCAGATCTCCAACTAAATGGTGTTTGCCACAGGTCTGAGTGAAACCCCTCAGAAAGAAAGGCATCCCCTTGAAGCCAAAACAACTCTGATACCAAATGTATGTTTTAACCCTATACAGAAATTACCTGCATATGAATTCTAAAACACAGAAAATAAATAATGTGAGAGCATAACACATAAAACACATATACACAGAAATATTCCTCTGGATCCCAAAACAGGGACTACCAAATTGATTTTTCATTATATTCCTTTCAATATTACAATAGATATGTATACATACTGAAGCATCCAATACCATGGATTGAAAACCATCACGTCCGAAACCATGGACCGAAAACCATCGCATCCAAAACCATTCAGGAAAATCATGCACAAAACCATATCTACGTCCACCCAACCTAATATAGGGTCCAAAAGAAAATTTCTCGGGGCGTTGCCCCAAACTCTGTAGAGGGGGGCTACCCACCCCCTCAAACCCCCCAGACAGGGGGAGCTACCCGGCCCCCCTGTGAGCCCCCTACTACGCAATCGACACAACGAAGGGAGGGCTCCGCCCCCACTCTAACACAACCCAACAGGTTCCATGCTATAGTTCATTGTCAAGAACAAGAGCCAAAATAACCTCATTTCAGAAAAGGCCGTGAAGAATCTAGGTTTATCGACCACAACACACCCACAACCATACACCATTGGTTGCCTCCACCAAGGATAGGATCTTCGTGTCAGCCAACAGTGTTTCCTTCCATACAACATCAAGCCCTTCACGAATGAGGTATTATGTTACATTGCTCCTCTAGATGTTTTTGATGTATTATTAGGCCAACCATACTTGTGGAAGCGACATGCTTTGTATGATTCAAGGCCTTGCGTTGTTATTGTTACCTTGGGAAATAACTTGTACAAGATACTAGAGGTAGCATCGCCTACCACCATCTCTTTGGTTACTACAGAACAATGCAGTAAGTTCATTTCCAAAACTAGGAAATTTGTTTTCCTGATGATATTCCCCGAGGAAAAGAAGAATATGGTGGCCACGACATCCAAACATGGCCCCTCCGCATGAAAACAACAGATGGAAAAGGTCATGGAGGACTACGAGGACATCTTCACCTCCCCCCGAGTGGTGCCTACATTGTCAGGTCAAACACTCCATCGATCAGACCCAGGTGCTTCATTTTCCAATGGACCCATTTATTGATGCTCTATTGTGGAGAATGAAAAAATCAAGAGGTAGATTTAGGAGTCGTTGCAAAAATGTCACATCCAGTTGATTTCATCGCCCTGTGGGAGCCTGATCATGTTGGTATAGAAGAAGGATGGAACTTGCACTACAAGAAAGATGGTCATTGGTGAGGGTCATGCTTGTGACAGACCTTTAAGGTCCGTCACCAATGTCGCATATGGTGATTGTCTTTAAAAATGAATTGTTGGAAGTGTATATAGTAATGGCCCTGTACGGTTTGTCACCAAAGCCATTTTCAATGACAATTTTGGTGAGGGTCATTAAAGGCCCATCACTAATTCTCTCTTACGTGACACCTTTGGTGAGGGTCGTTAAAGGCCCATCAATAATTCTCTCTTTGGTGACACTTCTAGTGATGATAATTTATTGACCATCACCAAAGATCTTTTTGGTTACTTTTGGTGACAGTCAATAAATGTTCGTCATCATTTATCATTCCAATGAGTTTTTGATGACACTTCATGCACGTGATGAACATTTAACATCCATCACAAATGTCGCATATGGTGATGGTCTTTAAAAAAGCGTTGTTGTAAGTGTATATAGTGATGGTCCTATAAGGTTTGTCACCAAAGCCATTTTCAATGACACCTTTCGTGAGGGTTCTTAATTTCTCATCACTAATTCTCTCTTTGGTGACACTTAGAGTGACGATATTTTATTGACCCTCACCAATGCTCTTTTTGGTTACTTTTGGTGATAGTAAAAAAAATGTTCATCATCATTGACCATTCCAATGAGTCTTTAATGATGCTATGTACCTGCTACTATATTTTTTGTCAAAATATTCTGATTTAAGACCATTGTTGTGGAGTATTTTTCATTATGTGTCCAAGGTCATAATGGTTATAATAGCCAGTCAATTTGTTAATAAGTAATTAGTGTATATCATTTCCCTCAATTCATAAGAATATAGTCTTCCTATGAGTCAACCCATGATTCATCTCTATTAGGTTTATTATCTAGCAAATTTCCTTTAAATAAAGTTCCATTAGTGTGTGTAGGAACTATATTATTTAATAAATAATCAAGCTCTGTCAATTCTATTAATGAGAGAGACCTAACACTCCTCAACACTCATGGCACACCTTAACATGATTTAGAACAATACACTAACATTCCTTGGCACCTCGCATGTCTTGGAACATCTTTGTACCTGGAAAACCTTTATACCTAGAACATCTTTCCATGAGTAGGACACCAAAGCACATGTTGGCATGCCATAGCATAGCATAGCACTCTCCTATCATGTGTTGGCATTCCCTATAGTCCCTAGCATGCCCTGGAACTCCTTGGCATAATATTTCATTGACAAAAACTAACACTTGGCACACATTGGCACTTGGCATGTATTGGAACATATTATTAGTGTGCCTAGCATGCCCCTTTTGAAAAAGATAAAGTCTTGACCTATTAACCCTCTTATGTGTTCATTTCCTTTCATTTTAGCTTGGTTATTCCTGTTGTTGCCTTGAAACTCCTTGATGCCTATTGGCATACTCTAGCACCTTGCACATCCTAGCATGTCTTAGCACCTGGAATGCCTTGGCACTATTTGGAACATGTTACCACACCCCAGAACTACCTAGCACACTCTAGCACTTCTTGAAATTCCCTGATATTCCCTGGCCTTCCTTACCCATTCTTAGCATACCTTGTCACTCCCTCCTTGGCATGACAAGTAGCACTCATTGACACTCCCCAACACACTCTCATATTCATTCACTTCCACGCATTTTGACCTAGTGCTCCATTGTGTTGTCCTAGTACTCCCTAACGCTCCTCATCATTCATTGGCACTCTCTAGCACACCTTAGCACTCATAAGTGAAGAATGAAACTTTTAACCAATGTTACCAAACTTGGAATAGGCAATAAATCAGTGAGGCAAAATATCTAAGAGTGTTAATCAGATTTGGGAAAAATCAGAAAAAAATAGGGAAAAAATTACTGAATTCAATAAATAAAAATATACACATATATTGAATTAAAAAAAACACTTTCCATTGATATTCAGTAAAGCCATGTCCAAACAATTCATAATATAAATATATGTCTAAATATCATGAATGAATAATCATCTCATATATGTTATGAGTCCAAACAGGATCGAAAGTACTGAGTCATGACTCCTAACTAGTGACTACATAGAACTAGAAGCAACTGCTTCTAAAAGTTTACAAACAACTGCATACTAATTAGAAAAAATCAGTAACTAAGAGTCTAAGACTCTTAAGAGTGAGAACCAGAAGCGATTCCTCCCACTCCTCCGCTTGCTTGACTCTCAAAGTTCTTCAAGTCATGTAGGCTTAAAAGAGGAGCCTCCTCTAATTGGACCCAATCTACTACATTTGTAGTTTTCAAATCTATCTCTTCAAGGTCTATTGGTGAATGATCCAAACCTATCATTATCATGAGACATTGAAATGTGTATTTTCATCTTTAAATTTTAAACTTTAAATTCGAAATCAGATCATGAAACCTTCAAATTCAAGTTCTCACCTAGTATTAATTGTTGCGAGTTGTAGATTGTAATGGAAAAATACAAGGTCATTTAAGTGCTTTTGTGTCAATCAGTTGTGCTTCTTAGAATGTATTTTCTCAAACATGCACCAGTTTCACTCACAACTTGAAGCACTGCATGCTTGGTTTAAGACTTGAATGGAAAAATTCTTCAAATTTAGCGTATCACTACAAAAGTTTTGCCACCAAATACCTAGCAAGTGGCAAGGGTTTGTGAGTAGACGTACTAAATACTAAATAGTAAAAACTTATAAAGACAACAAAATTTAATAAAACATTTAACATACAAAATAAAGTTTAAACAAATTTAATGAACTGATAAAGCCTTAAAGCCTTAAAGGGTATCTGGAAACACCTTAGACCTTTCTTCTATAACACTGGTATAGGAAAATAATTTAGGTGGTGCTTTATAATCCTATAGTTGGGAAAAGACACAACTTTGAAATTCTGGATCGGGGAAGCACCTTTCCATGCATGTCATAAGCCCTCTGTGAACCTCCCCATCCTCATTAAATTTTCTCTTATCATAAAAATATTATGGGTTTAAGAAGTACCTAGTAGCATGTAAGGGGGAATGCAATTTCCCATCCCAGTGTGCATCAATAATGTCCCAAAGAGGAATATACTTTGCCTCCTCATCCCCATATCTTCTTTTGATGGCCCCCTTTGTGAGATCCATTGCCTCATAAATGTAACCCATAGCGGTTTTGTCACCATCAACCATCCTGAAATTTCAAGCATTCAAATTTAAATTAATATGAAAAATTGAAAATAAAAATAAGCTTGAAATGAAATTTAAAACATGAAAAAGTTAAAAGACTTGAAGTACCTGAGAACTCTAACAAGGGACTCCATCATAGCAATAATCTCTTCGACATCTTTCCAGAAACCATCATTAAACACAAGTGCAACAAATTCAATGCCTTCAAGGGTCTTGGAATATTTCGATGCCATCCACTCAGTTCCCAAGGACATCCTCTTCAAATTTATCTTTCACTCAGCCACAAATTGCAAAGATATGAAATTTGTTGCAAATCTAGTCACTGCAGGATGAACAATTTCTTTACCTTCACTGTATTTTCTCATGGTGTGTAGGACAATAATGTGGTTGTATAGGTATTTGGTTATGGATTTTTCCTTATCCACAACGTCATGTATCCAGTGAAGCTTACCAATGTCCTCAAGCATTAGATCTATACAATGGGAAACACAATAGGTCCAAAAAATAGTGGGGTGCCCAATCTCAAAAAGCCTACCAGCAGCCATATAATTAGTTGCATTGTTGGTGACAATTTGTACAACATGTTCTTCTCCACTTCTTGAATGGCTTCCTCCATCATTTTACAAATAAGTTGTGCAGTCTTAACCTTGTCTGAGGCATCCACTTATTTGAGAAACATTGTACCTACTGGACAAGATACAAGGAGATTTATTAAAGTTCTATTCCTCTTATCTATCCATCCATCACTCATGATCATGCACCGTGTTTCTACCCATGATGAAAGAAACTCAGATAGCACAAGCATGGCATCTTCAACACTATTTAGTAACAAATTTGTCCTAATTCTCTCTAATGAAGGAGTTTTGAACCTTGGACCTCCAACAATAATTCCATCAATCATACCTTGCCAATAAAGACTTATGGCACAGTGGAAAGGTATGTTACAATAGTACCAAAAGTTAGAAATGGCCTTCCTTGCCTGACTATGGATATTTTTTTTTCCAACTAGTGGTATCTAAGGTAGGTTGGGAACCGGGTTTTGTGCGGGGAGAAAAAAAGGTGTTTATGTTTCCACCACCAATGTTGAATGCAGGATGATTCATTTGGCCTTGAGTTTGACTTGGATTTGGAGGCATGTGTGGGAAACTTGGGAACTACGTTGAGGATTCAACAGAGGGATTTGAAATCGGGTAGTGGAAGAAAAATTGTCAACTCCAGGAGTTCCTATTTCTTTTTTTTGCTTTTCTTTCTTTGCATTATGCTGACTCAACATATAAACGGCAAAGGTTGGTTGGTGTTTGACATTTTCATCAACGTTTTGGTAGAGACCTATATCATGGCCGAGTATCTGTGCAAGGTGATACTTGAATCTATAAATGCCTCCACTACATTTCTCTTTGCAAAATTTACAAAGGAACTTAGGGTGTCCAAGAATCTTGTCACAATAAGCCTAAGCAAAGTCCTTCTCCCTCGACATTGTTGTTGTTTTGGACTTGTGTTTAAATTGTGGCTTTTGTTTAGATTTGGAGTTGTACCTTCTATTTAATTTTTCTCCTGTAAAATACAATAAAAAATTAAAATTAAAAATTCCATATATAACTTCGCAAAAAAGAGGGTTGGTTTTAAAGGATATGAGGTTTTGTTAAGGATCAAAAAGGAGTTTTTCCAACAACAGAAGCACATTTCGACCTAATATATCATTATGACCTTGAAACAAAATTAGGTATATATGAGGAAATGCTACCTAAAGGAAATATTATCAACATATATTGCATTGTAATCTTGAATTTGTAAGTTTGTCTAGCATACGACAACTGAACCAATACATCAATAACAGATTCTGGAAGAACAAAAATACCTAAATTTGTGAATGCATGGTTAAAGCCTTTGAATTAAGCAAGACATCGACTAAGGAAGGAATGCTTGATGACTTCGTCGATGGTTGGTATGAAATCATTTCTAAGTGCATGCTTAAAACCTATTTAAGTCCCATTTATAGGGTTGAAAAGTCATAACCAAAGGAATACGTTGAACATTCGATTGCTGAATAGTGAAACTTGAAACTTCCCATTGAAAATGACATTGAAACTTCAATATAGTAATATACCTATTATTTAAGCTAAGTTCCAATGTACCTCGATTGTTGAATAGTGAAGCGGTTAAGCCTAAAGGTAACACACGTTGAAGGTGACACCCGACTTCTCAAGGGTCGATATGGAGTATGGATAGAGCACACATTGGCGACTGCGTGATATGGAGTTTGGACTTAGGCTCACCGTGGCGGTTCCCCGCTATTGAGTCTGGACTGTGTAATAATGAGTAGTGATTGATTACTGAAGGTCTTGACATATGAGTTTTGGGCCTGAGAAATGAGAAATAAATTTTGGAATGATTGACGTTTAGTTTTTAGCAATGGAGCATACCTAAACTTGAAAAACTCGTGCTCATTGAGTCAATGCTAGAAATTGAATAAATTGGAATCAATCACAGGAATCTGATTTAATCAGAAAGTCTCAAGTCAAACATGCATTTACCATGAGTTAAACTTGGTCAACGTGAGTTAGACTCGTAAATATTTATATCGGATTGTTTGGAGAGAAAGTAGATTCAAACTCGTGATTAATCGTGATTAATTGACGAGTCCTATTTCACTGCTTGTAACTAAAATCTGAACTGAAAATAGGAGATATTACAATTGAAACTAATTGTGAATTTTCTAAACTGAAATTGGCCCATCAACATCATTTCTATTTGTTGTTGGGCACTCAATAAAAGAGATTCATTTTAAATCAGGTTCATGGAGAAAATATTTTATGGAAGATGTTTCTTTTATTTCGAAGAAGACATAGTAATATTTTTTTATTAAATTTGATAACAATAGTATCTACTCTATATCTCTCATATCTCATTATTTTTATCTCATGTAACTCATACAGAAAGTGGGGTAATAGTGGACATGTAGCATCAAGCTTCAGTCCTTTTAATCCAAAGTTTTGTATGCAAACCATTGTGCCAGTTGCACCACAAAGCCTTCATTGTAGAGTGGGGAGTTAACACCTACCTCTGCATAAAAAAAGCTACACATACCTTTTGACTTGGTTTTTTCACCTTTTGTCCATTATTTCTTTGGAGTCTGGGATAGCAAGCTCCACATAATTTTTTTTCCATACCTCTATGTGGGTGTAACTTTGCACATTTTCTTTGCTTCAACCAATATCAAAAGCATTTGTGAGCATATTTCAAGGCATGAATACATGCTTCAATCATGGAAATTAGCAAAGTTTCTAGAGGAGAAAATAATGATGGAGTTATCCTTTTCCATTTCAAGTATGTTAGGATTCTATTGAGATTTTTTTAGAGATAATTATTAACTATCCATCTACTTTTCCCTTTTCCTTAATATAAACTGCATCTCTTATTACATTTCTAATCAAGAGATTTACATCAAATACTGGATCAAAGGGCCAAGGACTTTTCATAAATGCATCCTTGTCCAGTAGAAGAATAAATGGTCAACATGTCAACTTGGCTCCAATTTCTTGGGAATTAATAACTGTTTTGAAAAAGGATTACTCTTGTTTGAATCTAGAACTATGTTTAAGCTTTGAAAATGGATTTTCCTCCAAATTGATCTTGGAAAGGTCCTTATTAACGACTTCTCTATATCTCCTCCACTAGAATGAATGGCTTGTATGTTGAAAAGTATAGCAGAGCTCCCTTATGTAAAGCTTGATCATCCCATTGTCACCAAGAGCTCCTCCTTTTCCCCAAATTGGACCCAAAACAACATTGAGTACTTAATTATGATCCAACCTGAGAAATTCTGATTCACACTGCAACTCAAGAGCTATTAAATTTAAAGTGCACTAATATGATTCGTCATCCTTTCATTGAATAGGTATATTGTTTTTGAATTTTTCATTTGTGCTTGTAGTATGTGGTACTGATGTTGTTTCACTTGAAAGGGTTTTCATTCTTGGACTATGACAATGCTAGTAAGATTTAGGCCTTTTGTAGTATTTGTACCCCATGATCATTTTTGCAAGATGTATGTCCTATGTAGAAAGAAATAAGCATTTAGTTATTACCTCCTAAACTAAAGCATTGTTTCTCTTATTAGGTGCCATGTAGCGTCCTCTACAAATTGAGGATGAATGGGACATAATATCCTATCCATCCCCATAGACTATAGTCCTCCGTAAATGGGGCAAAACCCCAAAATACCCATTTTTGGGCAATTTTTTGGGGAAATTGGGCTTAAAAAACCCAAATTTGGGGTTTGGAGTAAGGTTTACTCAATCACTTAAGAATATGAAAGCCCTCTACAAAATATATAAATAAAGAAGGATTGAATTCATTTTGGATCGCCAAGTGTGGATTAATTCATTTGGTCTTGAGCATTAGGTCTGATAGTTTGTTACCCCTTCTATCTCTTATCTGTTTCGGTGGTGAAATATTCCACCCTAGTTGACATTCCCTCATTATCTTGTTGTTTGAGCACAAGGGTCTCTGGTTGGTCAGCGAATTCTCTTGGACATTGGTCTCTTGCCTCTTTCTGGGCACAAGATTTCTATTAAAGGTGAATGAATTTGGAGGATAGTGCATGATAGCTTAGTTCTGTTTGGCATACACCTCTCTTGAAGGAAGCAACAAAGTTTCTAAGTCCTTAATATCTTGTTCTGGGCAAAGCACTTACCTTAGGTAGTGGATTCATTTCTTGCACCTGGAGTAGCGAAACTCTTTTCTTTATTTAGTTTTTGCATGCACAATTAAAAGGAGCACTTCCCTAGTTATTAATTCTCAGCCTTAGCTAAGGAAGGATGTTTGCATATCTCATATCATATTCACTAGGGACAAACTTTAATTGCCTTATCTATCCATGTAAGGAAGGTGCATTAGGATTAGGAGTTAAGAAAGTTGAGACATTGTTGTACATGTTTTCATATTCATTGTACCTTCTAGACTAAAGGAAAAGTGAATAGTAGTGTTTAAATTTTTTAGTTATTTCTTATTTCAAAGAGTAATAAATAGTGATGTGATTTGAGTTTCAAATCTGTGTACTTGATGTTACATTCTTCAGTGGCATGTGCTTCCCTGTTCAGAACAAGCAGTTTTTCTGCAGTATCTAGCCTCCAAAGCTTCTTCAATGCAAACTAAATATCAAATCATTCCCTCGTACTCCAAATCATCTAAGGCGTCACCCTAGAGAAGTTACAAAGTAGTCCAATGAGCTTTGATAGGCGAACTCCCACCCCATGTCGCTATAGAAGTGTTGACACCACTGCTACAAAAATTATTCTGAAGTGTTGCATCCTTCACCAATTCCTAAGATGGATGCCCAAAGGGGTTCTAGAACGAGGCTCAACCTTCATTACCACATTTAAGACATTTCAAAGGGACCGGTCCATTTAAACCATACCAATTTTTACACTTTCACAATTTGGCGATGTTCCTATCAATTTATATTTTGTATTGAAAAGTCAGTCCTATTTTACATGCTTATTAAATTTAGAAACAATTATAGGTAAGCTCCAGCAAAATATCAACAAATTTGTGGGTTAGGTTGGCATTTCTCCAAATACTATCACACATGTATATATAATCACACCTTTTCCTTTTTAGATCTTGATTGGTTTAACAAAAAGGTTCGTTGCCTATGTAATTTTGTCCCATACCTCCACATCAGCACTCATAGGTAACAATATTCTTAATTATTCGCCTGTGTGCACATTAAGGTCCCTTTTGGTTGCTATTTTTGATGGAGAAACCTCTGACAATACACATTTTACCACAGAGATGTTGTTGTTGGATAGAAATCTCCAGAGGAGTCTTACACCAGACATATAAATGGCTATTGTATATCAAAATAATAAGCATTAACATATGAAGATGTGTAGACCCTAAACTATGTGCATTCAATCCATTACTTTTTCTTTCATGGCAGATTTCATTCTACATAGTAGACGTGTTGTGGCACTTGAGTGTGTTTACATGAAAACTTCTAAGGCCAAGCCCACATTCTCATGTGTCATGGAAATTCAAAATATGCATTGTTCACCTAAGAACTAATTGTAACTCATCTTAGGGTACTCATGCACAATATCACTCATCCCACTTAACATGTTACCAAGACAAGGCTCATCACATCCAACCTTGGTCTAAAACAATTAAGCAACACAATTTACATCTTGACATGCCATAGCACTTGACATGTATTAGAATGCCTTGGCACTATGTGGCATGCATTAACATCCCCTACATTCTTTGGCATGCTTTGACACTCCCTAACACACTGTGGCACTTCCTGACATGCCTTGGTTGTTTAGCATACCTTGGAATTTCCTAGCATATAACCTTGTCTCTCCCTCCTTAACACACCTAGAACTCATTGAAACTCCCTCTCACACACTCTTATTCATTAATTTCCATGCATTTTGAACTATTGCTTCCTTATGTTTCCTTGACACCCCCTAACACTCCCTAGCTCACCCTAGCACCTGACACATCTTGGCCCACCACCTTAACACTCTAGCATTCCTTGGCAATACATAGTATACCTTGTCACTCTCTCCTTAGCACACCTAGACATCGTTGACACTCTTGGTCACAAACTCTTATTCATTCATTTGCATGAATTTTTACCTAGTTCTACCTTCTGTTTCCCTAGCACTCCTTATCACTCCTTGACATGTCTTGTTACACCCTAGCACCTATGACATCTTGGAATGTCGTTGTAGCCTCTAGCATGCCTTAACACTGCATAACATACCTTGTCAATTTGTCCTTAGCACACCTAGAACTCACTGAAACTTCTAATCATAAATTCTTATTTATTCATTTCCATTCATTTTGACATAGTTCTCCATTGTGTTTCCCTGGCACTCCCAGTTAACACTTCCTTACATGTGTTGGCACATCATGACTGCATGTTGCCCTAGAACTCTAGCATTCCTTAGCATTGCCAAGCATGCCTTGTAACTCCTCCTTAACACACTTGGAACTCACTAACACTGCATTATGACCTAGTGCTCCCTTGTGTTTCCCTAACACTCCCTAACACTCCTTGGCACACATTGGCACACCATGGCACTTGTCATATCTTAGTAGGATTTCCTAGCACTCTATCATCTATTGGAACTACTTATCATATGTTTTCACTCCCTCCTTAGCACACCTATAACTTGTTAACACTCCCTATCACACATGCACATTCATTCATTCACATGTAATACGAGTCCTCCCTTGTGTTTCGTTGGCAATCCCTAGCATGTGTTGGCGCCAAATTCTAGAACCTAGCACACATTGGCATACCTTAGCACTTGGCATGTCTTGACATGCCTAACATTCCTAAACTTTATAACATGTGTTAGCACTTCCTGAAATTCCCTGCACACCTTGGCATTCCCTAGTTTTCATGTCCTCATATATAACTTTAGTTTTTCTGTGACTTGGGAACCCAACCAAGTCATTTAAAAAATAGTGTTGTGCCTAGACCAAAGTCTCCCTTTGTCTCAAACTTCTTTCTCCATCCTCTTATCAAAATCGTAGACTTTCCTCCTACAAGTCCTAATATGAAATTCTCCTAACACACTTTGTCCATGGGACACCTATAATTCACTGACACTCCCTTGCATAATCTCTTATTCATTCATTTCCATGCACTTTGACCTAATTCTCCCTTATGATTCCTTGACACTCCCAAAGACTCCTTGACATGCATTGACACTATCTGGCATATGTTGGCACGTCTTTTCATTCCTTGGCATGCCATGGCACTCCTTAATTATCATTCCCTCATAACTACCGTTATTTTCTTTTAGACTTAGGAACCCAACCAAGTCCTGCCTCAACTACAACAACTTTACCAAGTTACATTTACTACAACTAGACTATGCATTGTTCCCCTAGTGGACTATAAATCATCTTAGGCTTCTCATGTCCAATATTAACTCGTCCCACTTAACAAGTTACCAAGTCAAGGCTCACATCCAACAATGCCCATAAAACAACTAAGCAACATAGTTTACATCTTCACATGCCATAACATTTGGCATGTATAAAAATCCATTGGCACTACATGGCACACATTATCATCCCATGCATTCCTTGGCATGACTTTCTACTCCCTAACAGACATTACCACTCCCTAACATGCCTTGACACTCTAGCATGCCTTGGCACTGCCTATTGTATACCCTTGTCATTCCCACCTTAACACAGTTGGAACTTGCTGACACTCCCCAAAACACACTCTTATCTATTCATTTCCATGCAATTTGAACTAGTCCTCCCTTGTGTTCTCATGGCACTCCCTGAAACACATTGGCACACCCTAGGACTTGGCACATCTTGGCATGTCGTTGTTGCACTCTAGCATTCCTTGGAACTACCTAGCATTCCTTGTCACTCCCTCCTTAGCACACCTATAATTCGCTGACAATACCTGTTACACACTCTTATTAATTCATTTCCATGCATTTGAAACTAGTGCTCCAATGTTTTTCCCTGACACTCCATAACTCACCCTGGCATGCATTGGCACACCTTAGCACCTAGCACATGTTGTCATGCTTCCCTAGCCTCTAGAATGCCTTAGCACTGCCTATCATACCTTGTCACTCCCTTCTTAGCAAACCCTGAAATAACTGACACTTTCTGTCACAAACTCTTAATCATTCATTTGCATTCATTATTTTCACCTAGTGCTCTCTTGTGTTTCCCTAATGCTCGCTAACACTTCCTAGCACTATTTGGCACACCTTAGCACCTAGCACATATTGGCTGCATGTCACTCTAGCATGCTAGAATTACTTAACGCTGCTTAACATACCATGTCACTCCCCTCTTACCACACCTAGAACTCATTGACACTCCCTATCACACACTCTTATTCATTCATTTCCATGCATTTTCACCTAGTTCTCCCTTATGTTTCCCTAGCACTCACTAACATTCACCACACATTAGCACACCTAGCTGCAATGAGTTTTACTAATAGTCAATCAAAAAACCCTTCCAAAGTCTAGATAGTTACTTGTTCTTCACTAAGATATTAGGGTTAATTTTACTGTATAGTGTTTAGTGTGAAAATATTACTAGGTGTTTTTATCACAAAGAGTAATTATGATCTTCCCTATGTACACAAGGATAACTGGGAAGTGTTTGCCATAATCATGCAAGTGGAACTTCAACATGTACATCACTGTAACCACAAAATATTTATCATATTTACACAATGCAAGGTGATAGGAAAATATTTACATTATATACGTGAATGTACTAAGGTTAGGACCATTAGCATCATATCTACATATTTACCACAAGATGAGGGTCATTAAAACCCCTTAAAAATATCCATAAGGCCTTCCTCTTTTGCAGCTCCTTGACCACAAGGGTTTAATTGAAAAACACATAGTTCCTTTAAACATTTGTAGGTTGAGGTAGCCACTTCAAGCCCTTGAACTTAAAGATAATCAAATATTTGAAATTTGTTACAATAATGAGTCCATTATGCACACTCCTCATCTTAGAGTTGGGTAGAGAGGGAGAATACTTGATTTATGCCAACCTTGTAAATGAAAAACTTTGTCTACTCATTGGTTGGACACTCCATCACTAGTTGACTCCACTAACACACACCAAAAGTCCAAGATACCCATAATATGTGCCCTACACCCAAGGGCTTAGACTACACCTCCATAAAATGTACCTTCAACTTTAGATGTCCCAAAATAGTAATATCCTAACCCTGGCCTATTTGTTAGACTTTTGTAACTTTCTCCTTAACTAACATTTGTTTTTAACTATTTAATCCACCTACCATATACTCTCTCTTGTTTTCACCCACCTAGTATACAAGAACACTTATGTTTTTAATACAACCGAGTTAAGAGGGCATGTCTCTTTCTTACACTTAAATGTTTTCAATACAACCAAGTTAAGAGCACGTGTTTCCTTTTCAAATTCCAAAAGTATAACATGTCTATCTCTATAAGCAAACAACAAAATCATTGAATAAAAAAGGTAAGCTTAAAATTAAATTAAAATTACGTTATTATTATTATGATCAATAGACCAAATATGGAAAAATTGATTTCAAACATAACCATAAAAGAAAGTGTTATTTTATCAAATACAACTACAAAATTATTAAGTTAACCTAGAACTATCTTAACCCAGAACTATCAAGCGCCAAGAGGGATCCAATCTCTCAATGTGAAAACCTCTTTTTTGACGCTTGGTAGATCTAGGTAAACATGGATCTAGGATGGTTATATAATACTATATAATATCTATATTTGTATCTATGTGTCTCTTTCTTATTCCCTCTCTCTATCTCACCCCACAAACATACACACTCTCTCTCCATATCTATCTCTCTCTCCCTCCCTCTTTCTCTTCGCCTCTCTCTCTTCCCTCTATCTCTCCTCTCTCCATCACTCCCTTGTCACTCCCTCCCTCTCTATCTCTCTACCTCTCTCCCTCTATGTCTTTCTTCTTCCTTCAATCTCTCTCCCCCTCTAACTTCATCTCTCTCTCCTCTCCGTTAGTACTCTATCTCCCTTTCTCTATGACCTCCCTCTGTCTCCCCCCATCACTCTCTCTCTCCCTCTCCCTCTTCCATCTTTGTACCTCCCTCTCTCTCCCCCTTCCATCTTTGTGCCTCCCTCTCTCTCTCTCTTTCCCTTCTCTCCCTATCTTTATCCCCACCTATTCTCTCTCTCCCCTCCTCTCTTCTCTTCCTCTCTCTCTATCCATCTATCCTTTGTCACTCCCTCTCTTTCTCCACCTATATCTCCTTATGCCTTAGTTATTTCCTCCCTCTCTCTCCACCTCTATCTCCCTATGCCTTAGTTCTTTCCTCCCTCTCTCTCCCCCTCCAACTCCATATCTCTCTTCCCCACTCTCTTCTTCTCTCTCTCCCCTCTCTCTCTTCCTACCTCCTTCTCTCTATCTCCCCGCATCACTCTCCCACTCCTCTCTCTCTCTCTCTCTCTCTCTCTCTCTCTCTCTCTCTCTCCCCACCCTCCATCTTTGTCACTACCTCCCTACCCCTCTCTTCTGTTCACTTTTCTTGCTATCATCACTTGGATCCTTAGTTAAGATAGATCTATGTTGGTTCTTACTAATATTTGTCTTATATAAATTTCATATCTTTAAATACAAAAGTATTATCATTTTTAATTTTATCAAAACCTTAATTTAATTTATATAGGAGTAATTTTACTAGTCATAAGGATAGAGGGTTTATATATATCTCAAAACTAATTACAACCCTTTTCCTATTAGCTTCAAATAAAAAATGTTATAAAATTAAATTAAATTAAAATATTTTTTTTGTGAAATAAATTATGGTTTTTGGGCATGTGGAATTGATAAAGCATGATATTGGCCCATGGTATTGTAACAAAGCCTATTTACAAGTTAATAATATACATAGCACCAAGGGTTAGCTCAATCGGTCAAGTCGGGGCCTCGCCAATGGGAGGTCACAGGGTCGAAACCCGAAAGCTCTTGGGGTGAGGTCTGTGATGGCCGAGGGGTGTGACCCCCTTCGAGTGGGGTCCACCCTAGAGACTTCCGATCCTGGACGTAGCGGACCACTGACCATGGTATCCGTGAACCAGAAGTGAAAAAAAAAAAAAAAAAGTTAATAATATACATGGTAAAGTGGGGGTGAATATCGATGGTTAAGAATCTTGTCATATTGTTATAAAATATTTAGATTGTGAAATAAGATATGATTTTTTGGCATGTGGTATTGATAAGCCATGGTATTAGCCCATGCTATTGTAACAAATCCTATTCACAAGTTCATAATATCAATGACAAAGTGGGGGTGAATATCCATGATTAAGAATCCTGTCATATTCTTATAAAATATTTTGATTTTGAAATAAGTTATGGTTTTTGGGCATGTGATATTGATAAGTCATGGTATTGGCCCATGGTATTGTAACAAAGTCTATTTCCAAGTTGATAATATCCATGGTAAAGTGAGAATGAATATCCATGGTTAAGAATATTTTCATATTGCTATAAAATATTTTGATTGTGAAATAAGTTGAGTTTTTAGAGCATGTGGTATTGATAAGCCATAGTATTAGCCCATGGTATTAAACAAAACCAATTTTTTACAAGTTAATAATATCCATTGTAAAGTGGGGGGTGAATATCCATGGTTAAGAATCTTGTCATATTGTTATAAAATATTTTGGTTGTGAAATAAGTTATGGTTTTTGGGCCTGAGGTATTGATAAGCCATGGTATTGGCTCATGCTATTGTAACAAAACTTATTCACAAGTTAATAAAAAAATCAAAATATAACAAATTGAATTTTATTATTTTTATTATTAATTGAGTGAACATTTATATTTTTACACTAATCCCCGTACTTTTGACTTTTATTATTACTATTACTATTATTCTTTAACTAAGCCCATATTTAGAATTGTTTACATACTTACATTACACCTACACATCTACTCTGTACTCTATAAATATTGTATTTATTCTTTTTTAGGGAGAGAAATTTTAACATTTTTGAAAAAAATCGCCTTAATTTTGATGTAACAAAGCCCTCCTAATTCCAATCTTTAGTTACTTTCTAAAACAAGTAGTATATTTTCACTTTTCATAGGGCGGAGGGAAAACTAGTAGATATTTTCACTTTTCACAGGGCGGGAGGGGAAACAAGATTGAAGAGAGTTGTGAATTAAATTTTCACTTTTCATAAGGTGGAGGGAGGGAAACTAGTAGCATATTTTCACTTTTCATAGGGCACGATGAAAAACGAGATTGAAGAGAGTTGTGAATTAAGTTTTTACCAGTTGTAGATTGATATCGAACCCCACCATTAGATCTTTAAGCCATTAATGGCGCCTAGGTATGTTTCATTTCTAACCTCACTGCATTTACACCCCACTTTTAGTCTTCTTCCACATAGGGAGGAGTACACAAACCTCAGATTTCTGGTTCAAAATTCACTATTTTTTTCATCCTTTCTTTTAAGTTTACGAGTATCATATTTTCACTTTTCACAGGGCGGGAGGGAAAACGAGATTGAAGAGAGTTGTGAATTAAGGTTTTACCAGTATCAGACTAATATCCAACCCCACCATTAGATTTTCAATCCATTAATGGCACCCAGGTATGTTTCATTTCTAACCTCAGTGCATTTCCACCCCACTTTTAGTCTTCTTCCATACAAGGAGGACTGGTTCAAAATTCACTGTTTTTTTCATCCTTTCTTTTATGTTTAAGAGTAGCATATTTTCACTTTAAGGCTGGAGGGAAAACGAGATTGAAGAGTGTTTTGAATTAAGGTTTTACTAGTAGCAGACTAATATCAAACCCTGCCATCGGATCTTCAATCCATTAATGGCACCCCGATATGTTTCATTTCTAACCTTGTTGCATTTCCACCCCACTTTCAGTCTTCTTCCACACAAGGAGGAGTACACGCACCTCAGATCCCCCACCTTTGGATCTTCAATCCATTAATGGCACCTAGTTATGTTTCATTTCTAACCTCGCTGCATTTACACCCCACTTTTATCTTCTTCACATAGGGAGGAGTACACACACCTCAGATCTCTGGTTCAAAATTCACTATTTTTTTCATCCTTGCTTTTAAGTTTATGAGTAGCACATTTTCACTTTTCACAGGGTGGGAGGGAAAACAAAATTAAAGAGAGTTATGAGTTAATGTTTTACCTCTTCAATCCATTAATTGCACCTAGGTATGTTTCATTTCTAACCTCGCTGCATTTCCACCCCACTTTTAGTTTTCTTCCACACAAGAAGGACTCGTTCAAAATTCACTATTTTTTTCATCCTTTCTTTTAAGTTTAAGAGTAACATATTTTCACTTTTCATAGGGTGGGAGTGAAAATGAGGGAAAATAGGTAAAATCATATGTATTTTTCCTTCTTTTATGGTTTGTCTCTATAGAGTTGATTTTACTGGGTGTACATTGTATGCATCTCAAAATTTCTCTTTAGGAAATCCTATTTTTATTCTTTCCAAGAAAAACTCTATGGGGAATCCTAATGGATGTTTCCCCACATTCACGGATGGTGTCCCTGGTAAACCCAATGGTATTGACTAGTGCACCTCACCCAAGGTATTTCAAACAGGGCACCTACCAGCACAAAACTAGCCAAATACCCAGTAACATTAATGACATTTGGTTGGGCTAACCTGTTGGGATCAATAAATCATAATCAACTACACTATTTTCCATATTAACATATTGATCCTATTTAACATTTTGTTAGAGTAACCGTAACAATCCAAGCCTATTCCTATTTTTATTTTGGTTTTTAATTCCTTCTTTGGTGTGGTGACAACTTCATATGATTGTATAGATGTTTATTTTTGTCAGAGTACATGTTGAAAAGTAGATGCTCTCTTACATTCTACCTTGTCTGTTACGTATTGATGGAGTTTAGTTTCATTAGTTGTGACCAAAGAACTGTGTATTGATGGAGTTCAGTTTCATTAGTTGTGACCAAAGAACTGTGTCAGGCATGTATACAAGAATTCTTTTATCACTATTTATAAAATAAACATTGCCCTTAAATAGGCAAAGTAGATCCTTAATGCTACATGTTTGTATCTCAGGGAACTTCCAATCCTAATAAATGAGGTGAAATTTAAGGGTTTCCAGAATCCAAATCTCAGGTTCTGTGAATTCACTCATATATGAACCTGGAAAAGCAAAGTGAAATTTAATTATTTCGAAATCTTAAGTTCTCTGAATTCACTCATATTTGATACTAGAATCTTTTGAGAAAACGGGAAGAATTTCTTTTAGTTGCATTCAAATTTTCCAAAAATAATACTAAATTTCTCCCTGAAATGGCTTAGGGATTGAAAATTTTGTAAATATTTTTTGGGAAGCAACCCAAAATAATTTTTCTAGATTAGAGTTTTATAACACTAAGTAGTAAAATAGTCTTCTAATTTTTGCTGCAAATGTATAAACTCTTCCTAGAAACTAATAATAAAATTAGGTAGATGCGCTAGACGGACTAAATAATTTTTAATGAATAATCACTTAACATAATTGATATATTAGGCTGCATAAATACAAAACTTAGAAGCATGAAATGAAGAATAAATCTTAACGAGATTGATATATTCTTAATTGAGTTGAATGAGGCCAGGAATAATTTTTGACTAGAGGGTGTTGAAAATGGCATAATTTTGTTCTAGTTGGATAGATATTGAACTAAAAATCAGAAGTTTTCTTGCTTGCATAAATTGGGAAGATTTTTGTATCTCAAGTCTCAACCTTACTGAATAATATGATTTATGCCTTGCAATGTTGAGATATGTTGTGATACCTCTTGCTAGTAACCCAAACACGTTGGATCGAAATTTAGTTGTGAATTTTACTTGCAAAAGATATAAGTAAAAATATAGATTAATTATCCCTTGTGTAGAACTTCCTTGAAATTCTGCTACTGCTTGAATGAATAAATCTAAAACTAATTGTTGCATGAAGACAAAAAATATCTCTCCCAAATTGTAGTGGAATAGTACAAAAATAAAACACAATCACACTATATCAAAAAAAACAAAATTTTCTAGGGAACCCAACTGGGAAAACCCTCTACTAGTTGTAGAAATTTAAAATACTATCCATATTGGAATTTGAGACACCTTCTTCAAGACCAGGTTCATTGATGTTTATTTCTTTCCATATTCATTTTCATAAGCATTAGGTTTGTTGTCCGTCAAATCAGAATAGATAGAAAGTGTCTCTTTGATTTCAGAAAGCAGATCAGGATCAACTTCATCCAAGAATCCCATAGAAGGCTCATCAGTAGCAAGAAGAAAGCTCTCTTTTTATTTTATTTCATCATATGCATCCATCATAATCACTGATTTCTATTCATTTCTTTCACAGTCATTTTCAATGTTAGATGAAAAAGGTAATTTAGTATGATATAATCCTTAGGGAACCAACCGTAGACATATTGTTGGTTAATTTATGTTGTTTGAAGTTTATGGAGTTTGAGTTTTATCATGAAACTACTAGAAGTGTACTAGAATAGGTGAGTTGATTATCTTGATAACAACGTTATGGTTTGATCTATTTCTTGAAAGGAACATATAGTTGATGGTCAAAATTTCACATTCCTTTCATTTTTTTTATCTTTGCATATAACAAATATATTTATGTAATAGCCTCTAGCTAGATATATATAGTAACTTCCACTCAGAAGTTGGATGCCATCATTTTGGAGCTTGAGATTACTCAACTTACCTTTGTTTGAGTTCAAAATGTCATTAGATCTCAATATATCGTCTATTGTAGAGCATGAATCCAATTTACCTTTGTTTCAATTAAAAATGTAATTAGATCTTGCTATATCATCTTTTGTAGAGAAAGAATCCAATTTATCATAGTCCATTTGCTTGAGGTATAACAAAGCTACTTTAATTCATTAAACTTACTTTTCATATTCTATTTGTTGATTATGATTCTACAGGCCACATCTGCATTGGAAAAGGGGCATATTTAATGAAGTGTGGAATGAGAGGGAAGCTTTAGTTATGTCCTTTCAAACTTTCTATGGTATGTAATAAAATTTTAAAAAAATTCTCCATAGAATGTTGTGCTTTAATTTTATCTTTTGATAATGGATTATTTATGTGATCTCCCCTCTCTTACACACAACAATAATCCAGACACACATGGGTTTTTGGGATATGTGCACAATGGACAGATTTATGCTAACCATTTATCTAGAAATTTACACTGTAGAAGATCAAGAATTTACAGTTGAATATTTCCTTGCCACTAAATTAGAGTTGAAGAGTCAGACTCCTATTTTTCAAGCATATATCTCACTTTTAAATCAATGTATTGCTGACTCTGTATAGACCTTCCATGGCAGGGAAAATATTGATCACTACCATTGCTTAATCTTTCTGTAGACCAAGTGAAGATTCCTAATGTGTATAAATTAGCGGCTCCTTGGAGAATGCCAAGAGTGGCGGTATTGTAGCAACAAGAAATTCATTTATTTTGAGTTCTTCATTAGTGCATTGATAGTATATTGTGTATTCCATACAATACCTCAACAGTGTGTGATCAAATTACAGTTAAGCCTGTCATAATATTTTGACTTACCCTCTTTGAGAAGGAAACTAAAGTGCGTGTCAAGATTGCACATCACAATTGTATCATGCAAAGTTTACCTGGGGCAATTTTTGTGGATCTAATCAACAAGATACCTGTTGGAATTCAAGATGCAACAATACTACAAAGTGGGAAAGAGGTTTCATGGTTAACCTAGATTTCACATTATGGTTGGAGTCGGTTTGTTGGCAATATGTTGGATACCCCAACTTCCTTCTTATGGCTGAGTGCAAGATTGAATCCTTCGACATATTCCTCGCTCAATTGTCATTAAGTGATGGGTTTTCTCAGAAGTGTTGCACACCTATAAACTTTAGTAGAGTTGTTCTTGAGTCTTTGGAGGTGGTTAGCTTTTCAAAGCACACACGCACAAGAAGAGGAGAAATAATATGCCTAATTAATTTGAAGTTATCTACATGTGAATAGGGTGTTCCCATTCATAAACCTGAAGACTCGCTCCACTTCTTTCTAGTGAACAATTTTGGGACTTGCCATGAATCATGAGACAATTCCAACCCCATAACTATAAATTTCTTATTTAAATCTATACCCAATAGATTATAATTTGCACAAGGAGAACTCCATTCTTGTTTCAAAAGAACCTGCAATTGACTTGTACCATTTTATTTAATACTTTCTGTATTTATTTGCATCCTTGGTCTATGACATAAAGATGCAATAGGCTACCTTGCATCTTCTATACTAACACTCCTAAGAAATAATAAAGTATGCCCAAATATATCTTTTCAAATGATCTAAGTTGCTCACCTTTTGGTTTTTCAATTATTGAAGTTGTTACCTATATTGATGAGAACTTCTACAGCCGATACCATAGTCACAATATATGTTTTAGTTTTATCTATGTTTCTCTGAAGGTGTTTCTCCTTTAGTAGAGCAGCAATACACTGTAGATTCCATTTAGGGGAGAAGTGTACCCAGTAGCAACCTTGGCCTGTGCTCAGATGGGTTGAATACACATTAGACTCTATCTATTGTTTTGAAGGTGTTTCTCCTTCAACAATACTTCATCTTACTAGATACTTTCAGTCTGCACCTTTAGTAGATGCATGCAACCTTGGGATACATGTTGTAGATTATAGTTTTCCTACGAGGTTGTAGCAGCGATGAAAGAAGTGCATCAATTTTAGGCATCTTTAGTATGCTTTTATAGTTTGACTTAGATGCTCACTTTTCTTAATTTAGGTGTTTTTTTTAGTTCTATTTTATGCACAGATTTATCTTTAAGAAAAGTGCACAGTAGAGAAGGGTTCTATATTTTGAGCAGGGGACACACTTCTAGGTAGGAGGTACTATATTCTAGGAAGCTTTTTCCATGCAGGTTAGGTATCCGAGAATCCTAAGAGGCATTATTGTAGCAATAAGAGATTCATTTATTTTGAGTTCTTCATTAGTGCATTGATAGTATATTGTTTATTCCATGCAATACCTCAATATTGTATACATCCATATTTAGTATGCTTTTATAGTTTGACTTAGATGTTGACTTCTCTTAATTTAGGTGTTTTTCTTAGTTTTGTTTGATGCACATATTTATCTTTAAGAAAAGTGCACAGTAGAGAAGGGTTCTATATTTTGAGTAGGGGACACACTTCTAGGTAGGAGGTACTCTATTCTAGGAAGCTTTTGCCATGCAAGTTAGGTGCTTTATCTGAGAATCCTAGAGGTGCTATTGTATCAATAAGAAATTCATTTATTTTGAGTTCTCCATTAGTGCATTGATAGTATATTGTTTATTCCATGCAATACCTCAATATTGTATGATCAAATTACAGTTAATATTGTCATAATATTTTGACTTACCCTCTTTTAGAGGGAAACTAGAGTATGTGTCAAGCTTGCACATCACAATTGTATCATGCAGAGTTTACCTGGCATAAGTTTTGTGGATCTAAGCAGCCAGATACCTGTTGGAATTTAAGAGGGAACAATACTACAAAGTGGGAAAGACGTTTCACAGTTAACCTGCCTTTCACATTATGGTTGGAGTTGGTTTGTTGGAAAGATGCTGGATACCCCAACTTTCTTTTTATGATTGAGTGAAAGATTGAATCCTTCGATATATTCCTCGCTCAATTGTCATTAAGTGATGGGTTTTCTTAGAAGTGCTTCACATCTATAAACTTTACTAGAGTTGTTATTGAGTCTTTGGATGTGGTTATCTTTTGAAAGCACACACGTACAAGAAGACGAGAAATAATATACTCGACTAATTTCAAGTTATCTTCCTGCGAATAGGGTGTTCCTTTCCATAAACTTGATGACTCGCTCTACTTCTTTCTAGTGAACAAATTTGGGACTTTTCATGAATTGTGAGATAATTTGAACCACATAACTATTAGTTTCTTATTTAAAGTTATACCCACTAGCTTAGAACCCGCACAAGGAGAATTCCATTCCTGTTTCAAAATAACCTGTAATCGACTTATACCATGCTATTTAATAATTTATGTATTTCTTCACATCCTTGGCCTATGACATAAAGACACAACAAGTTACATTGCATTTTCTATACTAACACTCCTAAACAATAATAAACTATGCCCAAATCTATCATTTCAAATTATCTATGCATCTCACCTTTTGGTTTTTCAATTATCGAAGTTGTTACATATATTGATGAGATCATCAATAAACAAGGCCACAGTGACAATATTTGTTAGAGTTTTTATCCGTGTTGCACAAAAGGTGTTTTTCCTTCAGCAGCATTACAATACATTATAGTTTCCATTCAACAGAGAAGTGTACCTAGTAGCAGCCTTGGTCTATGTGAAAATGGGTTGAATTCACAATAGACTTTATCTATTGTTTTGAAGATGTTTCTCCTTCAATAGTACTTCATCTCAGCAGGTCCTTTCAATCTACACCTTCAGCAAATGCATACAGTCTTGGGGTACATGCTATAGATTCTAGTTTTGTTGTGAGGGTATAGCAGCGATGAAAGAATTGCATTGATTTTAGGCATCTTATTGTTGTTGTACGAAATCATGCTTGTCTAGTGTTTCCCAAACTTATATATAGACATATTTATTATACTTTTATAGTTTGACTTAGATGCTCACTTTTCTTAATTTCAGTTTTTTTCTTAGTACTATTTTATGCACATATTTATCTTTAAGAAAAGTTCACAGTAGAGAGGGTTCTATATTTTGAGCAAGGGACACTCTTCTAGGTAGGAGGTACTCTATTCTAGGGAGCTCCTATCATGCATGTTAGGTGCTTTATCCTAGACAGAGTTCCAAGTCTGTGCCTCCTTGACAAAGTCCCTGCTTGACAAGGCACTGGTGGATAGAGTTCCAAGTCCCTAATTTTCCAAAAACCCACCTGAACTTAGTTATCTATCCTAAAATCCCTTACATTATAGTCATCTCTTAGCTATGATTTCATAGAGAGAGCCCTCTTTGGTTTGGTAGGGCTATCCACCAAACTAAAAGCTTGGTCTGTGGTTATGTCCATCGATCTCTTCATCAGCCTAGGACATTATGGAGGATAACAGAGGGCATGACAACTAGGGAGTGCCAAGGTGTTCTAGTGAATGTAAGGTTCCCAAGTCATGGAAAAATGCAATGCTAGTTGTGCGGTCATGACTACCAAGGTGTGTTAGGGAATGATGGTGCATGCTAAGATGTGCCAGATAGTACGAAAACATGTCAAACAAGCTAAGATGTGCCAAGTGCTAAGGCATGCTAAGATGGATAATGGGTCCAAGTCCCTGCCTCCTCTTCTTCCATATGATATCCACTTATGACATTTCCTTTGCAATATTTGGTGCATTTGATAGTTATAGGTCATTTATAGGTTATAAATATCTTCATAGTTTCACTTCTAATTGAGTATTCAACTGAGCATATTGATTCTCTTATACATAACTATTTTTCCCTCCACCCAATTTTCATAACTTCAATAACCATTAGGTAGGGACCTACATCTTCAATGTTTCTTTTATTGTTTAGTAAAATATTGTTGAGACTTTAATCTATTGAAATTTGTAGAATTTACAATTTATGAAGTTTCAAGGTCTAATTTTAAAAAATATAATTCTTTAAAGGGTGCTAGCTCAATGGAAAAGCACCTGCTTTACAAGCAAGAGGTTGGTGGTTCAATTCCATCATGCCCTGACATCCATATGGAATGGTGACGTTCAATTTTTGGTGACGGAGGCTCTTTTGACCATCACCAATGAGCTTTGGTGAAATTTTTCGACCCTCACCAAAAATATGAAATGGTGACGGTCAACGAACGCCATCATATATATGCATAAATGGTGACGACCCTCAAAGTTCTGTAACCATAAATCGCTGCTGTTGATATTAAAATGGTTACGGTCGTTGTCCATCATTATAGTCATTATTTTTTATGGACATTGAATGTCACCACAACACCTATACTTGTGGTAATGCGGCTTTTGGTGACGGTCAATGAGCATCACCATATATATGCACCAATAGTGATGACAATTAAAGATCCATCACGATAAATTATTACTGTTCATATGAAATGGGGACAGTCACTATCTGTCATTATAATCAATATTCGTGATGGACCTTGAATGTCACCCTAACACCTATACTTTTGGCGACGCCAACTTTGGTTACATTCAAGTTTTGCTGACTGAGGCTATGGTCCGTCACCATTGCTCGTATGCAATGGTGATGGTTGCTATCCATCATTACAAATCATTATTGGTGAAAAAATTTGAATGTCACTACAACACCTATACTTTCGGCGACGCCACCTTTGGTGGCATTCATTTTTTGGTGACAGAGGCTATGGTCCACCACCATTGCTCATATGAAATGGCGACGGTCGTTATTCGTCATTATAAATCATTATTGGTGACAGACTTTATATGTCACTACAGCACCTATACTTTTAGTGACGCCACCTTTGGTGATGTTCAGTTTTTGGTGACGAATGCTCTTTTGACTGCCACCAATGAGCTTATGGTGACATTTTTCGCCCCTCACCAATGTCCTTTTTTCTTGTAGTGTTGGAGACTCTGTATTACCTATTGTGCATTGAACAAAATCACTATATCCAGAATACGTACTTGATGCCACAGATTGATGAATTTCTGGGCCAACTCAAGGGGGGGAATATTTCATCAAGATCGAATTGAAGTCTGGATATCACCAGGTACCAATTTAACCCCCTGATGTGTGGAAGACTGCCTTCAAAGCTAAGGAGGGGCTTTTCAAGTGCCTGGATATGCCTTTTGGGTTGACGAATGCTCCTGCAACCTTCATGAGGCTGATGAATTTCATACTGTGGCCCTTCACCAACTCATTTGTAGTGGTATACTTGGATTACATCCTGATATTCTACCAGAGTTGGGAAGAGCGCCTCCACCACATCTGACAGGTTGTCCAAACACTGCAACAACACAAGTTGTGTGTGAATTTGGATAAATGCACCTTTGGCATGACCCATGTTTAGTATCTGGGATACATTATTGATGAATGGGGGATTCATGTAGATCCAACCAAGATACAAGTCATTCCGGATTGGCCAGTCCAAACCAGTTTGACAAAGCACCGCAGCTTTATGGGTCTTGCCAATTTTTACCGCAGGTTCATGTTGGGGTTCCCTAATATCACTTGGCCCTTGAGTCAAGTCAACAAGGGAGGAGCGAAAGAAAAATTATTTTTGTATGAATCTCAACAGAAGGTGTTCAAAGAGTTAAAACGTCATCTCTGCTCTGCACCAGTGCTCACATTACCAGACTTGCAACAACCATTTGAGATTGAGAAGGATGCCTCTGATTATTACATTGGGGTATTCCTTACTCAACAGGGGCACCTAGTGACATATCAGAGTGAGACACTTTCAAACACAATCCGGAAGTATCCCACTTATGACAAAGAGATGTATTTGATTGGACAGGCCTGTCAACAATGGATGCATTACATTTTGGGGAAGGAAACAGTCATCCACACAGACCACAAACCCCTGCAATTCATACAAATGCAAGGGAAGTTTCAAAATGATCACCATTAGAAGTGGTCCACATACGCATTTGAATATCAAGTACAAGAAGGAAACACCAATAATGTTGAAGACTACCTCAGCCAACCCCCAATCATGGCGTTAACCATCGTGCTTAACTCTTGTGGGCACAAGACTTCTGATTGTCCACTTCTTTATAAAAGTGACCAATAATTTGGCCACACATACCAGATGCTCTTGAAGGGTCAACAAGTGCCATATGTTCACCACCACGATGCACTGTTGTGCCACCTATGACACCTTTGTGTTCTTTCAAGCGAGTGTGCCATTATGATTTTGGAAGCACATACCAGTCGGGTCGCTGGACATTTCAGGGTCGAGAAAAAAATGGCAATACTATAGAAGTATTTCTACTTGTCGAATCTTCGACATGATTTCAGGAAGTACATCAGATCCTACACTGACTATGCCATTTCTAAACTGACCATCAAGAAGTAAGGCCTCTATACTCTACTTCCTATCCCTAATCAACCTTAGGAATCCATCTCCATAGATTACATGTCAGACCTTCCTTCTATTCAGCATGGGAATGAGTATGTTTTTGTGGTCATCGATAGATTCTTGAAGATGGCCATTATGGTGGCCTGCAAGAAGAATATCATAGGAGAATCCACCGCTAAACTCTTCTTTGAATGAATGTGGGTACACTTTGGGATCCCACATTATATCATCTCAAATCGAGACAACAGGTTCTTTGGTACATTTTGGTCCAGTCTCTAGTCGATGGTGGACACCAAGCACACTAAGTCTATAGCTTTCAATCCCCAAATTGATGGCTAGACAAAGGTTGTTAACAGGATGATTGTACACATTCTAAACATGTACAACTCGAAGCATTCACACACATGGGATGAGAGCGTCCTCTACATCCAACACATCTATAACTGGGCTCTACACAGCTTGAATGGCCACAACCCTTTTCAGGTGGGCTTGGGATTCTAGCCACTATGTCCCATTGATGTGGTCATACCATTTGCAGCTACTCAGGAAGGTATGGCTCATGTTTAGTCTAAATACAACAAGGAAAACAACTTCATTAAGCACATTCAGCACATTTGCCAATAGGCCCATGACATCTTGGACAGATCCAATGATAAGTACAAGTAGCGACATGATCAGCATCAGGTGCCATACAAGTTCCAGGTGGGTGAAAAGGTTTAGCTACATTTGCAGAAGCAGCGCCTCATCGGGCCCCACCACAATCTTCGCTCACTTTGATATGGGTCATGCATCATCACCAAGGAAGTAGGAGACAATGCCTTCAAGCTCAGTATTCCACCATTCCTTGGTCTACACCCAGTGTTCAATGTGGACTTCCTTCGTCCCTACTTTCCACCATTGTTGGACACATCCGACATTGCAAAACAACTTACACCAATAGAGTTAAACCGAGACTGCATGGAACAAGCCACAAATGATTGGATCATGGACACACAGACCAAGAACACTTGATAGCAAAGGATCCAACTATATCAAGTTGTCAAATTAGGCCAGCTCCTTCACGAGGGAAAGTGGCTCACTAGGGACCAAGTTCAACAAAATTTTCCTCATCTCATGGAGGAACTCAACGCAATGGGGACCATTGCTTCCTAAGGGGGGAGGAATAATCCAGGTGGATAGTGATGGCCACCCACCTATTCCACTTAGACACCCACCATTGTTTCTTTCAGTTTTTCAATTTCCTTAATTGTAGCACAGTTTATTATTTTTGGCAGTTTTTTGGGTCCTCAACTTCTGGAGCTGTTTTGAGGTCCTAAACGATGTTTTTTTGGGAAAACCACCGGTGGCAAATGACTAATATTAACTTTATATTTTATATTATCAATTTTAATCCTCAGATAGATCTCTCTAACGGGGTACTGTGTGCATAAAAAAAAAAAGATCTTATGTCAAAGTTACGACCCCGGGAAGTTGTTGTACGAACTTACCCTAATGGGGCCCATAGTTTGGTGTTTCATCTCGTAGGGTTATTTTTTGGATGGTTAGGGTTTTCCATTGTTTGTCAATAATAAATAGGCCTTCAAGCCTCATTATAATATAGTTCATAGGCATGTAGCCACCACATCTCTTCTCAGAGATAAACTACCATTGCCCGAGCTAGTCTTATTTCCATTTTGTTTGTAAGCATATTTCAGCATTTGGTATTAATGAAATGAAGTGTTATTTATGCGAAAACTATATATTTATGTTTATATCTGTAATCTTTTGCATTCTTGTTTAAATCTGAATCACCCTATTTCCTTGCACAATTCCTGAGGAATTAGGCCCCTATTATTTAGGAATTTTCTTCCAATTGATTGCATAATTCCCAAGGTTGATCATCTAGTTATACGCAACCCTTGTATACTCAGAATAGTCTACAACTGATGTTACACTACCTTTGAATCTCCATCATATATGGGGAAGTCAATTTCTATGCATGCACTAGATATTTTATGTTGACTGATCAATTCACTGGATGATCACTGAGTTAGACTATTGTCACACTGCACAACTGACATTCAACTTGTTCTATCAATAATTAGAACTAGTTTAACTGAAAACAAATTGAAATAATTGACCTTGATGGCTACAAATTAGCGATTATACATGTTTAAATGAACTCCAAGCCATCTAACTTGAATTTACTGAGTAAACTGAGTGATTCAATCCATGTAAGACAGGTTAACTACATCCAAGTTTTTGGTTGATGTATAAATTCAAATTTTTCCAATTTGACCAAGAAAAAATCAAATTAAGACTTTCTTTCTACACTTCTCAACACTCCCTCTCAGTTAAAAAGGGATTATCAACCACCCTAATCTTGCATCTATGGAACTCAAACATCCTTCTTGACAAAGCTTTGTCAAGATGTCAGCATCTTGTTCCTCTATCGAAATGTATTATAGCAACATTATTCACCCCTGCACATAGTCCGATAAATGATGATACTTGATATCTACATGCTTGGATTGATCGTGAAATACTGGATTCTAAGAGAGCTTAATGAAACTATGATTGTCACAATAGATCACTGTTGGATCCATGATCTAACGAAATAGTCCCACAAGTATCTTTCTCATCTAGATCGCCTCACATGTTTCTTAACATGCAACGATGTATTATGATTCTTTCGAGGTAAGAGCCACATACCTTTACTTCCCGTTGTACCAAGAAACAACTATGCACCCAACATTGAAAATTCCATCTGATGTACTCTTTCATTCAGATGGAATCCCTACCCAATCTGCATTTGTGAAGCCAAATAGTTTCACTCCCTCTACTCATCAATACCATAATCCATACTAGGTAGTGCCTCTAAGGTACTATAAACCATTCTTGGATGCCTTTCGATACAATTTGGTCAACCTAACCATATCTTGGCTCATTTGGTTGACTGCATAGCACATATCTAGTTGTGTGTTCATAAGATACATCAATGAACCCACTAGCTATCGGTAAATGGCACCATCAACCTCTTCACTTGAAGTGGCATTCTCCTTCCTCTAGTTGGTTTCTAGAGATGTCTCCATGGACTTACAGCTCTCCTTATGAAATATCTATGGTATGTCAATGGCATAATTTTTTTAAGACACGAAAAATTCCCCATAACCTTTCCATACTTCCATCCCAAGAAAGTACTGCATGAGACCCATGTCTTTCATCTCAAATTTCCTTGCAAGATCCTCCTTTTAAGAGTTGATCAATTGGTCATCACCTATTAATATTAAATCATCAACATATAAAAAATCATAAGAAATTTAATTTCTACCAAAATATGAAATAGGTTGGCGTCCAGTTCACTTTTGGTGAAGCCCAATCCTGTGAAATAATTGTCGATCCCAGTGTACAAAGCATAGGGTGTCTGTTTGATACCATGCAATGCTCGCTTGAGTCTACACACATGAGAATGCCAATTAAAGTTCTCAAAACCTTTTGGTTTCTCTATGAACACCTCATCCTTAATAACACCCTTGAGAAATGTTGTTTTTACATCCATTTGGTGGATCTTCCACCCCATCTGCACAACTAGTGCAATAATTGATCTGATGGATGAATACCTTTCTATAGGAGAAAAGGTTTCCTCATAGTCAATTCCCTTAACTTGAGATAATTCTTTGGCCAAAAATTTGGCCTTATACTTCTCTGCTATTCGTTATGTTGCATGCTTAACTTTGAAGATCCACCTCGAACCCACAACTAAATTATCTTACAGCCTTAGGACCACTTCCCAAACACTGTTCTTCATGTTGGATTCATATTCTTCACCATTGCATCAACCCAAACATGTTTCTCTACTACTTCCTCAAAAGATGATGGCTTAATCTCTACAAGTACCATCATTAGAGCCATATAGCCAGTGTACCTCTCAGGTGACCTCCTATTCCTATGAAAATTTGAAGGAGGTCCCACATTCACCCTCACATCATGCACAAGTTTATCAACTTCCTTGGTTCTTTTTCTTTCTTTTCTATATGGTTCTTCTTGAGTGAATGTCTCCACCCTCTACTCCTATGTTTGTGGATTCTCCACAACTTACTTAGGCTCCTCCTTTAGAGATAAAATCTCCTCTTCTGGTGGGATCTGAACCTCCCTCTCAAGGGAGAACCTCAACACTTTCTCCTCATCAAACTTTACTATTAGTAAAAATACTAGGTGGGGGGAGAAGGGTGACTTAGTATTTTAAACTCCAAATTTTCAATTTCTTATTTTGGATTATGTACGTTACTTTTATTTAAGAAACTAGCATATGTATGCAACTTTAGTGAAAGACAACCGTGTATATCTAATTAATCAATTATTCATAACTTCCATCAGATCTTTCTCTTTAACTAGTTAATTATTAATTTCATCAGACATAAGTATGCTATAAAGAGAAGAATAAATCATGATAGATAAGCAACATAACAACACATAAGGATGCCAATATTTTTTGGTTGAAACCCAGTGTGGGGGAAAACCATAATTTTCATTATCTTTGTCTTCTTATTTTATTGTAAAGGAAAATATATTACAATCTTGTACTGGTGCAGACTCTTACCAACATGTTGGCACCCACCTGCATAAGGATACAACCTTCTCTCATTCTCCAACACCCATTGGAAGGGAGCTCCAACCCCCTAATCTCATTTACAGGCTCCTACTAGAAGGGAGAACCTACCCCTTATACAAATTTACTAGCAACCACTAGAAGGAAGCTTTGACTTCCTCACTGAAGGGTATAACCCTCAACTCCTCTTGTAGACTATGTTTCATAATATTTCATACTAGACCCACCTGAATCAAAACATGAAATCTATAAGACACCTTTCATCATATTTCTAGATTGGACCCACTCCCAACATTAAGCCCAATACAAGTAACAATTTTGAAACCAAACACTAAACGAAATGAATCATTGTATTACAATCAAACCAATCACTGAATCTCAATCAACCATTGTAACAAGATCAAATCAATCCATAACATATATGGACCATCAAATCATACTAATGCACAACCACTCATCAGTATACCAAACCATGCATTGTTCCTCATCACAAAAACATAGTGTTGTTCTTGTAAACCCTAATCAAACATACATTAGAATGTATACAATATTGTCCTGAAGAACACCCTCGTATATATGTGCTTCCCCTTTATAAGACCTGTGTACAGATCTCAAATCATTGACAACTAAATATGAATCACTGTAACAATGAAACAACCTTTGAATCAACTGCAGATCACCACATTGTATCATCATCACTAATCAACACTCCATTCCATAAAGAATTCAATCCAACCAATATTGTCAAACACAGATTATCATGATAGAGACATCATCGAAAAACAATAAAAAATAAACCATACATCATCAACTATAAACAACAATCATCAGTTTAAACCCTAATTAGTATACACAACTTCCTCAAGGAATATCATTATATGTACATTCTTACCATACACAACACCCACATACATATCTCAACATATACTATAAATTCATAGAATTTATACGCTGCCCTACAGAGGTAGATCTGTGTATGTACACGATCATTCATAGGAAAACTAGCTTAGAGATCTAAATTCGTTGACTTATACTTTCATTGCATAACATGACATATGTCCAACCCAAATCTTAGCATATATATTGTTACAATCACACAACATTAGATGTATATCCATACCATCATCATAGACCTATCAAAACAACAAATCAAGCAATATGTATTCTTTTCACATATATCATATTTGAGCCATCTCCATGCTCCCTCGTGCACACATATTTAAGATCAAATTACTCTTGTACAACCCACAACTTGCACACCTAACACCTTGATCTCCATCTCCTTATATACTTTTAGCCTTAGCTAATACCTTAGGCGAATCACTTAGTAATGTCATTGGTATTATTTGATGGGCTCAAATAACCATTGTTGCTCCCATTATAATGGGTCAATACCATGGTAAAGACACTTGATATCCAAATTACCATGGTGTGGATTATGTATGCAACTTTTCTTCACAATTTCCAGGTAGGTATGTGACCTTTCTTCTTAAGACCTACGTATACTTTCTAAACCTTTACCTTCACCATCCATCTATCTTTGAACTAATATTCCTTTGTCCATATCACCTGCAGCATCTGTATCACTCTAGATAAACATCCTATTATCACAATGTTAACATCTTTATCAAGTAGGTTTCCATCAAGGACAACACGTTTTCCATAATGCCAAAAATCTACCCCTTCTGACTTGATGGAAACCACTTTGGTGTTTGGGAATCACTTGTAAACACTTGAAAACACACCTCCAAATACCAAGACTTCTTACCAAGCTTCTCCAAGAATTATTCTCCAAACACCAAGCTTCTCTCCCCCTTTAAAAACTCAAAGGGAAAAGGGTTGACCAATGTTGAGTGGATACTTATCTGCCCCTTTATAGAGAGGATCACTGTAGGTCTAATTTGCTGAATATGAGAACTGTATACTGACAATGCTCCCCCTAAGCATATGTTGAACCTTTTGAAGATATTAAACATAGTACAAGACTTTATGACTCAGCGAAAAATGACCTTTCTTATGACCAATGACTTATGATTACATCAATCACCCAATACAATGGGGTTACATATTTGAACCAACATTACATCAATTTCCAAAAATAATGGGACTACATACAAAGCATGACTTGATCCCAATAGCCCATACATGACTGAATATTACAATGATTACAACATGGGTATTTTTCATGACCTTTACATCAAGATACATATATGAAACTTATAACCAAAGACAAGAACCTCAACCATGAGGTAACAAGACCATAATAATCATCAACAAACATCATTCTCCATATAGGAATCTGCAACATAAACCTCTGATGGCAACAACATCTAAGATAAGACAATGTAGCTCCAATATCGTCAACTTGTGACAATGTAGCTTCAAAAATAAGAAGAGCCACAATCCTCAAGCAGAAATATCAAACAGCAAAGGTAGCCATGCATCAACGACATATGTGTAAAGCAAGAGAACCTTTGTCATAACAACATACCCAACATCTTCATAGCATATATATATATATATATATATATATATATATATATATATAGATATATATATATATATATATATCATTCTTGTAAATATGAAGCAGGAATAATCAATTTTCACCGAGTGCGAGTCATCATCCATAACTTCATCTCTTGCAAACCATGCATCATTTATAACTCATGATAGTAACATGTGTATATTTAGCAACAAACGCGATAACAACCATACATAAGCAATGGCATGTATTCATCATAAACCCACATGCAACAATAAATTCTGAAGACACCATAATTCCAACAATGGACCATTGGAACCATAACAAATGCTCCGCTTGAACCTATGCCAACTATTCATCATCAGCTATGATCATATCAAACTTATCAATCAACCAATGTATTAAAGAACCATGTCATCAGTAGTAATAGCATAAGACTTGCAATAACTCATAACTTCATCATTCCTAAGCATCATATAGGCATCACCAATAGTTTACAATAGATTGTTGTCAAAACCAAAAAGCCAATAATAATATGATGGAGGCATATGAGAAGCTCGCCCTAAATTTGTGCCACTTTTATCTATCTCAGAGAAACATACATGACTGTCTAGATTAAAACTTGTGTATATACATGAATATCCTTCATGAGATCTGCGTACAAAAAGTAAACTATTGATTCTTTATAGTCACATCTCCCCCTGAACTTGTGCTGACTATTCTTGTTCACTTTTACTTCACCAGATGCAACGTTAGCAACATAAATATCACCAAAAGAATATCAAACATCAAGATACACATGCATATCTCCCATTGAGATCATGCATCTCTAATCCTGTGGACCTGATAATCATCACCTACTTTCCATGACGTTATATACCTCACATTCACTTCCACAGTCATTGATAGAGGTATGCATTAAGAAAAATATATTGTAGCTAGAACCATCTTCTTTTACTCTGAATCTGAAGAAGGAGAGGAGATATACCTCTTATTTCTACTTGAATTTTTTGCTGCTAGCACATATCGTTTTGGATTTATGTATCCTATTTATATAACCTTTCTCATTTCTTCATCTATAACATTGTATTTATTTCATGTAAATAAAATTATATGTTAATTTTTAGCTATTTGACCTAAAATTAGAATATTTTTCTTTAGCCCTTGAACTAATAATGCATCAACTACTTTTGCATACTTCTCAAGTTTGATTCTAACTTTTCCCATAACTTTTTCTATAGCACTATTTACAAATATCACCTTTCCATATTTGTTTTTCTTGAGAGAATAAATCTTGTCCTTATCTCTATGCATGTGATGAGACCGTGCGATATCTATGTACCATTCATCTTCATGTTCAAATGAAAAAAGAGTAAGGCTACACCTTATATGTTCTTCTTCTTTCTGCTTATTATGAGAAGTGTTGGTGGATCCATCTTTCTCAGGTCTCTTGGTAAGAATATTCTTATATAATTACTTTCCATGTTGTCTATGGAGGTCCATTGACTTTTTCTTGCTTTCTTTTGATACATTCGCAAACTTGTTACAATTATAACATCTTTTATGACCAAAAAAGAGAGTGGAGGAAATATAATATTTCTGTTTCATTTTCCTTCTTTTGCAATCAATAAATTTGTGACCAAATATGTTGCAAGAAAAGAAATATCCCTTAAAGAAACCTGAGTACTTGGAAGCTGATGATATTATTGTGAAGTGGCTATTTGCTTGAGATTGAAACAATCTACTTCTACAATTGGCTGCAACATGTCCATAATTATGACATATAAAGCATTCAACATTGGTTATCAAAGAAGAGAATCAATTCATGTTTCTATTATTGGGAGAAAATTATTTCTTTTGAAAATTCATCTTCCTTGGATGTTGATCTGGTTGACTTCTTATCTCTTTAACAGGAATTTCAGATTTCATATTGTTATCCTTCAAGATCCTTGCACAAGCCTGTGAACTAGATTCTCCTTTTATAGATCTGTGAAAACCAATACCAGATTTGATGGAAGGAGACCTTTGACTACTATGGATGTTATCCAAAATCTTAGTACTATCTTGAAATCTCACGTGTTTATCCTTTTCTTCTAATTTACCTTTTAAAATGTTTACCTCAACCTCCATTCTTTGGTATCTTTCTTCCTTCTTCCAATTTCTCCTTTAATTCAATAGTCTCTTCCTTCAACCCATTCTCTTGTTCTTCAAATACTTGAATTAGCTCTTCATTTCTCTTCTTTGACTTTTCAAGATATTCTCTTAGAGAGATGATCTCAAATTCGAGTCCTTCACAATATTGTTTAGATTCTACTACAATATTTACCGATTTAACATGATCCCTGTTATCATATGCCTGCAACTTATCCTTAAGATTGTTAATCTGTTTTAAGGAAAAATCAAGTTTTCTTCTAAGATTAAGAATTTCCTCTAACCTGTCTTCTTTTGAATTAGTAAATCCATATGACATAACTTTTTTAGAAACAAGATTACCTGATTTTTCTCCTGATGAACAATCTTCCTTTTTTTTTCCTTCCTGAGTGACTTGAAGATTATCCCATACTTCCTTTGAAATTTCATAGTGTATAACCTTTCCTAATGCTGAATCAAGTATGTTACCAATGATTTCCTTTAATGCTACACTATTGTTTTGCAATTCTTCACTTAATTGATGAGTGATAGTGCAACCATTACATACTAAATTCCAAACATCATATCCGAGGTTCATTAACTTAGACTTCATCTTTTCTTTCCATTCCTGATAGTTATCATCACTTAGCATAAACATATTTTTGTTTTCCATTGTTTCTGACTTGACTTGTTCTTTTGCTGCAGATTTCCCTTGACCCATAAATGCAAATATTGCCATAGAATAAGATGCATCATTGTCATTTATCTCATGAATTGACTTATTCCTTTGAGCTACCTTCTTCTTTTTCTTCTTTCACATCAATCCCGATCCACTTCAAGCAGTTAAGATTTAACTAGAGTGACCTACTCTGATACCAATTCTTGGAAAAAATACTCTTGAGGGGGGTGGTGAATCAGTATTTTAAACTCGCTTCAACTTTCCAATTTTGTATTCTAAATTACGTATGCTATTTTTATTTAAGAAACCAAAATATGTGTGTGACCTAAGTGAAAGACAACCGTGTATGTCCAGATAATCAATTCTTCATAAGTTCCATCAGATCTTTATCTTTAACCAATGCAATATTAATTTCATCAAACATAATTATGCAGTAAAGAGAAAAATAAATCATCAAAAATAAGAAACACAACAATGCATAAGGACACGAGGATTTTTAGGTGGAAACCCAATGTGGTAGAAAACCACCACTGTCATCATCTTTTTCTTCTTATTTTATAAAGGAAAACATCCTACAATCTTGTTCTAGTGTAGACTCTTACTAGCACATAAGAACCCACCTGCAGAAGGATACAACCTTCTCTTGTTCTCTAACACCCATAGGAAGGGAGCTCCAACTGCCTCATCTCTTTTACCGGCTCCTACCGAAAGGGAGCACCTACCCCTTGCACAAATTTACTAGCTACCACTGGAAGGAAGCTTTGATTCCCTTAATGAAGACTTAAACCCTCATCTCCTCTTGTGGACTACGTTTCATAATATTTCATACTAGATCCCGAATCAAACATCAAACCTGTAGATCGCCTTTCATCATATTTTCAGACTAGACCCACTCCCAACATTAAGCCCAATACAAATAACAATTTTGTAACCAAACAATGGACCAACTAATTCACTATATTACCATCAAACCAATCATTGAATCTTAATCAACCATTGTAACAAGATCAAATCAATAAATAATAGATATGAAAGATCAAATCATACTAATGCACAACCACTCACCATTATATAGAACCATACATTATTCATCATTAGAGAAACAATGTAATGTTCTTGCAAACCCTAATCAGACATACATTAGAATGTATACACCATTTTCTTGGAGCATATAAGCATATATACGTGCTTCCCCTGTATAAGGCCCATGCACAGATATCAAATCACTGACAACTGGATATGAGTCACTATAAAACTGAAACAAACTCTGAATCAATCACATATCACTGAACCAATTTTTGATCACCAAAATATAGCGTCATCACTAATCAACATTCCATTCCATAACTAATTCAACCCAACCAATACTATCAAACATTGGATTATCACGAGAGAGACATCATTGATACCCACAAAAAATACCAACTTTTTGTCGGCTCAAGATTCTTCCTTGAATCTTTGGAGACATGGAAGTAAATAGAGGCTCCAAAAATATTGAAGTGGGACATTTACGACTTTCTCCCTGAGAAAGCTTCCTCCATTGTAATCATACCAAGAATATGATGAGGACTCTAGTTCTACAAGTTGACATTTTTGTTGCATGCCTTTACCCACAAATGTAGTGGTAGGGCTTGTTTTTGTAGCATAGCTCTCGTAGCTCCAACAATGCTTTGGTTCATTCTCTCAACTACCCAATCCTTTTGTAGGTTGTGGGGTGTTGTCATCTCACTTTGAATCCTTGAAGTCATTTGAAACATACTCACTTCCATTGTCACTCCTAAGAACCTTCACCTTATTTTTAGTTTCTATCTCAACTAGTGCATTGAATTATACAAACTTTCAGAATGTCTCATCCTTCTTTTGCATGAAGAAGATCCAACATTTCCTTAAGAAATCATCAATAAAAGTAACAAAATACTTATCTCTGCTAGCGAAGGTTGTCAAGAAAGGTCCACAAATATCAAAGTTGACTCTTTCCAAGACCACATGTGCTTTGTTATCTCGATCATGGAATGTGGATTTCACATACTTCCCCAAGGTACAACCTTTGTAGATATCTTGTTTCTTAAGTTCTCCTTAGGGATTCCATTGGTTATTTGCTGCATAATTATTAGGGCACCATGATGCAAAGGGTCCAATATCCCATGCCAAATTTCACCAACATCACAACTTTGCATTCTCTCTGGCTTACTACTTAGTGCAATGAAATCTTCCAGATACCCTGATTTGCTTCACCTATCCAATGGTTATGTGTCTCAGGAATGCTTTCCCCTAACTGAAGATCACATCATAGCTGCGACATTCCAAAACTATTGTAGAGATAAGGTTCTTCTTTAGGCCTGGAACAAACATGACATATTTGAGATCAACAGGGGATCCAGTCACCCTCTTAAAGGTTAATGTACTAATCACAGTGGCATTGTACCATTTGTCTTCCCCGATCTCCATATGCACCTGAGGATCTTTCTCCTCCAACTCACTAAAAAACTCTCTACACCTTGTCATGTGAAACAAGGCACCAGAATCCAAGTACCACACATTTCCCATCACAGAGTTGGCCATGCATGTGATAAGGGTGAAGTCTAGCTCAAACTGTGAAGTGAATTCCTCACCTACCACTCCTCTTGAGTTCTTGTTGCTAGACTCTTTGTGTGGACACTTTGTAGCATAGTGCCTGAATTCATGACAATTGAAGCATTTAATTTTGGACAAGTATTTCCTTTTTCTCCTTGGCTAGATTCTTGTTTGGTTTGAGATTTCTTCCTTTTTCCCTTCTTTCCATTTTCAACTAATGCAAAATTTTCTTCATCCTCTTCTTCGGATGAAGTTCCATCTTGGTTATTTCTCCTGAACTCTTCTTGTACCAAGTCGGGCCATAACCTTTCCCACTTTGGTAAAATTTCCCTTCCATTTACTGAGTTCTGGTTGCTATGCCAGGAGTTTGGAAGGCTTAGAAGAGCTAGGCTTACCAGGTCCTCTTCTATAATGGTCACACCAACCCCTCCAAGCTCATCTCGAAATTGTGTAAATTTGTTGAGATACTGCGGAATAGTATCATTCTTCTCCATTTTCATTTTTTGAAGTTTGTCTTTGAGGGCCAGTTTTCTACAATCATTTTTATTCTCGAACAAATTTATTAGTTTCTTCCAGATTGCAAAAGGAGTTTGTTTTCCATGGAGATTTGAGACAATCTGGTCCCTCACTCCCTCCAATATTTTTCTCGTCGCCTTGGCTACATCTTTTTTCAATTGGGCTATATTCTGTGCATCGAATGCATGTTTTTTCGCAATATCAATGTTCACATATTCTAGCAAGCCATTTTCATCTAGCACCTCCTCCATGTGATCCTTTCATGCAATGAAATTCGAGCTACCTTCCAAGGTATACTCTAATCACAACCCGTTGAAGGTCATCTTCCCAACATTGAAGAAATCCTGCAACACTAAAGCTGCAAATTTGAGCCTCTTGAGGAACAAATTCAAAATTCTTGTTCTAATGTGAATCCTACTCTGATACCATGTAGAATTTACAACTGCTCGAGATATTTGATCTAAAATCAAAAGACACAATCCTACTCTACTAATATGCAAAATTTATTTCAAACTTTAGAAAAATAATCTCATATATGCAATACAAAATAACACACATGCACAATAATTTTCCAAGGGAAAGAAACTCCTAAAACCCACTTAATCCTACTTGCATTAAATCATATGAATAAAGATGCATTACAATTGCTTACTCTCTATAAGCACAACCTACAAGTGAATAACCTATATCTCTGATCAATGAGAAGCTCTAACCCAAACTTAGTCAAATTATTCCTCATCTTGAGCCCCTATTTCCTTATGAAATTACAGAAGAATTAGGCCCTTATTACTTAGGATTTTTCCTCCAATTAATTATGCAATTCCCAAGGTTGGTCATGTGATTGCTTGTAATTCCTATACACACAATAATATTCTACAACTGAGGTTACACTACATTGGAATCTCCACCATAGCTAGGGAACTCAAATTATTTTGCATGCACTAGATATTTTAGATCCATTAATCAATTAATTGGATGATTACTTAGTTAGACTATTGTGCCACTACACAACTAACATTTCACTAGTTCTATTAATAGCTAGAACTAGTTTAACTGAAAACAACTTGAAATAACTAGCCTTGATTGCTACAAATTAGTGATCACACATGCATAATTTAACTCCAAGCCATATAACTCAAATTCACTGAGTGAAATGAGTGACACAAGCCATGTCACACAATTTAATTGCATCCAAGTTGTCTGTTGACGTGGAAATTCAAATTTTCTCAGTTTGACCAAGGTAAAATCAAATTGATACTTTATCGTTGCACTTATCAACAATTGGTTCTTTTAAAGTTGATTTTGTTAGTACATTTTTTCCTTTTAGGCTCATTTTTCACAAAAAATTCCCCTATTGGTTGATTGATATTATGGCTTTGCACAGGAAAACAAGGGACATGGTCTTTAGTGACCTAATTAAATCAACATTGAGTAACAATAAAATGTAGTCCATCATAACCAAGATGGATGCTTAGTTGAAATAGGGGAATCTACAAACTAAAACAACACAAATGAGAGTGGAGGAGATAAAATAGGGGATATTTCTATTGGGAGCTAATCCACATGATAGAAATTTCATTGAAGCCCTAGTGAATCAAAGGATACTAATATCATTTCTTTAAAGAGGAGGCTTAAAGTGCTTAACTTGTCGCACGTAAAAATTCCTTAATTCATAGCCATCTAGAAGGAAAAACATAAATTATTAACACAAATGATTAATTTAAATAAACAATTGGAGAACTATGAGAATCATGTTAAATTTTTAAATAAATAAAGGGAAGAGCATGTTTTCCAAGCCATTGCATCAACACCATCAATAACATTATCTTCAAAGGCTTCAATAGTAATAGGATCTTCGACAGACACATTTGGAGAGTATTGTACTCTGTAACAACACTCCCCCCACCCCCATTTATATATATAGTAATAGCTAGTATAGACATATAAATAGGGACCCTTTTAAAAAAAAATAGTCTTAGAATAATAAAACCTAACTCTAAGAAATTCCCTTCAAAACTCTTGGAAAAGAGCTTAAGGATAACATCCTCATCACAAATCGCAAATGGCATTTTTCCATGTGATGATCATAAACACCTTAAATAAATTTCGATATGTGATCAAACCTCCCACTGTGATATTCAAATCAAACCTCCCCCTATGATATTCTGATCAAAACACCTTATGATTTCACACTCACATTTTGTAGGGATCGCAAGTAATTAAGCCATGCCACTATGACATCCATTAATGATTTGTGAAATGTGATATTGTGATGATCACAAACGCATTTTGCCTTGTAAACAAGCGATGCTATATTACATTGATTTAAACATTGGAATGCATGAATAAAGCAGTAAGCGTGTGAAATAATTATTTTTTAATATAATAATGAACGGTTTGACAAGGTAATAAATGTTTAGCAGCCCAAGGAGAGGTAATGATTTTCCAAGTTATGGGTAGTTAACGTTGAATATCTCATTTGAACCTTTCCCACGATTCAAAGTCATTTCTGAAGAGCTTTCAGTCTGAATTGCCCGATACCGCCTGCGTTGATATATCTCGTCCACTTCAGGGAAGCTAAAAGATATATTTCATTGTTGAAGGTGATACAAAAGCAGAAAAAGCAGAGCATTGCAAAGTCTGATCTTACAAAAATGGCTCCTATATTCCTGATATGGTCTGCATCACTGACGGGGGAGTAACATCTTGGGAGGTCATATACAATAGGCTTGAGGACGAGCATCCCAACATTACTATCACAAGAGAAACAACTGAATCAATAAGACCTTCAGTGTAGGTTTTAACCCCATACAGAAATTCCTGCATACGAGTTCTAAAACATAGAAAGTAAACAATGCGAGAGCATAACACATAAAACACATATACACAGAGATTTTCCCCTGGATCCCAAAATCTGGACTACCATCTTGATTTTTCATTATGTTCCTTTAAATGTTACAATACATATTTATACATGCCGAAGCACCCAATACCATGTACTGAAAACCATCACATCCAAAACCATGGATCGAAAACCATTGCGTCCAAAACCATGTGCGAAAATCATGCACAAAACCATAGGTAGGTCCACCCAACCTAATATAGGGTCCAAAAATCAAAATTTTCTGGGGCAACGGCTGGACCCCATAGAGGGGGGTTACTTGCACCCCTAAAACCCCCTGTGACCCCCCCGCTACGCAATCAGCACAACAAAGGGGGTGCTTCGGCCCCCCTCTAACCTCCTCAACTAACTATGTGGGCTAGTCATGGAAAGAATATAACACAACCCAACATTCTCCCACTTGTTGTTTTCATTCCATAGGGGGCCACAAGAGAGCTTAGTCATTTATCTAGCCTTGCAATGCCCATTGTTTCTCTACACCAAGAGAACTTCTCAGAGCTCACATATTTTGTCAATGCATCTGCAACATTCTTCAAAGTGTCTACCTCTACCAACAACACCTTTTTGTCTTCTATCATATCCCTCACAAAGGGATACTGAACATCAATGTGCTTTGCCTTTGAATGATATGCAGGGTTCTTTGCCAAGAAAACTTCACTTTGGCTGTCACAATCTTTCCTTATAGCTCCCTGTACTAACCCCATACTTGGGCACAATCTCTACAACCAAACTGCTTCCTTGTTTGCATGAGTGGTTGCCATGTATTCTACCTCTACACTTGATATTGCCACTACAGATTGTTTCTTACTCATCCAACTGATTGCACCTCCAAATAGGTTAAACACATACCCACTTGTATATCTTCTCTGATCCAGATCTCCAACCTAGTCTGCATCAACAAATCCATGAATGTCCAACACTCTGTCCAATCCTAGTCTTCCTTGGTAGCACAAACCATAATCAGTAGTGCCATGCAAATACTTGAAAACTCGCTTCACTATTGTTCAGTGCTCCTTCCCTAGTTTTGACGTAAGCTTGCTCAATACTCCCAATGCATGTGCAATGTCTGGTCTAGTATAGATTGTTGCATACATCAGTCTACCAACTACACTTGCATATGGAACACGGACATCTCCTCTTCCTCTTCTTGTGTCTTGGGACACTGTTCAACAAATAACTTCACACCTAGAGGAATAGGAACCTTCACCGGTTTACTAACCTACATATTAAACCTCTGCAATATTGTCTCAACATACTTCCTCTGGTTTAATCAGAGCTTCCTCTTTGCCTGATCTCTTTTAATTTCCATTCCCAAAATATAGTTTGCAGCACCAAGATCTTTCATGTCAAATTTGGAGGACAATTGGGTCTTCAAATCCTAGATAATTTCTTTGTCATTTCCAACTAGCAACATATCATCCAATACAAGACCAAATAAATAACACGGTCACCAATTAATTTAAAATACACAAAGTGATCTGCTTTGATTCTAGTGAAGCCAAGTCCCCTTTTAAATGTATCAAATTTCTGATACAACATCCTTGGTGATTGTTTTAAGCCATACAAATACTTCTTTAAATTTCATACTAGTTCTTTCTTACCCTTCACCACAAATCCTTCAGGTTGCTTCATGTAGATCTCCTCTTCTAGATCCACGTGAAGAAATTTTGTCATCAAATCCATATGTTCTACCTCAAAATCAAAAGAAGGAACAATAGATAAAAGTAATCCAATAGAAGTTACCTTGGCAACAGGAGAAAAAATATCACCAAAATCAATTCTCGACAACTAGGAATAACCTTTTTCTACCAACCGAGCTTTGTATTTCTCCATCTTTCCTTCCGCATTTGTCTTCTTCTTGAACACCCATTTGCTGCCAGTGGGTTTCCTTCAAGCCGACAACTCCACTAGATCCCAAGCCTCATTTTTGTGCATAGGTTCCATTTCATCAACCATGGCATCTTTCCAGAGTTTGTCATCCTCTGAATCTACTACTTCCTTCACAGTTCTGGGATCATAGTCAGTAATAGATAAAGAAAAATTTGAATAGAAAGTAGATGGACTATACCTTTCTGGCTGCCTTCTTTCTTGAACTGATATTCTCACACCCAGAGTTTGTGGCTCTTCATCTTCTGATTCCTCCTCTATTGTAGAGTCTGATTCTTCCTCCTTAAGCTCAAACTCTATCTTCTCAGGCTCCTTTGGTTGGAATTCATGTTTAATAACATCTTTTACCTCTCTGAGCACTACATCTCAGTTGTACACAACCTTCCTTGTTACTGGGCTCCAAAGCTTATAACCCTTTAAACCATGCTTATACCCAATAAAGATGCACTTTTCAAATTTACTATCCAACTTGGTTCATTTCTCTTTCGGAACATGTACATATGCATCACATCCAAATACCCTCAGATGTGAGAGAGAGGGTTTCTTGCCAATCCATACCTCTTATGGAGTCTTATCCTCCAACGATGATGAAGGTGATCTGTTGACCAGGTAACATGTTGTCTCCACTACCTCTGCCCAGAATTCCTGTCCTAACCCGGCACCACTGAGCATGCTTCTTGCCCTTTCCATCAACTTCTTGTTCATTCTTTCTGCAACTCCGTTTTGCTCAAGTGTGTATGGAGTAGTCTTCTGCCGTGCTATAACACACTTCTTACATAACTCTTCAAATTCCTTGCTACAAAACTCTCCACTGTTATCTGTCGTCAACACCTTTATCTTCCTCTCTTTCTGGTTTTCCACCAGAGACTTAAATTCTTTAAACCTGTCAAAGACTTCAGATTTCTTCTTGAGGAAATATATCCATGTATTCCTGAAGAAGTCATCTATAAATGACACATAGTACACAGGCTTACCCATTGATGGAACCTTCACAGGTCCAAACACATCATTGTGCACAAGTTCTAATATACATTTCGCCCTCTTACCACCAGAGGGGAAACTCACCCGATTCTGCTTCCCATATACACAATTTTCACAGAAATCAAAATCTAGAGAGCTAATATTCATACCTTCTACCATACCTTTACCATGAAGTTTTCAAAGGCCCTTCTCTCCATTATGTCCAAGCCTTTGATGCCACACCATGGTCTTCTCTCCAAAGACCACTAGATTTTCTGCTCCACTTTCCGTAACCATAGAGTTGTTTCACCCATCAACAATAGTGCTACCTTGTAGCTTGTACAAAGTTCCAATTCGAACTCCCCACAATAATACCAGTGCTCTGTGAACCATCTTGTAGGTATCCTTCTTGAACACTGTTTTTACACCTGCATCATCCAACTAGCTTACAGAAACCATATTTTGGCCAATGCAGGAATATGCAGAACACCTGGAAGTGTTCTAACCCTTCCACCTTGCAACTTCGAATTTAATTTTCCACGACCAATGATTCTAGCCTTCCTATCATCCCCTAAGAATACATCACCACCATTGTATTTCTCATACTCACAAAACCACTCTCTATGGAGAGCGAAGTTAAAGGATGCACCTGAGTCAATCAACCATGCCTCATGATCTACATGTGTACTTGAAGAAGCCAAGTACACATCCCCACCTTCATCTGAGGTGGTTTTCACCTTTGCAGAAGGAGCGTCATCAGATCCCTTTCCTTTATCATGAGCTTTAGATTTACAGTTCCTTTTGTAGTGCCCTTCCTTTCTGCATTTCTAGCACACCACCTTTACAGGTTTTCTTGGAGATTTATATCTCCCTCTAGATTTAGATCTCCCAATCGATGACTTATTTTTGTTTCTGTTTTGGGACCATCCTCCTACAGAAAAGGCACCACCATTCTGGCTCTCCATATTTTTCCATCTCATCTCCTCCGTCAGGAAGGATGAGACTACTTCATCAAACTACAAGGTAGTTGTATTGCTACCTATTGTAATAACCAGACTATCCCATGAATCTGGTAGAGAACACAAAAAACTAATGCACTTATCTTCATCTAAAATTTTAATGTCAACAGATAATAACTGACTTACCATAGTATTAAATGCATTCAAATGCTCTGTCACCGAGTCTCCATCTTTCATCCTCAGGTTATAAAACTTTTTCCATAGGAACAATTTATTCACTAGAGACTTAGATTGGTATAAAGTCCCTAACTTGTCCCACAAAGCCTTCATTGTAGCTTCCCCTTATACATTAAGCAATACTGAATCTCAGACACACAATAATATTGTTCTCTTTGCCTTCCGATCCAAATTATTCCATTCTTCATTGGACATTCCCATTGGTTTAATACCCAGATCTACCATGATCCACTGATCTTTATCCACCAACAAATCCTCCATCTTGAGTTTCCACAACTCAAAACTCTGACCATTAAATTTTTCGATCTCTATCTTTCCACTGCTCGTCATCTTCTTTCACCACCAGAATCGATCTCACAGATCTCCCATTGAACAAGGTCTACCACAAGCCCGAGCAAAACCCCTCAGCAACAAAGGTGTCCCCTTGAAGCCAAAACAACTCTGATACCAAATGCAGGTTTCAACCTCATACAAAAATTACTTGCCTACGAATTCTAAAACACAGAAAATAAACAATGTGAGAGCATAACACATAAAACACATATACATAGAGATTTCCCCTGGATACCAAAACCGGGACTACCATCTTGATTTTTCATTATGTTCCTTTCAATGTTACAATACATATTTATACATACTGAAGCATCCAATACCATGGACCGAAAAAAATCGCATCCAAAACCATGTGTGAAAACCATGCACAAAACCATAGGTAGGTCCACCCAGCCTAATATAGGTTACTTGCATCCCTCAAACCCCCTATGACCCCCTTGCTACACAACTGGCACAATGAAGGGGGGGCTCTGCCCCCCTCTAACCTCCCATGTTAACTACGTGGGCTAGTCGTGGAAAGAATATAACACAACCCAACATTCGGGACTCCAATTTAAGGGTGATGCCTATTCTTTCCTTCATAGGATAGGAGAAAAAGCTAAAATCCTCCCATACACTAATATGGTTAGGTGGGTGGTGGAAAAACTCACCATCAAGGATAGGAAATTCAGGAATTCGAGAATGGAACTCATGGGATCATTCAAAGTGGAAGACCTCAAGCAAATGTACCATATTACTGACCCTCGGGACATATATGATAAGAATTACGTGGCCAAATTCACGAAGAAAAATGAAGAACCCTTCAAGATGATCGAAGGATGGAGGGTACTGGAGAAAAAATTCAAATTTGAAAAATCGGGTTTGTATCCTATAGCCTCTTTAGAGAACCCCTACAACTATGTAGCTACTATGTTATGTAGACTATACGAGTTTCCCAATAATGCTAAATTTCCCATAGAATGTATTCCTCTGATTGATGCTTGTGTTAATTCCCACATTATGAACTAGGCCACCATCCTATTTGATAACCTAGCCGCCATCATCACTGAATATCAACAGAAGAGATCCTCCTCTCCAGAGAACCTTCCTCCATTCCATTTTAGTGCTTACATTATGGATGCCATTTTTTTCTGCACTAAACTTCCAATCATGGGTTGGAAATGGACCTTGTAGGACCCCATCCTATCCATATCATCCATAAGAAAATTTGTGAATCCCATTATACACCCCACTTTTATAAAATATGTCATGTTGTTATTTTTCCGCTACATCTATTAATTTTCAAAAAGAAAGCCCCCAGGTTTTGCACTACAGACCTTCTAGCTGTCGGAAAATATTTTGTTGAAGAATGGTTCACCTACATTAGGGTTTTTGGTCGCATAGTAGAACCACATGTCCTCCCCTTGTATGTTTCTGATAAATTTTTAGCAATAGAAATAGCCCACCAGACCATGGGAAAGGGCCTAACCAAAGTTCTCAAAGAAGACAAGAAGCTATTATGGCCATCTTTTCCTATCAGGTGTGGTTCTTTTTCTTTATCAAATTTTAATCATGCGGTAAAGCAGTCAGTAAGCCTAGAAGGCCTTAGGCTTCATACTTTGCTGAAAAGGTAATTTGATCTAGAAAATATAGCCTATAACATCACTACTGTGGTAAAGATCAAGACATAGATCCATGAGGCTAATGATCTGGAAGACTTGTTATAGTCGGTTGAATCCTTCGAAAAATCATTCGAATGGGCAAGGGAAAAATCTGAGTCCTGAAGATTTTGAAAACTTTCAGGAGTTCAGAAGCAAAAGTCTTGAAGTAATCCGAATTCACTTGTTGAAAATCGAGGACAAGCCTACACTTAGTGTGACTGTCAATAACGAAGGACCTATTTCTTGCATAGAATCTCAGGTGAATATTGAGAAAACACTGGATACAGGGAAGGCCCAAGACGTCAATAACACAGTAGAATCCAGCATGAAGTCAGCCGAGAAATAGCTTATGAGCACCCCACCTAAAGAGATCAGTTCAGAGGTCAAAAGTGACAGTTTGGAATAGGAGTGGGATCAGTTTAATAAGAAACTACGAGACACTCCCAACACAACAGATACCCAGGAAACAATGGAGTGTAAAACTCCTCTGCATATTCATGAAAATACATCTTCCAAGCCAATAGATGAGAAAGCGACAACGTCTCAGCAAAATAAAATTATCCCTTCTCTACCCACATCAGAGATTGTGTTAAAAGTGATTGAAATCCCTCCTCTTGATGTTTTCAACAGCCTGCTACACAAGGCTGTAGTAAGAAGATAGAGGAAAAGGAGAAGGGTAGAAACACCCGAGCTCCCACCTAGAAATGATCCGATGGATATAGTTTGGAGGGATGTTCCTTCCAACCCAGCTGAAAACTTGGCTAGATTGTCACAGTTTACAGGAGCGTATAAAATGACCACCATGGACAAAGCTACCAAAGTCTCTATTTTGTTGAGAGAAAAGGAAGAGAAAATTGCACAACTTGAGTAGTAGCTCGAATCAAAGAAGGCAAGTGTGAACACATAGGCTGCTAAGCAGCTGGCCCAATTTCAACAGAGCATGGAGGTATTGAAGATAAACCATGAAGAAGACATATCGGCCAAAAACATGCAACTCCAAGAATTGTAGCAAGCCATGGAAATATACAAGGATGTTTCTACTATCGAAGAATTCATCAAAGAGGTGTTGGAACTGAATTCCCTCCTGTTGAAAGAGTAAGAACAATTATGCCAAAAGATGTCACATATCGCTACTTATCTGATCACTAGTGACCAGCTAATAGATAAAGCGATTGAATAGAGAACTGAGTTTACTGATTTAAACACAATAATCTTAGAGTTCATCGAATGGGAAGAAACAAAAGAGGGGAGAAGAGCCAATTTTCCTGAGATCGAGGAGACATGCAAGGACATTCTTTTCACGGATTGGGATGAGAGAATCAAAAAAACCAAGATAGTAGTAGAAAGAGAAGTTGGGGTGTCGAAGAACATAATCAAAGCAGTAAACCACACTCTGTTTTCCACCAGCTTGTTGAAAGAAATCAATCCAAAAGAACTGCCGGATCTTAATGACTTGCATAACAGATGGAGGGAAAGAGCAGAAACTCAAAGGGAGAAATAAAAAACTTGGCAAAGACCAATTGGGATTCATATTGGCAATAACTTGTCAACCCACACAATCAAATCATGACCCTTAACTGCTCTCTCTATTCAACTCAGCGTATGGTGTCACCTCTCACAGATGTGATTTTCGCTAGACAAGTTAGAACACATTTTGGGGAACCTCCCCAAGTCAAATCGATGGCCGATATATGTGATTTAAAGGACAAGTTGGTAGACAGAAAATCATCATCATAGCCTCTGCTCATCAAGCCACTATTTATTTTTAGAGTTAGTTAACTAGTTAGGAGAAAGGTTTTTTGGAAGCTCCTCAAATTTTTGTATAATATATTTATGAACATTATTTAGAATAGTATTTATACCCTTCTCATGCATTTAGAGAAGGGTCCATAATTTTATTAAAAACATTTGCAAAGAATGGACTATTGTAAGGTTATGAATGCTTTGGTGAAATTATGGAACATGATCATCTCTTATAAATATTAGACTACTTTCCTTTGTTGATGCACTTTTGTATACTTGGAAGATAATTTGATCTGAATAAAGGAGTTCATCTATGTCATTAGTCAAATGAGTAGAACTTTACATATATGGTACTTCCATATTATATAATTAAGTTCAATTTCTATTTAATTAGTGACAACACTTTATTTTCATGAATTTTATATGAGGTATATTCTCTCTGTTAAGCTTTAATTGCATTATTGTATGATGCCTAGCTGAGATTGTTTATTTTTATGTATAAATCATCATATATGCGATATAGTTTATATATTTATTTGACTAACTATTTAGTCAAATAAATTATCTTATATGTTATCATCTCTATTTTATGTGTGATTGATCTTTATTATCACATGTCAAGTAGATACATTTGTAGACCACATATCACATAGACATACCTGAGTTTATGTTAGATTAAGTTAGCTAGATATTTTCATGATAGAACATGTCATTCGAGTTATCAAAATTCTATTGCAAACACTCGTAAACCATCCACTCTCATTTTAAAACCCATACTGGGAAATTGGTCCCATTATCCCTAGTCAGAGCGACCACTTTAAGTGGAAAAGGAGACGTCTTAAGGTCTGAACTGAGTGGTTATCCCCCATGTTGGAGCAGTAGAAATATGAGGCTTCAACATTTTGGCACTAGAAGGAGGGCCATCCCACTATGAATGGAATATAAACCTAAATATCAATCAAAAAAAGCTCATAAGTGTCAAAACCCTTCCACAGCTTCTACACCTTCTAGATCTCATTCAAAATCTCCTGATCAGAAATCTGAAGTTGTAGAAACATCTCCCTCATCTCCTGAAGTAGTAAGACAACCACATTCTCTAGATTACACTTTGAAGTATCCCGTAGTCCATTCTTTGATACAGAAATTGGAACAGATATCCATTTCAGCCGAAAAGCTAGAGAGGCCTGAAGCTTATGAAGAAAGTGTTATTTCCTTATTACAAGAAACTGGTGTATTAACTAGATTGCAACGTGAAAGGATTGGTGTAACTCCTTTCAAATTTCCCATCCCTCCACGACGTAGGAAATTTACCTCATCTATATTATAATCGGATACCAGTGAGATCACATCACCTTTCCATCCATTCACTCCTTCATTCACTTCTACTCAATCCACAACTTCTCAACTATCCACATCCCTAATTACTACTGCTACTAGTAGTACTAACCGAGTAGTAATTTCTTTGCCATCTATACCTACTTTTGGACTGGCCTCCCCATTTTTTCAGTCTCCAACTTAAGCTATGGCCAATCAATCTACTCAACCTTGGACAAATCCTAGTGTTGTTCTAGTTGCAAATCCAAATGCTCTCCCAGCAAACCCAGAAAAATGGTTACCTAAGTACAACCCTAATGATGGTCTTCCTGCTGAGGAACATCTAAACAACTTTATGTTAGCCATGAATCTTAAGGGAGTTGCACATGAAGATGTTGTAATTAAACTACTCCCATATACCTTCCAAGGATCTGTTGGATCTTGGTATTTTTCCCTTCCAGCAGGTCCAATAAGAGACCGGGATACCTTTCAAGAAGTATTTCCTGCAAAATTTGGTGATGATAGGACCATTGCATCCTTAATCAATGATATTTCTAACTTAAAAGCTAATTTATATGAAAGGATCAAAGACTTCAACTCCAGATTTAACAAGTTACTAAATAAAATCCCAGTTGCCTCAAAACCTGCAATAGATGTATAAATTGAATGGTACATATCCTCTCTTCCTTCTAATATTGCAATTTTTATAGATAGAGCTAATAAGGCTACCCTTTTAGAAAACATGAACGAAGCCCTGTCTGTAGAAAGAAGGATTATTATTTAGAAAAGAGATCATAGACATAGGAAAGGAAGTCATAGAAGGTAACATTTAAGGATGATTCCAAAAAGGAAATTTCATATGACCCTTTTGATCTTGAAGGCCTTCAGAAAGTTTTAAAAACCATGTCTAATGAAATTGTCGAAATAAAGAAATAGGTTGCAGAATCCTTTGCTCCTAGGAAACCTTTCTTCTCATTTAAACAAAAACCTTCTTCTGCATCGCAGCCACCCAATATTATTTCAAATGTTGAATCCGATCTAGACACAGAAGAAGACTCACTAGTCGAAGAGGAAGCTGAAATGGAAGAAGAAGTTGAATTAAATGGAATGTGGGATTTCATTCTTCCAATTGAAGAAGAAGCACAAGCTATGCCAGTAACTACAAGAATTAAAAACTCCCTTGACATGTCTATCACAAATAAGAAAAAAAAAAAATTACCCCTGTAAAGGAGAAAACAATAAGTAAGAAGTCTAAGACTAGTCAAACTGACCCTATTCCACTAGATCCTCCAAATGCTTCCAAAATGTTGGTAATCTCAGATACAATGGAATACAACATAGTCAAAGATATGAAAAAGATGAGAGCAAAAATTTCTTTTCATCACTAAACTCAAGAAACAACATAAAATTCTATTAAGAGAATTAAAGGAAGTTCCTGTATTCCCTCTACCATCTGTTGTAGTTACTCAAGCTGATTATGATATGGGAAACCCCACCCATCTTCAAGAAAAGTAGATTCTTTAGATTTAGTCACGATAGGTGATACGTCTATCTCTCACACTCCTCCATTTCTCCTTATGAGATTTTCAACAAAAATGTACATAATTGCCTTGTTGATTCAAGCGCCTTTTCAAATATTATGCCAAGGACAGTGTGCACCAAGTTTAATATTACACCTCAAAGATCTACAATACACATAGTTCAATTGGACAGGACAAAAGTAGAAGTACTTAGAGAAATAACATCAATTTCAATTAGGCTTTCCTCTAATCCAAAAGTTTCACAAATAATTGATATTCTAGTGGCTGATATCCCAAAATTCTATGGTTTGATTCTAAGCAGGGATTGGTTTGAAAAGTTGCATGGTTACCTCGCAACTGATTGGTCTCACATGTGGTTTCCACATAATGGTAAACCAAATCAAATTAGATTAGACCAAGAAAAGTTCTTGAAATACAAAGTCACTGATCTTGAGGGAAGAAATGAACTTGTTGCCTTCACCAATAACATCATTGGAAATTATTGAGCCGAATCATTCTTGGGATCCTTTAATGCTCAGAGATATCCCTTTCCAAATAGTGCCATAGTATCTCAAATAGAAAAAATTTCACAAACAGATGCTTCCAAGTGTGTAAATTTAGTAGATAAAATTTTAAATAATTCTTTGTTCTAGACTCTCTATTTTGATGGTTCTAAATCTGAATACGGTGCAGGCGCAGGGTGCATTTTGATCAACCTACAAGGAGAGAAAACCATGTTAGCCTATAGACTTGAATTTCATTTCGCTAATAATATCACAGAATATGAAGCATTGATCCAAGGATTGTATCAAGCCATTTGCCTTAATGTCAAGTATTTTCAAGTCTATGGAGATTCTGTAATAATCATAAAGCAGGTAAGAAATAGAATTCACTGTGTGTCTGGGCACCTTAAACATTATCAATCTCTTGCCCAAAATCTTACTTATCATTTCACTACTTTAACATTTCTTCATTCCCATATTGCAAAATGCAAGTGTTGATTTACTTAATAATGTGGCATTCAAGCTTATACCTTCTGAAGAATTTAGTCCAGACAGATTTTCAATAGAGTTAATATTTAGGCCATCTATTCCTGGCAATGTAACAAATTGGAGAGTGTTTAATAATGATGCAAATATAGTTAATTTCCTTACATCGTAAGGGTCGTATGAGGAATAGATCATAGATGAACATGAGCATGATCTGCAAATTAAACATAATCAAGATCAAAACTCAATCCCGAAGTTTATGGTTAAGATGGAATATCTATATGATTTAAAGGATAGATTCAATAAAGTTACTAACTCCAAAACTCAAAGTTCCACTTTGAGATTTGAAGTAGTAACCCTAGCGTCAACTAAAAAACCTCAAAATGTCAACCTAGGTATTGTCCTATCATTTGAAGAAAGAATATCATTTATTAAGTTGTTGAAAACATACAAAGGTGTCTTTGCCTAGGATTACGCAGATCTCAAGACCTATGATACCTTTGTAATTCAACATACCATACCTATGACCTTGAATGAAAAGCCAGTTCAACAGAAGCTTTGGAAAATTCACCCAAACGATGAGAGTCAAATCAAATCTAAATTGAACAAGCTTTTGAAAGCCAAAATAATATTCCCTGTTAGACACTCAAAATGAGTGTCAAATATGGTCCCCGTAAGGAAAAAGAATGGTGATATTAGGATTTGTATTGGTTTTAGAAACTTGAATAAATCTTGTCGAAAGGATATATTTCCTCTGCCTACCATGGAGCAGATATTGCAATCAGTTGCAAGTTCCAAATTAATGTCTTTTCTAGATGGATTTTTAGGATATAATCAAATTCTTGTACATCCAGATGATAGATTAAAGATAGTGTTCCGAACCAAGTGGGGAATATATGCCTATTAGAAGATGCCTTTCAGACTTATTAATGTAGGTGCTACATTTTAATGTGCTATGGATATTGCTTTTAAAGGTATGATTAATAAATCAGTTGTTATTTACTTAGATGACATCACAGTCTATTCTAAGGATATAAATAATCATTTAAATGACCTAAAGCACATTTTTGAAAGATGCAAGAAATATGGCATTTCCTTAAATCCCAAAAATAATTATTTTTCTTTACCAGAAGGAAAACTCCCGGGGATTATAGTCTTCAAGAAAGGGATTTACATTGACCCTAGTAGAGTCCAAGAGATTGAAAATATTCCTCTCCCACATAACAAAAATACCATGCAATCATTCCTAGGCCAAATTAATTTTCTAAAAAGATTTGTTCGATTTTTTTCATAGATCATCCTACCCCTCCAAGCAATGATAAGAAAAAACGCAGTTTCCAAATGGAGCAAAGATGAAAGAGAGTCATTTGAGTTGATAAAAAAACCATTTTTAATGCTCCTTCTTGAACAACTCCTGACTTTCTCAAACGCTTTGTACTATATAGAATCTCATCTGATACGTCATATGCAGTAGTTTTAACACAACTGAACACTAAAAATATCGAGGCACCCATCTCTTTTTTTAGTTCCAACTTGCGAGGTGTCGAGTTCAATTATTCAGCTATTGAGAAACAAGAATTTGTTGTTTTTAAAACCTTGAAACATTTCAGACCGTTTCTTCTCAAAATCCATACAAAGATAGTAGTACCTTACCCTGCAGTAAGGAAATTATTAATCCAAAGCGAAGTAGGGGAGAAAAGAGCTAATTGGGTTACTGCGCTTCAGTAATATGATGTAGAAATCTAGCTAGCTGAAATTGTTAGGGGTCAAGGTTTTTGCAGGATGTTAACTAGAGCTTCCCACTTATCAGCAGAAGAAGATCAAGGTAATGCTGTACGAATATCAGAGGTAATCCTCAATGATACACAATCACAACATGATGATTTGACATTTTATTTGAAGAATGGGTATGCTCCTATGTATCTTAATTATAAAACAAAGTCTGCTTTAAGGTTGAATTGAAATTAGTATGAATTAGTCAATGATCTATTGTTTAGGAAAAATTATGATTTGGTATTATTAATATGCCTAGGAAAACTTGAAGCTGAAAAGGTAATGCAGGAATTACATGATGGACCAATAGGACATTTTGGAGGAAATACCACAGCTCACAAAATCATGCATGCAGGATATTATTGGCCAACAATATTTAAAGATGCACATGAATATGCAAGAAAGTGTAAAACTTGTCAAATTATAACTAGAAGAGAAAGGAAGCCAGCATTCCCTTTTCAACTAGTAAACATCAAACAACCATTCGAAAAATGGGGATTCGACATAATTGGTGAGATTGTTCCTAACTATTCCAAACAACATAGATACATCCTTACTGTTGTAGACATATTTGGGCACTGAAACCCCAATCTTATATTTCGATAAACCAAGGGCTATTTAACCCCTAAAACTGTTGTTTCATACCCTAAAATATCATGGTCAACTGATTACATCATTCCCCAAAAGTTCCACCTAAAAAACCACTTAGAACTAGCCAAAAATGGACCATACTGACTGCCCCACTATCAAGGTGCGATGCATACTGATTTCTACACTAGCCAAGTGTGATGCATACTGAAGAGGCCTTCTATAGGGTGCGATGAGTGAGGATGGACAAATGTCCGAGACAGTTTTCTAAGTGGATGCTCATGGAATCTTCTAGAAACTTCTCCTATGACACTTGCCTCTCTGAATTCGCCCAAGGATGAGTAAGAGATCCAAGAAATCTCCAAGTGGAACCAATAACAACAAGTAAAATGACACTAATAAAAAAACCCAGAGATGACTCACACCCTTGCAGACATCTATAAATGGATCCCTCATCTGAGAGATCTAGAGGCTGGAATTTTGTAATTTATAAGGAAGTGCTGATAGTTTATCTTTGAGAAAGAGCATTGTATTGTTGGGTGGTCTTTCTTTTCATAAGGTGAAGAGGGCTTTGATGCTGGGAGGATGATGCTAGATCAGACAACTGGGTTGTAATTCTCCCTTCTATTATTAATAAAGTTCTTTGATTTTTCCTCCATACAATCATGTATTTGTGAATGTTGTTATCTGTGAATGCCATTGTATGTTCAATGTATTTCTGATTCTGCATTGTTTATGATATAATAGATCGAGATGGCAGGAGACTATGGTTTCTCATGATGGAGAGTTTCTAAGCATGGGAATCACCATGGCAGGTTGCAAAGTAGGGAGCTCCTCTCCCTCCTACAGAGAGGCAGTGATTAACAAGGGCAAGACACCTCTAGAACCAGGTAGAGGTAACTTGAAGGGAGAAAGAGAAAACAGGGACAAGAAAATAGCAAGTAACAATGATAAGGAAAATGCTGGCACAAAAGACAATGAGGAAAATGACAAAAAACAGGGCACTCCAGACAGAAAGAAAAAGGGACTGTGCAAGCCCAAAGCTGAAATTGCTCCCAGAGTAATCTTAAATAATGCAGAGCTACAGGCCCACAGGGAGCACATGCAGACTTATGCCATCATATGCAAATTCATGGGGCTATGGCCCACCGAAAAAGATTTACAAACTTGGATCAAATACCAATGGAAGCCTAAAGGAAGCATTGATCTTCATCTAGGATCCAAGGGTTTTTTCACTGTGGTGTTTGCAAACATTGAGGACAAAGATAGAGTGTTTGAAGGGGGGCCCTACTTCTTTGCAGAAACAGGGCTATATATGTGGCCATGGATGATGAAATTTGTGCTGGAGTAGGAAACGTTTACCTCAGTTCTAGTTTGGGTAAGACTCTATTCGCTACCTCTGGATTATTGGCAAATGAATCACTAAAAGCCATAGGAGAAAAATTAGGGAGGTATGTCAAAACATCTAAAGCCACGAGAAGAGGTAAATATACCTCCTTTGCTAGGATATGTATAGAGATGGACCTATCTGGAGCTCTTCCGAATGAAGTTATTTTGGAGGTTTATGATGAGGAATGGGTGCAGAAGATTGACTACAAGCATATTCCTTTTAGATGTCGCAAATTTCACGAACATGGGAACCTCCTTAGAGACTGCCCTCTCAGCAAGGCAGAGAGCAAAAGAAATCCCAACATAATGAAAGAAATAGAAGGCTTTCACAAAGTAGTGCATAAAGGTCAGAATGGAAAGAAAGGGCCAAAACAACACCAAAGCGGAGAACAAAGAGGGAGAGCGAACCCGTTCCAAGTTCTGGAGGAAGAGGAAGATACATCAGTCAAAAACCAAGTAATGACAGATGGATATGAAAAGCAGGACAAAGAGAAAGAACAGGATCAAGAAAAGGCAACAGAAACACAGAAAGGAAGCATGATGAGAAAATCAGAGATGGATATGGATCAAGAAATAACTCAGAGTGAGATGGAAATGGAAGATAATGAGTTACAAGAGATTCTGGAAAAAGAAAACCTAGATCTAGAAGGGTTCTTGAGCAAGGGAACAACGGGAGGGGTAGAATCTCTACCACAAGAAGATTGCATTCGGGTACAACAGTTATTCTTATGGAAAACTCAGGCAAAGGGATTGAGTGAAGAAAACAACATGGAAAGACAGGGCACTCATGGAATAAAAGCAGTAAAATCAACACCAGAATTAGCTCCAAGAAACCCGGGGAAAAAAAGGGGAAGAAAAAAGCAGAATGAGCTATTAATGGAGTGTGGAAAGCTCATGATAAACTCAGGTAAGATGAAAGATCTAACCAGTTACTCCTTTACCAATTTGTAATAATGAAGTTTACCACTTGGAATATCAGAGGTCTAGGTAGCAAAAGAAAGCAGAGATTACTGAATAATAGAATGAAGTAAGTAACTCCAGATATAATTTTTGTCCAAGAAAGAAAAAGTCCATTTAAAAAGATCAAACAAATCCATAGAAAATGGCTTAGCAAATATGAATTCATAGAAGTCAAAGCAGTAAACACAGTAGGGGGTATCCTTATCCTCTGGAATCCCCAAAAAATAGGGATTATAGATGCAGAGGCATCAAGAAACTATTTATCAGTTTTTATTCAACCGTAGGCGACAGGGACACCCTTCTTGTTATGAATGTCTATGGCTCTCAAAGGTTAGAAGAAAAAATTAGTTTTATTGATTCCTTAGTGGACCTTCGAAACAGATTTGCAGGGCTACCATGGGTTATAGGAGGAGATTTCAACATGATCAAATCTCTCTCAGAGAAAAAAGGAGGCACTAGAGCTCTTAGCAAATATTCCTTAGCTTTCCAATGTTTTTATGAAAACATGAAGCTGGTGGACATTGAGACTAATAATGGCCTTTGCACTTGGAACAACAAAAGAGGAGGGGATTCCCAGGTAGCTTCCAAGCTAGATAGATTCATGATCCTTGAAGAGATCATGCTTCTAAACAAAGATATAATAGCAGACATTCTTCCTTTTGGAGGCTCAGATCACTGGCCGATTCAAATGGAGATCAAGGGTATTGGCACCCCAAGAAACAAACCATTTAGGTTTGAGAATATATGGCTGTCACACCCGGATTTTAACAGCAATATTGAAAAATGGTGGGCTGAAGATCTGCACATTCAAGGATCTTCTATGTTCCTGCTACACAAAAGACTAAAATACATCAAGCAGAAGCTAAAGTAATTGAACTAGAAGGAATTTGGCAATCTTTTCATGAATAAAAAAATGGTAGAAAACAAAATTCAAGAGCTTAATCAAACTATGATCAGAAATGGCTTTGATAAAGACATTAATGATCAGGTAGAGAAATATTAGCAAGATTGGGAAAGGCTGTGCAAACAAGAAGAAATTTTCTGGAAACAAAAATCCAAAATACTATGGTTGAAAGAAGGAGAACGTAATACCAAATTTTTTCACAGATCTACCATTGTGAATAGAACCCACAACAAAATCTCTTCGATCAAGCACGAAAATAGCCAAATTCATCACTCCCACAAGGAGATTGATATAGTGTTAGTGAAACATTTTCGGGACATAGCTAAGGAAAATGTTTCAGACAGAGAACCTTCTATAAAGATCTTAACTAAACACATTCCTAAACTGGTCTCTAGAGAGGACAATGGTAATCTCAACAGACCTGTAACAGAATCAGAGGTTAGTGAGGTCCTAAAGGAAATGAAAAATGGTAAGGCACTAGGGCCAGATGGTTTTAACGTGGATTTCTTTAAAGCTTGCTGGAATACAATCAAAAGAGATATTGTGGAGATGGTGGAAGACTCTAGATGGAACAAAACCATTTTGAAAGCTCTCAACACCTCCTTTATTACTCGCATTCCAAAACAGGATAATGCACAAACTCCAGAAAGATATAGACCCATCGCCTTATGTAATTTCATTTACAAGATAATATCCAAAGTGGTGGTTAACGGACTTAAACCCCTGCTACCCAGGCTCATCTCCAAAGAACAAATAGGGTATGTACAAGGAAGAGAAATTTTGGACAATATAATTCAAGCTCACGAGGTGGTTCACTCGTTAACTTGCAACAAGAGAGTGGGTATGATCATGCAACTAGATATAGCCAAAGCATATGACAAAGTAAATTGGATATACATTAGAAAAGTGCTCACAGCATTTGGTTTTGATCATAATTGGATCAGATGGGTCATGGCCCTTGTGACCTCTTCTAGCTTTTCAATTTTGGTGAATGGCTCTCCTTCTAAACTTTTTATCCCTTCCAAGGGTCTTAGATAGGGAGATCTGCTTTCCCCTTTTCTCTTCATCCTCATGATGGAAGGGCTGAGTCGTTATATCAATCATGCAAGAGAAACAGGAAGAATTCAGGGTCTCCAACTTTCGGAGAATGGGCAGGTTTTGACGCATCAACAATTTGTAGATGATACCATGTTACAGTGTATTCCCACAGTTAAAGAAGCACAAGCTTACAAACAAATTTTGAAGGAATTCGCAAAAGTAACAGGTATGGAAGTTAACTTTACCAAATCTAAAGTCTTTTTCTTTAACACTCACATCGCCATCCAGAGAAATATCTCCAGAATTTTAGGCTTTCAAAGAGATTCCCTCCCTTCCAAGTATTTGGGGGTTCCTCTTACAGCTAAACCCCGACACAAAAGCATCTGGGATACTCTTGCAACCAAAATGCAAGATAAGGTCAGGAAATGGACAAACATATCTCCAAATTTAGCTAGCAGACTTGTGCTTAGTAAAGCAGCTCTCCAAGCTATCCCAGTCTTTATGCTATCAGTTCTGCCAGCTCTTATAGGAATCTTACTGCATTTTCACAATATTCAACGAGAATTTCTGTGGGGAAAAGAGGAGACAAGGAAAAAATGTGGTTTGGTCTCTTGGGAAAAGATCTGCAAACACAAATGCCAAGGTGGCCTGGGTTTGGATAATCTAGAGATTCTCAACAAAGCTCTTGGAGCAAAACTTTGGTGCAGGTGGGTTAAGGACCCTCAAGCTCAATGGGAAAGCATCTGGAAGGAGAAATATGCCAATACTTGGCTGGCTTCTGACTTAATATAAATGATAGGAATAGTAAAAGGCTCACCCATATGGAACAAGGCTTTGGAGAACAAAGAAGTGGTTCAAAAGTATAGTTTCTGGGAAATCAGAGAGGGAGATCAGGCACTTTTCTGGGAGGACAAGTGGCAACAAGAACCTAATCTTCTAAGGGAAGAATTTTTTGGCCTCAAGCAAGAGACTGACAATCTAGGTTTGGTTAAGGTAAAAGACTTTTGGGAAATCCGAATAATGTAGGTAAGTGGAGAATTTGGAAAAAACTAGAGAGTAGAGAGAACAAAATCCTCAACAGTAAAGCTGAGTCCCTGCAAAGAATTCTGGATCACCGAATAATTCTAGTAATGACAGGGCAGGATCACCTATGGTGGGATAACAACAAAGAGGGAAACTTCAATATAAAGGAAGCTAAAGGCCTTCTCCTTGATCTAGAACCACAAGCTTCAAACAAAACTTGGAAAAAGCTTTGGAATCACAAAGGCTGGATGAAAATCAAACTCTTCATGTGGTTAGTTAACCACCGGAAAATTTTAACCTGGGACAACCTCAAAAAAGGGGGCATGCTGGGACCCTCCAGGTGCCAGCTCTGTGGGACCCAGGAGGAGACCAGTGAGCATCTTCTCAACAACTGCATTTTCACTGATAGGATTTGGGATTTCTTTACAAACATCTTCAAACAGTCTGATAGAGACAAAGAAAGTATTGGTAACACCCTCAACAACTGGAGAAATAAGGTTTCTGATAATGAAGTTCTCAATTCTGCCTGGGAGCTCTTGTCGGGCTTCATTATATGGAACGTGTGGAAAGAAAGGAACAAAAGAATATTCAAAGAGGTAAAAACTGACTCTCTCAGCCTGGTGAAGCTGATTGTAAAACAACTAAAGGAAACAGTTGGTACCACCGTTAGGAATCTCCCCAAAAATCCTCCCTTAGCGGGAGAATTAAGAATCCTTCAGCTACTAGACTTGCAGGGGCTTATTCCTCAAGGCCTAGGCAGGAAAGCAGGCATGAGAGAGAAGACAGAGGAATTATGGCACCCTCCCCCAAAAGGATTTTTAAAATACATCATAGATGGAGCTTCCAAAGGCAACCTGAGGGAGGCGGGCTTTGGGGGAGTTCTAAGGGATGAAATAGGCAGAATAATTACCCTCTTCCATAGATATCTGGGAAAATCTGCCAACAACATGGCAGAACTAATGGCTTTAGAACAATGTTTAGAATTTCTGATACAGAACAATTGCCAAAATGTCATAATTGAGGCAGATTCATAGTTAGTCATCAATGCATCCAGGAGAATTAGTAATGGAACAGGGCCGGATAAGGTAACAAAACATTGGAGGTTAACTCGGGTTCTTCAGAGAATTCATGTTCATCTTCAGGTGCTTCGTACCCTCATTTTTATACATGTGAAAAGAAGAGAAAATAAGTTGGCAAACATCCTTGCCAACCATGGTGTTGGCTGCAAGAATAGTACAATCTTATGGAGTTGGAACACAATGGCACAGAGCAACCTGAAAAATCTCTGTCAAAACTAGGTGGAGGAAGATTTAGACGGGTATAGAAGCAAAATGATAGAAACCAATGTGTAATGGACAGAGGGCTGAGGGCTGCCTAAATCTGGACAAAAGGTTCAGTAGGGAAGATATTCCTAGAATAGCGATTATGTTGAATATGATCAGTTTTCCTCTCCATGGTGGTCATTAGAGATGCCCTGTTAGCAGGACGCAACATCTCATTCTCCATCATCTCCTCAAGGGTTTTCCAGATGACTGGCTCAGTGGCATCCCTCATTGGCTCTCGGGCGGGGGTCTTCTTTGTTTTGGGGTTCTGAAATATTGGGCGCAATGTTTGATGCTCTCAGGAGTCATGCAAACGGTTGTTCCCAATTTGAAAGTTGCTTTCAAGAGTAAACATGGTTTTCGGGTGATCGCAAAGCCTAAAGGCGATTTCCAGTTTTCCAGGGTTGGCAGTGATCACAATTACTGTTTGATGCATGGCAGTGGGGTCGATGAGAATACCACCCTCCCCACGCACTATAGTTCGAACTTGTTGGGGGTCTGATATTATCCCTATCTGTCCGATCAAATGTGGAGAACCGACGACAAGGATGGTTCGTGTAGTTTGATGTATGGGCGGGTCAACTGTCGCGCCACTTTCATTTGCGGGGTTGATTACTGTCATTAGATCGGGTCAGCTATTTCAACGGTGTAGATTGTGGAGGCTGGTTGTCATTTGACTGTGATTCGTCAAGCTTTGTGGGTGCGCCCTCAACCTTGTACGGGGGCCATTTTTGGCATCTGTCAGGTTTTTTGCGGGTACTGTCAATCTCTTTCTCACTGGTTGGGTCACCTTTTCCTCCTCTATTACTCTGGGAGTGTGTTAACTGGTACTTTGGTACTTGGTTTTTCCTTTGAATGAGCTTCTTGTTTCTCTCTTGAGAATTTGAAGGTGAGACGTCAAATTTGGGGCTAGTTCCTATCGCCCTTTTCGCTGGTTTTGTAGGTTTTCTCCATGGTACTCTTTTTACCAAGAATGGTTGTATTCTATGTATTTTTACAGCTTATTAATGAATAGAAGGATCGAATCTTGCATTAGCAAAAAAAATATATAATAGATCGAGATGCTTTGATGGTGTTTTGTTACTTTGTCCCTATAGGTATTCATTGAGTGAGATAAGTAGGAGAAGAGGTGCAAGCTCTATCAAGGGAAAGAGAAATCAAGCAAGGAGTCAAGCGGAAGATCCAAGTTGGTCCCTTAGCTCCTCTCCTATATATCATACATAAAGGAAATCGCAAATTGCTTTGATTGTTTGTTTCTAGGATAGCTACCAATTTGTTATAGCCATTTTTGTGCCTTACAGCTCTAAGCATGAAATTTCCATAAACCAAGGGATCCTAAGTCCCTAAAAGTGTTGTTCCGACCCCTAAAGGAACAAGGTCAACAAATTACAGCTTCTCCTAGAAGTTCTCCACCAGAAACTGCTTAGAATCAGTCAAATCAGGATCATTTCAGCTGCTCCACTGGCTAGCTGCGTTGCATAGCACCCAAATACACTAGCTAGGTGCATTGCAACGCACCTAAATGCACTACTAGGGTGCATTGAGCGGGAAATGACAAATTGCAGTGCCATTCCGCGAGGTGGAAAGACAATGGAAGCTTCCAAAATCTTCTCCAATGACACTTGCCTTACTGAGTTCGACCAAGGATGAGTAAGAGGCTCTCAGTCTCCAAGTGGAAGCAAGAACTGACAGAGAGAATCCACTAGTCAAATCATAAGCTGACTCATCCTCTTTGCATACATCTATATATGGATCCCTCATCCCAGAGATCCAGAGGCTGGAATTTTGTACATTGCAAATAATTGCTGTTGGTTTTGAGATAGATATCAGAGTATTGGGTGATTTATCCTTTGTTGGAGGTGAAGAGGGGCTTCTGTGCTGGGAGGTTGATGTTGGATAAGGAATCATCGGTTGTAACTCCTCCTGGATCTTCTTGTTATATCAATAAAACTATTTGAGTTTCTCCTACATGCTTGTGTATCATTGATGTTTGTTACATTTGTATGTTTAGCTTAAATCTGATCCTAAGCTATTTATGAATATAAATCCATGTCTTTGTGTAGTTTCCTTCTTCTGTGATCTTACAGGAACTTGGTGAAGCTGGGCAAGTAAGGGAGCAGGTAGCTGGAAGCTGTCAAAGAGGAGAGAGATTGGATCAAAGGACTAGCGCAAGACACAGGTTAGTTCATCCTATTCCTCTTCGTTTATAGTTCATAAAGAAGAATACGAAAGTAGTTTTATCTGTTTGTTTCTAAGGTCACTGTCACACCTTAGTGGGATAGGGTTGTTCTGAATAGACACTTTTCCCGTTAACAAAATGGCGACTCCACTGGGGATGATTGTCTAATTAGTTTGTTTGTGTTTCTCTTGTTGTTTGTTTCATAAACTTAGAAGTAGCAATCGAACTGCATTTGCCATTTACAAATGCAAAGTACACATCTTCTACTTCAATCCATTCACTGGATATGTTTATGATTTGAACAACTGATTCACAAATGATCTGATTGCCCTTTGTGATAGCTCTTAGACCTCCTTTAAATCTACCCTCTGATTGTGCATTACTGATTGCTTTTACTCGGCCAAAAACCATAGATTAAACTGCAAACCGTGACACAGAACCCGGATAGAATTCTCGTTTCTGCCCCAGCGCAGGCTCTATGAAGAGGTTCTGCATTTCAACGCACTTCCCGAGAGGGCTACCTGTGCTGAAATGCAGTTTCTCTGTGTAACAGGTGTGCTTATCAGCCTAGCCCTATGCAGCTGAGGTTCTTTGCTTCATTTTTTCAGTTTTGTCTCTGATTTTTGCAGCCCGTGATCAGTGTATGTGTCTGTTTAAAAACCCCTTTTCTTTGTCGTAATTCCGCCTCCTTTGTACAAAAAGACTGTAGATGTTTTTGTGTGTTTGTTACATCATTTACAGTTTTCCATTGCAAAAGTAGAATAGTCATACTGTCGTCCTTTGATTTAGATCTGTCGCAAGTGTCGATTTTGATCATAGGAGAAAGTTCATTTGCTGTTGACAGTCGATTATGCTTTTACTTTTTGCCTTTGGTTTGAATTTGTGACTTTCTAGTGTCGAAACGAGTATTTATTTCAAAATCATAAAGTGTTGTAATCATCTCTACCTTTTGATTTCGAAAAGAAGCTTGTTTGTATTGGTCACTTGAAAGCAAATTCAGATTTGTACATCAACTTTATTTTTAGGCATCAATATTAAGAAAGTGAAAAACAAATACATGCACATGTGCATTTGCATATTGACAGTCTGTTTGGCTTGATTTAGGAAAGTGAATTTACAGTGTGCTCTTTGCTCTTTGCGAAAAGATTGTGTCTTTCTTTTCCCCTTGTAGCTAGGATTTTCATTGCTGAAAAGAGATAAAAGTTTGCTTATCATCTTTAGATTGCATTTTAGGAATTACATCTACATCTCGTGGTGAACCCAAAAGGAAAACTTCATAAGAAAGATCAACTTAAAATAAATTGAATGAACTTAACAACGCTTTGGAACTTAACGCACAACATTTAGAGGTCTAGGCTAGAGACGTATTCCGGCGTCGTAAAGCCTGGTAACTGTTGTCCTCACTGATGGTTGGGTGATTCCTCCACTTTGAGATGATAAGTGCCAGTATGGACTTATGCTCCCATGTACCGTCGAGTATATATTGGGAGATCCCTATAGGCTTAAAACCTTTTATCCATAGGAAGCCGTGTCGGCCGCCCTACTGATCGCAATGCACCGAACACAACATTCGGGAAGATTGACTGCCGTACCGTAAAAAGTATTCTGCAGCTTTGAGATTGGTTTGGTACTCCCTCTACCTAGATCTCCAGAGCATTCCCTTTCATTCCTTTTCAGACTCCTTAACGGAAAAGGTCCATCTGAGCACTTGTCACTTTAGGCTCATTAAAAATCGAAGGAGACTAGAGTCATCTTTTGTTTTTTCTCGACTCTTAAAAACTGAAAAAACAAGTTGTGTCAAAGCGTCTAAAAATTTATTTTAAACGGAATATTCATTACCCTTTTCCTACGTTGATCTTCGGTTGAGAAAATGGAGTCTACCAAGCAAGGAATTCCCCTTGGTGGAAATCCTAGTCCCTTCTCCTCTTGGGGAGATGTTGGTGCACCCCATATGGCCACATTGTCGCTTCCAGGACTGACAATTGGCTTGCCGGTATGGCTCTTCTCAACCAATGTCGTTCAGAACACCACAATTCCTGAACAATCGAATCAGCAATTAGACGAGTCCAGAGTTTCCCACCAGCCTTCTACTTCCTCTAATTCTTCCTCTCCCCCTTCCTCTTCGCTTGATGGGGCTGGCAAAGCCAAAAGTCAAGTTCCTAAGGAGAAGAAGGAAAAGAAGAAGAAAGAGAAGAAGAAGAAGGAGCCAAAGGCGAATGGGGGAAAACGAGTGTCGTCTAATGAAAATCCACACACTACACTGACAAGGCCTAAATTGCCATGTGTCATTTGCAAAGGAGACCACTTTCACAGAGATTGTCCTTGCATCCCTCGGATACTAAGGGACTGGTCTCCTCGTTTGCACAATTCGGTGTCATCAACCTTTGGTGATCATGTTGAAAGCACACCGTCAACTAGCGAAAGTGAAGCCCTAGGACAAAAAGGGAAAGCTAGATTTCCTTGTAAACTGTGCGAAGCAATCATGCTGTCCACCATTGTCCCTTCTTAGATGAAGCTAAAAGAGTTTTGGATGATTGTCCGGTTTCACCGTTATGACTCCCTCCTGGATATAAAAAACTCTTACCGAGTCCGTCGCTAGTTGAGAATCCAGCTGGCCCGCTCAAGTGGTTGGCTGAAGAGCCTATCATTGAAGATAAACCATCTAGATCCATACCAGAAAAAAGTCAAAAGGTCGAGGCAGCAGTTGACCCGGTCTTGCCTTCAAAGGTTTCATCTTCAGATGACACAGTCACTGAAGAGAACAAAGATGACACCATCCAAATTCTCTTCATCAACACAGACTCCGACGAATATGGGGGCAATCTACCCATTCCTTTACCGCAGGAAGGAAGTTCGTCAGAGCCATACCCGACCGTCTACTCGGTCCCACCTCCAAGCAACCTAGTTGTCTCCTTCGACTGGAATCAACTAGGCAGACCCCGTTTACCAGCAAGCATACCATTCCGAATTATCATTCAAATATATAGAATGGTCATGGCTGGTACCATCATAGATGAGGGGGCTTCTGTGAGTATCCTTTCCTCTACTACTTGGAAAGCGCTTGGTTCACCGTCGCTTTTGCCTGAGATGAGAAATCTGACAGGCTTTGATAAAGGAACCAGTCGACCTTTAGGGATCCTTCCCGATGTGCCCATAACATTGAGAGGGAAGACAGTTCGCATGAACGTAATGGTAGTTCAAGGACCCTTGGATTATAATCTACTCCTTTGACGAGACTATATTTATTGCATGGGAGCCATTGTCTCCTCACTCTTTAGAGTAATGTGTTTTCCGCACGAATGAAGAGTGGTCAAGCTCGTGGACTAGCTTTCATTTCCCGGATCACACATAGCAAATAGTCATATACCATCCCTAAATGGTCTTTTCACGCAACAAATGTCTCAATCTCCAGTCCATCCTCCCGATGAGCGCGAGTAATTCGGAGGGATATGACTGAAACCCAGGGGGCATGCATCCTGGTCTGCTTCGGCAAGAAAACTTCGGGTATAGGGTAGGTTTCCGCGGGAGAATATGACTAGTCTGTACCCCGTCCGTCGGTGGAAGAGGGGTTATTCTAGAATAAGATTCTCTTGTCAAACTTATGTGAGTTGGCGGGCATCGTCGCTTACCTTTGTTTATCTTGGTAGACATCGCCTAAGAAGTGTTTTGTTTGCACCACGAATAAGGCAATCTTTGGTAACCTGTAAGAGGTAGGCCTCTCCTGATAGAACAAATGTTTTGTCTACAAATTGAGGGGTAACCTTGAAACCATATTTTATACCTGGGGGCATGCAAACGTTTTGGAGTTCAAGCGAGGGACGGCTATTTATTTTTTAAATTTTTAGGACCTCTAACCCTTTAAACTCGTAGGATTAGTCGTCACCTAACTTGCATAAAGAAAGGATGTGGGGAAAAACTCTAAAAATTGCCATTTTTATATGAGACATTCTTATCATATGACTGGATTAATTGAGCAGTTTTAGCACATAGTTCAAGCTCGTTAAAAAATAAACATGAGACATGATCAAATGTTTCCACCCGCATTTAAGCTCATTAAAAAATGAACTATCCCCGGTAAATAACCACCGTGAATGTAGTACTTCAGCCATTAAAGCCTTGGTCGTGTTTGCACCGTCACCTCCACTTTTCCATTGGCCGATCATTCACCTCCATTTGATTGTTTACCCATTTTGAGGAACAGCTGCGAAGAGTGATTTCACTAGCCATCCTTGTGACATTGCCGTGATTGGAAAATTCCAAACCTTACCTGGAATCAACTGCTACCCATTTTATCACTCGTTCCTCAAAAGACGAGTCTTCTTTAAGCTCTTTTCAACTGACTCGTAAAATATGAAAAGATTGCCGAGTTTTGGCCTTCCAGCTCGTTAAAGCGACCGGAAGTGCTATCCCTCCTCTAGATTTTAATCTTTTTGGACCTGAGGGATTATTGCACAAAAAGATCGAGCGCTTGTTTTGTTCGACTCGTTAAAACTATCGAAAATTCATCCCTTCTGTATTGTTTTATACTTTTTCGGACTTAAGGGATTAGATGACGAAAAAGGAATTTTGGAGTTGCCTTTACGTACCTTTTCAGACTCTCTAAAGATGAAAAGGACTGAGTTATCTTTGTCGTTAAACTCGTTAAAAAGATTAATAGCGAAGAACTTGTCTTTAGATGAGAACGAGTTTCACTATCGCTAGGCTCGTTAAAACATAGCGATGGGTTTGCCCGAAGGGAAAATTATAGAACAAGCATATGTTATCCTCCTCAAGCTTGACAAAAATAAAGAAGTACTGGTCAGCAATGACTGGGGAAAAATTGGGAAGAAAACTCAAAGAATCTTTATTGGTAGCAAGTCGCTCTTGAACATGACACTTTCACTCCATGTCCGAGTCGAGTTGGGTTGTTTCATTCACCGGTCACATCACCATGGTCATGCCATACCATCCACATTTGGGGTAAATGCTACCAATCCATCATATAAGTGTCGCCGACATGTTCAAGAGAAGTCATCCAGGGAAGTCACCTGTGTTCCATCCACTACCATACATTATACTTCATTCTTTCATGACCGCCATCCTTAACCATATATCATCAGATCGTTTTCACCTCCATCAAAATAATTTGCTCCGTTCCGTGTCATTGATGTGAGATTCATTAAGGCCCTCCTTTGATGGATCGCTTCTTATCGACATCAGCTCATTATCCAAGAAGTTGATCTAGGAACACCCCATTCAGTACTTTGAAGCTTGCATGCCTCAATGGCAAGTTTCTCACTTCCGGCGACAGGTTTACATCAATGGCCTTCGACCGAAAGATTTTGTGTGGTGTTCGACGCCAAGTCCTTTATTCACACCACATGAATTGTACTGTAGTACCTTGAGGGTCATTATCATTATCGGTGATTCCTCTCGCGCTTGTTAACAGTTTACGTCATTGATTGGTAATCAAGCGATGTCTTTCCATGTTCGACTTCAAAACATTTCTCACATGGATCGAATTGTACTTCGAGTGAATATCGGACGAGATTGAAGACCCTGGATCTAGTTTCATCCATCTGGGCTGCGATATATATTCAGGAAAATAAAGACATCGAAATGTACAGCATTGCAGCATAGATAATCATCCTACCAAAAGGATGATGGCTCTATCAGAATCATCAGTCTACCATAAGATGATTGTCTGTCCTTTGTACATGAAAATGAATTTATAAAGTTGAGCATGGGAATGCCCACCTTAGCTAGATCATGAAAATAGTATGAAGATAATGTATTGTATTGTATCTTATTACAGGTCTCCTCCCAGCATTGAAAGAACTTCGGATCCTCCTAATAAAGCATTTCACCCGATAAACAGCCTCATACTTTAGGGGGCAACTGTTATAGACATTTTTGTGCCTTACAGCTCTAAGCATGAAATGTCCATAAACCAAGGGATCCTAAGTCCCTAAAAGTGTTGTTCCGACCCCTAAAGGAACAAGGTCAACAAATTATAGCTTCTCCCAGAAGTTCTCCACCAGAAACTGCTCAGAATTAGTCAAATCAAGATCATTTCAGCTACTCCACTGGCTAGCTGCGTTGCATAGCACCCAAATACACTAGCTAGGTGCGTTGCAATGCACCTAAATGCACTACTAGGGTGCGTTGAGCGGGAAATGACAAATGGCAGTGCCATTCCGCGAGGTGGAAAGACAATGGAAGCTTCCAGAATCTTCTCCAATGACACTTGCCTTACTGAGTTCGACCAAGGATGAGTAAGAGGCTCTCAGTCTCCAAGTGGAAGCAAGAACTGACAGAGAGAAGCCACTAGTCAAATCATAAGCTAACTCATCCTCTTTGCATACATCTATATATGGATCCCTCATCCCAGAGATCCAGAGGCTGGAATTTTGTACATTGCAAAGAATTGTTGTTGGTTTTGAGATAGATATCAGAGTATTGGGTGATTTATGCTTTGTTGGAGGTGAAGAGGGGCTTCTGTGCTGGGAGGTTGATGCTGGATCAGGAATCATCGGTTGTAACTCCTCCTGGATCTTCTTGTTATATCAATAAAACTATTTGAGTTTCTCCTACATGCTTGTGTATCATTGATGTTTGTTACATTTGTATGTTTAGCTTAAATCTGATCCTAAGCTATTTATGAATATAAATCCATGTCTTTGTGTAGTTTCCTTCTTCTATGATCTTACAGGAACTTGGTGAAGCTGGGCAAGTAAGGGAGCAGGTAGCTGGAAGCTGTCAAAGAGGAGAGAGATTGGATCAAAGGACTAGCGCAAGACACAGGTTAGTTCATCCTATTCCTCTTCGTTTATAGTTCATAAAGAAGAATACGAAAGTAGTTTTCTCTGTTTGTTTCTAAGGTCACTGTCACACCTTAGCGGGATAGGGTCGTTCTAAATAGACATTTTTCCCGTTAACACAATCATAGTGGGACTAGCATATTGAAAAGACACTAGTTTTCCCAGAAACAAAATGGCGACTCCACTGGGGATCAAATAGTTTGTTTGTTTGTTGTTGATTGTTTGTTTTATAAACTACAGATGGAGCCTGAAGTTAGCCAGATAGCCTTCAAACTGCTTTTGCTCTGCAATTGAAAAGTAGATGAATGTTGCTTCAGTCAATCTCCAATTTAGTTTATAATTTGAACATCTGACTTACAAGCATTCTAGATGCCCTTTTGGTAGCTCAATAACCTTCCAAGATCATACCCCTATACTTTGTTCTTTATTGTCCATAATAGCTCAGCTTAACTCACTAAATTCAACTACAAATTTGAGCCAAAACCCAACTCATTTGTGCTCCCTGGCCCATCGCACTATCTGTCACTGGAAGCCAATATGCATCGCACTTCCCGAGTGTAGCAAGTGAGATGTATCCCTATTTCTGTGAAGCGCATGTGCAATGACTGAGTAGTCCTATTTCTCTCCTTGAAATTTGGGTTTTTGTCCTTGTTTTTAGCTCTGTTCAATTGTTTTGCTACTTATGAACATTACATCATTGTTGAAGCCTCCTTACTTTACATAGTTCAGCCTCCATTTATTAGGATTAGAAATTTTTTTTATGTATTTGTCCATCATTTTCAATTCGTTGTCGAAAAGTTTCTTAAATCGAACTGTCATTTTGGTGCAAAAGAGTGTCGTAACTATCATTTTGTATCAAAAAGTGAAGTGTTGTTGAGTCTTCCTTCCTTAGATAGTCGATTGAAATTTTTGTCGTGTATTTGAATTGAGTTGTTGATATCTTGAAGTGTCAAAAGCATTCTCTATTCGAAATCGAAAAGTGTCGTGTAGTCTTCCTTTCATTTTGAAGAGAATTTTTCGAAGTGTCGCTTTGAAGAAAAAATTTCAGATCTAACCTTACTTTTCCTTTCAGCATTCTTCACATTAAAGGGAATGAAAAACAAATACATGCATTTTCATTTTCATTTAGATTGTGTGCAAAAAATGATTTAGGAAAGGTCCATTTAGTGTGTGCTCTTTGCTCTTTGTTTGAAAGAATCTTAATCTTATTTCCTTAGTAGCTAGGATTTTCATTGCTAAAAATAAACAATGATTGTTTATCATTTTAGATTGCATATTTAGGAATTTTACATCTATATCATGCAGTGAACCTTGAAAGACAAACTTGTAAACAAGATCAACTCTAAAATAAATTTCAATGAACTTAACAACACTTTGGAACCTAACGCAACACATCTAGAGGTCTAGGCTAGAGACGTGTTCTGGCGTCATAAAATCTAGTAAATATCATTTTCATCAAACATTGGGTGATTCCTCCTCTTTGATATGACAAGTGCTAGCACAGACTTTTTCTCCCCGTACCGTCGAGTATATATTGGGAGACCACAATAGGCTAATATCCTTTATCCATAGGAAGCTGTGTCTCTCACCCTATTGATCGCAATGCACTGAACACAACATTTGGGAAGATTGACTGCTGTACATAAGCCCTTGGTAATTTCTCTTTAATTCATCACCAAGGTGTATTTTGCAGTTTTGCGATTGGTTTGGTAGTCCCTTTGTCTAGATCTCCAGAGTAGTCACTTTCGTTCCTTTTCGACTCCTTAAAAAAAAGGTCCATCTAAGAACTTGTCACTTCAGGCTTATTAAAAATTGAAGGGGACTAGAGTCATCTTTAACTTTTTCTCGACTCTTAAAAATTGGAAAAGCAAAGTTGTGTCAAACCATCATTAAAATTTATTTAATTTTGAAATAACATTTTTCCCTTAATTTTGAGTTGATCAAGTAATCCGCAATTGTGTAAGAAAGTCAATCAAAACCCCGTCGTTCAAGGAGACTAGCGAGTCAACCATCTTTGACTCTAGAAACGAAACCATTCCAATCAAAACGGTCTCGTTTAACTAAGTCCAATTCACCTGATTTATTTGAAACTTGCATGTCAACATCATCAAAGACTACATTTACTCATTTCTTCTTTTGGAGAAGGAATTCCGCAATTGCAAGATGACATTACAACTGATCCTAGTGTGATGATAGACACTTCTATACCTGAAATAGCTCCAGATAGAGCTAATCCAGAAACTGAAGTTCACTTACCTGAACATCTGGAAGTTGATTTCCAGAATTCAGAAGGTGTCACCCCTCTGGTATCTGTCACTGCAGAAGCAATACCTTCTTCAGCTCCAGAAGTATTTTACAGACCTAACAGTCTACCTCTTCCACCTGGATTGATTGCAATAGAAGAGATAGTAGAGGATCTTCCATCTAGTATCCCATTTCATTTTGGAACTGGGATTCACTTATATCCTTCTAATCCCGAAGTTAGTTCTTTTAATCATCCTTCATCGCAAGTTCTTGTCGAATCAGTAGAAAATATTCTGGATAGACTAAATATGTCTGAACAACCATCAACATCTAGGACTGTATCATCTGATATAGCTACGGCAGAGCTTCCTATGGCTATTCCAACAATGTTTGCTGGTATACCATATGTCCTGGCTAGTTACCAATCACTAGCTGGAGTCCATTCAGGGACTGTTTCGACGACATGGTTTGTTCCTATTTGTTATCTAGAATCCCATCTAGTATTTCTTATGTTGAAAATCAACAAATTTATCCTGCATGCCAATACCAATTTGGGCAGTCCGGTCTTGAAAGACCGATATATCCTTTGAACACTGGACTGCTACCATATGGAGGGTAGCATGCTTTTTCATTGTTCCCTCCTGGAGAAAAACCATATGAGAGTTTACAACAAAATTCAGGACCAACTAGAATTACATCCAATGGTTGGGTACCAATATAGCCTCAACAACCAAGGGTTGTATATTCAATACAACCGACCCAACCTATGTCGAATATTCACACTACACCTGCTATTTTGACTGTTTCGCAACTACAAGCACTGCCTGTTGTGTGTTAACCGCAAGTCTCTTAGGTTGCAATACAACATCCTCTTGTCTCTATGGCTCCATCACAACCTCAAGTTAGTGCTTCCTTACTTAGAACAACTCAGGCCCAAACGGGTATGATCACTCTGCTTCTTGGTCAATCTTCTAGTATTGGGCAACAACAAATGGTCCAACAACCATGGCTGCTACAATACCAACAACCACAATTCCAACAAATCTACCGAGGACCTAAGTAACAAGGCTTTGTAAGTAATGGACAACCACATTTTCAAAATGGTTATTAACAACCATACTATAATGATTATGTCCAAAAACCTTATCAAAGTTACTAACATCAGATACATTATGTTGGTATGCAAAGACCTACTGCTCAGGCAATTCGATCTTATCCTCGGTATGCTTCACCTAACCTAAATTAACAGTTGCCTTTTGTGGCAACTCTAGAATTATCGGATTTGAACCAGTAGACTAATAATCCAATTGCTTATGCCGCTTGGTGGCCAGTGATTCATCATAAACTTCCCTCCGATATTCCTAAATTCAATGGAAATCCAAGTGAAGATCCATCAAATCATGTAATGACCTTTCATTTGTGGTGCTCATCTAACACCCTAAATGATGATTCGATCAAGCTTCGCCTTTTTCAGAGAACGCTCACTGGTCCGGGAGTGAAATGGTATATTGAATTGCCTAGAGCTTCGTCCGATAACTTCAACACCCTTGCCACTATGTTTTTAACCCATTTTCAGTTACCCATAAGGTACAAAATGGGGATAGAACTCCTTAACAACTTTAAACAGACAAAAACCATTCACATATCTGATCATATTCATGAGTGGCGATGTCATCGTCGAATGGTAAAGACCTATGTTCCTGATCAACTTTTAGCTGAATGGTTTATCAAGTCCTTATTACCTTCTATAACAGAAGGCGTGGCAAAAGGAGGAGTTGTCACTGAAGAGCAAGTCATTTCTCATGCACAATATTTAGACTTGATCTATACTCATTCTGGCATGCTCTACAACAAAATTCCTGATGCTCCTAGACTAGAATTTTCTGTTTCTCCCCCTCCTAAATAAAACAGGGACTGTCATGCTGGTGATGGTGTGATCGGTACCACAAGAACAAAAACACCAAAGGCTCGATCTAAAAAAGCCATTGGAGTTTCTAGTCAAAAGTCAAATGAAGAACCTCTTGCCTCGGAGATTAATTCCATGTCATTTGATAAGGGCAAGAATCCAAAGCAAACAGGGGGCAAGAAGAAAGGGAAAAATAATAAGAAGAAATGGGAAAATTCACCTCCTGAAAAATCTTCTGAGAACCATATTGGGCAAAAGAAACATTGTCAACCATGTTTCATATGCGATGACGAGCATTAGACGAAAGATTGTCCACATAAAGTCGAGGTTGTGAATTTTTTAAAGACTTCAAATAATGCAGCGGTGTTGACTAATCCTTTTCCAAGCCCAGAAACCAATCTGGTTGCTATCTATCAAGCTTCCCCATCCCAAGTGCTTATGCTATCCATCTCGAAATAGCAAAATGATGCTTTGATATCGACAAGGAATAAAGATTATGGGAATCCAGAGTCGTCAAACAACAAGGCTACATATCAACCCAATAGTTCGACAACAACTTCGCCAGAAGTTGTTTCGCCCATCATTCCTGAATTAGCTATAAAGCTGCCAAAGGGAGTAGTACATAAATTGACATTTAATCCTCATGCTCAAACAACACAAAATGATAATATAGTGGAAGATCTAGCTCAATCGCCATCCACTATGTCGACACTTGAAGCACTGCAAAATTGCCCCTCCTGAAAGCAGGCTTTGTTATCAGCAATAGGTGGGATTGACCCAACAGATCCTAATCTTGTGGCCTTTAACCATAAAGGATATGAACCTCAGTTACCGGCACAAATCGCTTTCCTTATAAAGGTAAAATCCCTCAATAAAATTGTTCATTGAACAATCATTGATCAGGGGGCATCTACCTGTATTATGTCAATGAGTTGTTGGAAACATTTAGGCTCGCCACCCTTGTCACGATCATCAACGACATTAAAAGCATTCGATGGAAGAACATACATACCTTGTGGGATATTAAGTAACTTGCAAGTTGAACTGGGGGCAAGACAGTAGAAATTGAAGTCGAGGTCATTGATGGAAACCTTGACTACAATATATTGCTAGGAAGGCCTTGGATTTATGTTATGGCCATCGTTGTGTCAACATCTTTTAGAAAGATTTCATTTCCCTTCCAAGGTGAAATTACAATCATTGACCAACTAATATTTTTCCCCAATAGTTCACAAGCTACTGGAAGCATTCCATTGATCCATGGAAGTTATCAATCGCTTCAACATGTTGGAGTAGGTCTCCTAAAATACCCTTCCTTAATGGGTACTTTTGCCCTACTGCCTCCAAGTAATCTTGTTGGTCGGATAAATCATTTTTGCGGACAAGACCGATCTCCCTAGTATCTACTGATATCTAGTGACAAGCAAGACAAGCAAATTCTATCTTTCTCTAAATATTGTGATTTATAAATAAAAGCCAAGAAGTGTATTAGACCCTACCTTAAGTCCAACACTAGTTTGTGGCAGCCACGCTTCGACCGTCCAAATGAGATTCTTTTTAAGAACCTGCAAATACAAACAAGAACACATCAAATAACACATGCATAGCCCATATAATAAACCATATTTATCATGATGATCAAGGAATTCATGAAATAAACCATAGAAGACAGCTTATTGAGAAAAATGAACTTGATTGTATTAACTTTAAACAAAGAAGAACTTTACAACCTTGGTGCCTTGATGCTGTACAAGCTCCTCCCAGGGTCCAGCAAGAATCTCCTCTACTTTGACAAGCTTCACACTCTTCCCAATGAGATCAAAAGGTATGTAATCTCTCCTCTCAAGCTCAATTAGGAAGTCTAAATTCCAACAGCATTTACCCTAAAAAATATTCAGCTTTCAACCTCCCTAGTAACCAACCCAATGCCTCATTTTATAGTGCAGAGGAAGGAAGTTACCAGGTCCACCTTCAAAGGGATAGAGTCCTCCTTCAAAGGGATAAGCTCCTCACATCAAGGGGTTAGCTCCTTTAGTTATGGGATGCATGAACCACCAAGGAGCGAACTAATCACCTCAATATTCCCTCTAGAAGCTTCCAGAAATAACCCAAAGTGAGTTTTTAAGAATATACTTGCGCCTTTTTTAATTTTACAGGGGTCCGCACCCATTACACAGAAACAGAGCGGGCAGGTCTGCAGGGGACATGACCAAGGGGTGCGGGACCGTAGGTAATGCTAAGAGAAAGTGCGGAACCAGAGTTTTAGAGATTTTAAGGACTTTCTCTCATTTTTCAAGGCTTGACATGAAGAACTGAGGTTTAAGACTTGCATAGGAGGAAAGTATGAGTGGTGATAGACTCACACTAACTGCAGAATGTCATGGTAACAATATTTTGTGTAACAGATTGCCCCCTAAAGTGCAAAGTCTGTAATAGATAGTATTTGGCATCTAAGAAGAGAGAAGTACTTTGTCATTTCGAGGATCATCCTGTGGAGAGCCTGGTTGGAACCTGTAAAAACATTCAATACAAAATATATATATCAGATCATATCATCACTGAGGTAGGCATTCCCATACTCAGATCAAAACTGAATAGAAAACTAACTAAACTACTCTGATATCGGAATGATCTTGCAATACATCAAAAGTATAGACATATGTAGACACAGTATGGGCAAAGCCATATGTTTATGAATAGTCCATTGTATAATTAATAACAAAATTCCTCGTAGCCTGGATGGTGGAAACTAGATCCAGGGTCTTGATTTCTACTTCCCGAAATAGTACGATTCTATCCATGTGAATGAATGTGTCAAATTCGAGCATGGTAGAAACCACTTGATTACCAGTCAATGATGTAAACTGTTAACAAGTGTGAGAGAAACCAACAATAATGTCAATGGCTCTCAAAGTACTCAGTACAATCGATGAAATGTTAATAGATGAGTTGAAGTCGAACATGTCATGGAATCCTTTGATTGAACGTCAACGATGCAACTTGTCGTCGAAGGAAAGAAACTTGCCATTGAGGCATGCCGATTCCAAGGTGCTGATGATTTCTAGATCATCTTTCTATATAATGAGCTGGAGTCGATAGAAAGTGATCCGTCATAGGCAGGCCTGCAACACGAAATCATAGATCAAGTTTGAAGAAATATAGTTGCAAGGGCTGACTCAGGGATGATCAAGATGGATGATAGACATTTTGCAGATGAATGGTTTATTTGCACTGACCTCTTGAACACATAACGACACTGTAGATGGTTTGGTGACAATTAACCCAAAGCTACTACCCAGAAACAGGCTGAAGACTTTCAATATGGTTTGATTAACTGTTAAGCAAAGGATTTCCCAACCCAGGTGAACAAAAAGTGTCGTGTTCAAGAGTGGTTAAATGTTTTTCTGAGACACAAAGTATGACAAACAAGTTCATTTTTCTCTCTTTTCCCCCACCATTTTTGGCAAGTACCTCTTTATTTTTGACAACCTTGAGGAGGATAACATTTGCTTGATTATAAGCTCATCCTTCAGATCAGTCCAACTTAGTTTAAATTCGAACCCTAAGAAGGAGTGGTCCGTTCCTGTTTGTAATTGAACAGGTCCTTTACTGTTAAATTTTAATGAGTCTAGTATAGGAGAAACTCGATGTTTTTCAATTTTAGGGAGTCAGAAGAAAAACTTAAGAAAAATCCATGGTTGTCCTTTTTTGTAAATTTGTGTCTCCTAAGCCCGAAAAAGTATAAAATAATACTTGAGAGAACCGCTTGACCATTACGATCAAGGAGTAATTTTCATGATTAGTGTCTCTGATCCGAAAAAGTAAACAAGCGATCAATAACACGTCGTTTTATAACCAATATCGAATTTGAAATGACAAAAATCTAGCAATCTTTTCATGTTTATATGGTCAGAAAAGAGCTGTAAGTGGACTGTCCTTTTAATTCCATTTTAATGAGCTTAAAAAGAAAAACTTGGCAATCTTTTCATATTTTAGGAGTCAGAAAAGAGCTTAAATATGACTTTAATGTTTTTTGTTGAAAATTATCAATTTTTCCTGAAAAATCTGATATTCTGCACAAAAACTCAAACATTACTCATAACTGTTTAAAATAAATAAAAATGCATCAAAAAGTTACTTGTTTAAAGTGAAAAATAAACAAATTAAAAATTCATTTATTCAAAAAAGCTTATAAAAAGGGCTTTTGTAAATTCATTTTTACCGTTTGACTCCAGAGTGAGGAAAGAGAGATTTTGGGTAAGAAACTTCCCGTGAAGATTGTGGAAAATCCATCTGTTGGAATCGAAAACCGTCACCTCCAGGTAATCCACATCACTTTACTCTTGCATTTCAACCATTTGAATTTTGTTTTTAGGTTTTTATTTTGATTTTTAGGACCCCGAATTTTTCCTACACAGGAAAGAGCCAGGGGCCCGCACCTCCTGTTCGGGCAGAGTGTGGACCTACGCACTGTCTCTAACTGGGGAGTGCAGTCCCTGCAGCATAGGTTTTACAATTTCAAATTCTTCAATTTCCGCCTAAAAACATTGATTTAAAATGTTCTAAACCAGATTTTCATTCAATCTAGGATATATACTATGCTTAGTTGGCGGGAACGGGAGCACGAAGATGTGGACCTCGCCGCAATTAATCATCAACCTTTGATAGATGCATTGAAGGCATGTGGGTTATTTAAATTCTGGGCCATACCTGGCATGAGGGCCCAAGTAGAATTTCTGCAGTCGCTGGTGGACAGGTGGAATATGCAGGACCAGTGTTTCATTATTGGTGGCCACCAGCTCGAAATGGAGCCAAAGGACATTTAATTTTTGATTGGTTTGCCCAAGAGAGGTGAAAAATTGACTCTATCTAGGACTAGGCCAGGTGGCCAATTTGTCGATAGCCTCCGGTTAGAGTTTTGTAACTACCAAACCAAGGACCAGGGGATTGATATCAAAACCATCTCCCGTCCTGAACTCAAAGTGATTGAATTTACTGTCACCAAACTCTACAGAAGCGCGGCACTGCATATGGCCATCGGATCCTAAATGCGGATGGTAGACTGTTATCGGGGCACCGCATTCAACTGGTGCGAAGTTGTGTTGGCTAATGTAAAAGGCCAACTGACTAGAGCAAAGAACGGAGAACTGAAAAAATTTGGATATGGTTTCTTGGTTGTGAGCTTTGGTCTAGAGAGAGTCCCAATGTTGGTCCCACAGCATCTTTCCGTTGAAGCTCGACTTCCCCGAGAGCCCAAGCTGATGCGTTGGGTTGCAGTTATGGCCCGTCATCATGAGGAGGGTTTAGAGGTTGTTCAATTTCCTCCTGAGTATTTTCGTTGGTTGGAGAACCAAGTTTTCATGATTCTGGATTTTCCTTATGCTGGGATGGATTATTGTGGTGACCCAGACATGGCTCTTCCACCAGGAGAGCAATCGGATGACTCAGGTAAAATTATTTTCAACATTTTCTAATTATTATTTTTTTTGTTTTTAAATCGTCCCAAAATTGATAGTAAAAAGTTTCAAATGCAGATTTCGGTCCACGGAAACCAGCCACTCTCCGACCTTATGAGAGGAAACATCTAGCTGCAGCAGTACTAGCCCCACGGGATGAATCTACAGAGACCCTGACCGAATTGGAAAACCATCTAGAGCGCTTGACAATAGACATTCTAGAGACTAGCATAGATGACATTCCTCTTAGGTTACAATGCTATGTGATTGGAGTCTGAGGACCTTTCAGGAGGTTCCTTTGTAGGGTGGCCCGAGCAGTGGTTCCTTATCGTGATCATCACCAGTGATAGGATGATCACCCGTTGTAGACTCATATGACATTTTTGCTTTTTGTACTATCATTTTTGCCGATCATAAGGTGTTTTTCAACCTATGATCGAAGACGATGTATATTTGACACACTTCTATGCTATGCTATATCACTATTACTGGCTATCTGGTAAAACATATTATGGAATTTTTTTAAATTTACTGTTTGATTATTGCAAATGTCTACTTAACATTCGAGAAGCAATTGCATCTGCTAATGTATTTAAATGTCTTGGAATATGCTGATATTCAATATAGTCAAACTCACGTTCCAAGAGACGAAATCTGAAAAATAATCTTAATAGCACTGGATTTGTAATGGCATAAACTCTATTAATTTGTAATACAACGAGTTCAGAATCTAACCTCACAATCAAACTCCGAATCCCAAATGAAGTCGATTCAGATAATAACTCAATCACTACACTATACTCTGCAATGTTGTTCGTTGTTTGACTGAGGCATACCCCATGCACAGATACCAACTCATCAGAGGGTGAATAGATAACCCAAGCTGCGGAAGAGATGTTTCGTGTATTATGACAAGCACCATCAGCAAAACCAATGTATGTTTGAAGCGACGTCGACATTTGCAATATCAAGAGTAAAATCAAGATAAGCAGGAATAATGGCAAAAACACTCTCTAAACTAAAGCACACTTTTCTAATCTAAAACACACCAGCTAGAAAGAAAACTAACCTAACTAAAATCTCCACACCTAGATTTAAGCATAATATCTTTTCATGTAAAGACCATTTCCGGGCTTACCTAAAGAGACACCGTCAAAATCTACCAATTCATAGGCCCCTTTTTCCAGCTTTTGCTTAACAACATAAGGACCATGCCACATAGGTACGAATTTACTAGCGCCTAGCTTATCATTTGCTTGATCGTATAGTAAGACTAGGTCTCCTCCCGAAAAATTACGAGGTGTAACATTTCGACCATACTGAGCTTTAATACGTTTGGCATGAGTTTCAATTGCTAGTGCAACATCACGTCGATTCTCATCTGGCTCAGCCAAGTACAACAAATGTTTCTCCTCTTCGGATGTGGCTGGAAGTAATTCTATGGCTATTTGCAATGACGGGATTTCGCATTCAATGGGTAGCACAGCTTCCAAACCATAAACTAGTTGGAAAGGAGTGAAACCAGTTGATGTTTTTATTGAGGTTCGATATGCCCAAAGTGCTGAAAATAACATGTTATGCCAATTCCACCTATGAATCCCAATGATTCGTCAGATCATAATGACTAGAACTTTGTTTATGGCTTCAACCAGACCATTAGCCTATGGGTAATACAGAGTAGAACTATCGTGACGTAGGCCAAGTTGATCTGTTAGTTTAGTCATCATGATGTTTTGAAAATGACGCCCATGATCAGTGATAATCTCTTGTGGGAACACCAAACCTAGCAATTATATGATTGAAAACGAAAATCGCAGCAGTTTTGCCGTCTGCCGAAAATGTAGGCATTGCCTTGGCCCACTTGGTAAAATAATCTACTGCAAGAATGATATACGCATGCCCCCCGGCCGAGTGAGGGTTACAAGTAATAAATTCGATACCCCACTTTGCAAAAGGACCGACGGCAATTATAGGGTGGAGAGGAGCAGGGGGAGCACGCATCTTTCAATCAAAAATTTGAAAATTGTGGCACTTTCGGACTGCGTCGATACAATATTTAAACAAAGACGGCCAGAAATAGCCACTACGCAATATCTTTTGGGCTGTGGCATACCCAGACATATGACCGCCACATGCTCGAGAGTGATAGTCATTTAGTACCTTTTCAGCTTCCTCATGAGTTAAACAACATTGGAAAATAGAGTCCACCCCACGACAATAAAGTGTATCTCAAATAATCTTGTATTGTTGGGATTGGAAACGTATTTTCCGATGCTGAGATCGTGAAATTTCAGGACGAAAATATTGGGTTTGGAGATAAACAATGATATCTCCATACCATGGATCAAGAGTGCTGATAAGAAACAAGGATTCGTTCGCAATGGGCTCTTTCACCACAGTTTCAGTATCAGCACACGGGAAGTCACACATCAACTTCGCAAAAACTTTAGATTTCTTTGACTTAGATTTTTCAAACTCCAAGTTAAATTCCTATAGGATAACAATCCATTTTGAATACTTGCCCCCTAGCGATTTTTTTGTCAAAATATAGATCATAGGGTTACAGTCAGAAATTACGGTAGTTTTTCATAGTAAGATGTAATGACAAAATCGTTAGACAGCTTGAACAACTGCCAAGGCCAATTTCTCCACATGTGAATATTTTAGCTCAGTCGGATTCAAGGTTTGACTAAGGTAGTAAATCACATGTTCACTACTGAATTCATCTTCCCGAGCTAACACCATCCCAATGGTGGAATGAGAGGCGGCGAGATACAAGAAGTAATCCTGGTTGTGGTTGGGAGGATGCAATAACGGTGCATGGGTCAATGTGTGTTTAAGTGCATCAAAAGATTTGTTAGCTATCTCATCCCAAAAGAATGGAGTATTCTATTTCAATAACCCAGTAAAACCCTTTGTTATTTTGGCGTAGTTAGGAATGAATCGACGTAAAAAGTTTGCTTTCCCTTGCAAACTTTGGAGTTGGTGAAGAGTCAAAGGAGGAGGCAATTTGACAATAGCTTCAACCTTCAATGGATCGACATGAATGTCGGCTTTTGAAACAACAAATCCCAGTAAATGACCTGTTTCTATACAAAAAAAAGCATTTGTGTGGATTCAACCTAATCCCATAATGCCTACATCTCATAAAGATTTCTCGTAAATGAATGAGATGATCGGCTCTACGTAATGAATGAGCAGATAAATCATCAAGATAAGGTTGCACAATATGGTTGATGTCATGAAACACATAAGACATAGCTCTTTGAAAAGTTGCTCCGACGTTCTTTAGCCCAAAAGGTAATTTACAATAAGCAAACGTTCCCCATGGACAAATGAAAGCCGTTTTTGGTTGATCAGCAGGTAGAATGTTGATTTGATTGTAACCGGAAAAAACATCCATAAAGGAGAATATTTCACTGCCGGCACAATCATCAATGATTTGATCTATATAGGGAGTTGGATAATTGTCTTTGGGACAAGCTTAATTAATATCCCTATAATCGATACATATTCTTATTGTTCCTTGCATTTTGTTAATATGAACAATATTCGATACCCAATCTGTTAAGGGAATTGGATAAATGAAACCTGCTTTAAGTAATTTTTCAACTTCTGCTTTAGTAGCAGTAGCTTTCCGTGGGTGGATCTGACGCAAACGTTTCTGGATCGGTTTAGCATCCGGGTAAGTTTTGATTTCATGAACAACAATTGTTGGATCAATTCCTGGCATTTCTTCATATGACTAGGCAAACATGTCTCGGAATTCTTAAAATAGGGCCTTATGTGTTCGAAGTTCATTTTCCGTACAAGAGGCACCTATATGAATGTTTTCAAAAATTCCAGGTTTAATTGAAATGTCAATAGGAACCGTTTGAGAAATATTTCCCAAATTTAACTCAGAATCAGGATTTTTCAATGGATTTTGTGGTTCCTTGACATAATCAGTAGTAAAAATAGATGAAAAATCGTTTTCAAAATGATCAATCACAGGTAAGAATGAAGATCTATGATGAAGATCTTCCCATGGTAAGTCACCAACAGACAAAATTTCACGAATTTTCTCATCAGTATGAACAAGTTTGGAAAAGGTTGTTGAATCTGAGTTTGATGTTGAAAGTGATTCTTTATGGACCACATTCATTAGGTCAATTTTGGTTAAAGAAGGGTCGGGAAATGACTTTACAGCCTGATACACAATTTCATAGGGACTCAAAGGCATAGCATCACCAAATGAATCTATCTCAGATTCGGAAGGTACGATCCAAGGATCATCATAAACAATAGTGTCTGATGAAATCATATGAATGGTTGTAGTAGAAGGTGATACGTTAGGAGGAGGAAAGGAAAAAGTTCCTAGTAAACCAGAATCTTTAACCAAACCTACCCCAACATCCTTATAAGGGATAATTGTTTTGCCAACATGCTGGACACTTTCAGAAGAGGCTGGGTCAGATGAATAGTAAGTTAGCTAGTCTATAGTTATGATATTTCCATTACGAGGAAACTTTATAAGACGAAATACCGATGAAACAACAACAGCCATAGCATAAGACCAACTACGACCCAAGAGAAGGTTGTAATCTAGAGGGGAATCAACCACTTCCACATCTAGATTAATAGCTTTTCCTTCAACCACTATAGGTGAATCTTGTAGAATGCCAAAAGGATGGAACCCATGACCATCAAAAGCCTTCAGAATCATCAGGGATTGATTGAGTGTAGGAGAACCAATCAATCTCCAACACTGAATCGACATAATACACGTTGAAGCTCCCTCATCAATCACAGTCCTAAAGCAAGGTCTGTTTTTGACTAACAATGGAATCTGGAAAGCCATTTGATGAGGTAAGCGAGGTGTACTATTTTCTAAATCGAAGATTATAAGGTTCGAGTCATGAATATCAACAGCTCCTATAGCCGACAATAGCAATTTACATTGTGCTGGACATGATTGCAGCACCTCCAAAGCCGACATTGTTGAAGGTGAAATAGCTAAATCATCAACAATGTTATAGTCCTAAGCAGCTCTCGCATGCGGATTAAAAGATGACTTTCGAAGTATACCTTTAGCAGGCTGTTTGATTACTAAGTCTAGGTTAGGTTTCTTGATCTATAGCGGATCTGAATCAAGAGTTGAAGTTGATGGGTTTGAATTAGAAGATTCTGCATCCTTACCATCAACAATACTTTTACCTACATAATCTTGTGATCGTGTCACAATCCTAACATGGGACATCATCATTATGGGTTCTTCTTAGGCATTTGAGGAAGAACCTATCATATTACTGTCTTGACTAGGGAAAGGATCCTTCAAGACAGCAGGCATTTGAGAACCTTTGACGATTTTCGCAACCTCAGTGCGATGAGGGCAGTCTTTTGTAAAATCATCTTCATCACAAATGAGACAAGGATTACGAGGTTTACGTTTCTCATCAGTAGATTCCGTTTTATCTGATTTCTCTTTCGAATTTTTCTTATTTTTCTTCTTCCCATTCTTTTTATTGCCGGATTTTGATTTGGCCGTAGATGATTCTACGACATGAATATTGGTAGGAATTTCAGCAGAAGAGTCTCCTGTCGGGGAATCTGGTAAAGTTATGATAGGAGAAGATTTCTTCTTACTTATGGTGTTAACTGAACCAATCATACCGTCAGTGGCATGAGACCCTAAAGGAGCTACAATTATTTGATTTTGTTCAGGAAGGTTGGGGATTTTCTCGTGTAAAGTACCCAACTGCATATAAACAAGGTCAAGGTACTGAGCTTGAGAAATTACTTGCTCTTCAGTAACAACTCCTACCTTAGCTACATCCTCAGTGATTTTAGGTAATAATGATTTAATAAACCATTTTGCTAAGATTTGATCCAGAATAAAAACTTTCACTAAACGTCGTCGACGTCTCCATTCATGAATGTGATCTGAAATGTAAGTGGACGTTGACTGTTTTAATGAAGTTAATAATTTCGTGCCATTGTCATATCTGATCGGCAACTGGAAATGAGTTAAGAATGAAGTAGCTAGCTGACTAAAGTTATAAAAAGAGGCTCGCGGTAACTCAATGTACCACTTGGCTGCAAGACCAATCAGAGTGCACAGAAAAAGATGTAAATGAATTGAATCATCTGAAATGGAGTTAGATGCGCACCAGAGGTGATAAGTCATCACATGGTTTGACGGATCCTCTCCTGATTTACCTTCAAACTTTGGGATATCACCGGGAAACTTATTTGACATTCGTGACCAAAATGGGAGATAATTAATTGGATCATTCGTAAGGCATGACAAAATAGGCAAGTCCAAAGTTGCAATGGACGGTAACTGACGATTAGGGTCTCGAAAACCCTGGGTCATAAGACCAACCCTAGGAGGAGGATATCCAGGATAACTTGGAATTGGAATTGCATTTGGGATATTATATCCTCCCAGAAAACCAAGATTAACCGGACCGTACTAGGGTTGTTGAGGTTGCTGATAAGTATATCCAGGGTACGGTTGATACTGATAGACTGGGTTCTACATAGCAGGATCGAATTGGTACTATCCCTGGTACGGTTGATAAGTAAACTGAGGTTGACTTGTGACAACCGTACTTGGACCAAGTTGTCCTACAGGCATCTGAACTTAAGTCTGAATTGTGGGTCCAGACTGAGGTAAAGATGCTTGACGAGTTGATGTAGCAACAGTAGAAACTGGAGCTGCCAATACTCCAAAAGTAGGTGGGGTAGATGGAACAAATGTTGCAGCAGTCGCTTGAGGTGGAGTTTGAGGCTAACTAGGCCAAGGCTAGGAAGCTACACCAAGTGCAGAAGTTTGAATAGTAGGTTGGATAGGTTGTTGGGTTGAACCAGAAACCAAGGGTTGTCCAGATTGAGATGACAACTGCACATTCGGTTGCAAGAACTGTTGGGATTGAGATGGATCCCACACTACGTTCATTCCAAGGTATGGACCCATAGAAGGTTGAGCATATTGAGGACCATAACTGGGTTGAGGGTAGGGTTGATAATTCAAAGGTACATTTCCAGCTTCTTGGACAAATGATTGACCTGAAGGTGGTTGGAAACCTTGAGTTGGGTACTGACCTTGAGGTTGATAACCTTGAGGCACGTACTGAAACTGTGGTTGACATTGAGGTACATATTGATACTGGGGTTGACCTTGAGGTACATATTGAGTCTGGGGTTGACCTTGAGGAATGTACTATCCCAAAGGTATGTACTGTCCTTGAGGTTTCCCCCCAGGCGGTAACTGTGTACCTTGAGGTTGCCCCCCAGGTGGTACTAACTACCTTGAGGCTACGGATTTGGAATGGTACCTGACATCATAAGAATGTCTTCTACACTCAATGGTTTGGTTCCATTATTACGAGTTAATAACCCTTGTTCAACAGGTTGAGGAGATGCTCCCGAAAAAGTACTAGTAAGTGACTAATACCCAGAAGGAACAGAAGGACCACCATATAAAAATGTTTCTGGAGATTGAGAAAACATGGATGACTGTCTTGACATATTCAAAGGAGTATAATAACCTCTAGGTGTTGGATGAAAAGGAATGCGAGGTGGTGAAAAACTTAGTCCCGGGATTTCTAGAAAATTGTTCAATGAAAGATACCAAGCGTCCCTCCTAGGTGGACTATAAAAGATCGACTCACGCTCCCTATGTTCTATAGTTGGTTGATTTTCAGGGATAGATATACCTTCTTCCAGAGTGACAAGTTCTTCAATAGCAATAAATCCAGAAGGAAGATTTTTGGTAATGATTTTACCTACCCTGGGTGAACCCGGACCACTAGAAGTTGGAGAAGCAAATCCTGATGATGAAGTAGCAGTGGGTTTAGTTTCAGGTTTAGAAATTTCAGGTTCCTCAGCTAATTCACCAGTAGAAGAAAAACTACCAGTAACTTCGGAAAATGAAATAGGTTCAATAATATACTCTGGTGCTTGAACCTGATAATCAGGATGCACAATTAAAGAAGATTCTCCTTCTTCTGGTGACCCAACTCTACTGTCACTAGGAGTTACAAGAGCTCGTAGCCCTTCAAGCTGGCTTGGTGTAAACTCAGGAGGCTAGCCCCGAAGTCTACGGGACTGTCTCGGTAATTCAGCCACGAATATTTTAATTACCTCACAGGCAAACAAAGAAAAATATCAATGAAAACCACCTAAAATCTCTAAAGAAGCAAACAATTTGAATCACACGCCTAATGAATCTAGGAGTTCAAACCACACAGAAACAGTAACTTTCCGTACCGAAAACACTAGTTGGTGATGAAATCCAATGTCGCAGAGTTCAATACAGAAATGGCAGTTGGAACAGTTACCCCGACAACCTACTCAATGAAACAGACTAGCACAAGTTTCTCCACTAAACCATCTCGAGTGAAGAGAACCCCCCAGAGAGTCCAAATGAGTCTAGTCGATGTCTGCTCCAGGTATAGTGGGATCTTCCCTCCACCGTCACCTTAGGAAAGAATCCTATAGATTATGGTCACTATGGTTACCAACAGAAACAAATATACCTGGGGGAATAGTCTGTGATCCGATACACACGCAAGGGCAGAGTAGCAAAGCTCAATCCCCTTGAAGGCTCCTTGACATAATCCAAGGTTTACCAACAAGTGACCCCAGGATCCTCGATAATGGTTAATCCGAGGTTTACCATTTTCAATACATGCATATCTTCTATCGTTCCCAATGAGGAAGGATTGATTACCCTACTGGTTTGGATATGATCTCGTGCTTGACTCCTATAAGAGGAGCTTCCCAGAGTATAGATGTAACAATTGGAATTTATCTCCTACCACAAGATATAGCTACTTGTTTGTTTTTACTATCTTGGGGAGTTAATTACTCCCTACTCCAAGATACTAGCCTAAGCTATGTTGGTGATAAAGAGCCCTAGAAATAAAAAGATTGCTAGATAAATTTTACTTTAAGTGTTATTTTTATGGTTGTTTCTTAAGTCAAAAGGTGTGGAGATGAAACTTTATGGTGTGAAGACTCGACTCTAAAACACTAAAAATGCACCTAAGATGATAAACAATCCTTTTTCTTCAATGAATTTCTAGCTAAAGAAAGAGTTGAGAATGCAATTTCTTGGAAAACAAATCTTTCCTTAACAAACAAATGAAAAGAATTTTTTTTTGTCTTTTTCAATAAACTCAAAAACGAGACTACTAATTATGCTCACGAAAAATATCCCTTTCTTTTTTCCACTCAAAAACTACAAAAACAAACTTTTTCAAAAGAGATTTTAAAATTCCTAGAAAACACTCAAAACTATTAAAAATCTAATCTTGAGATCTATAAATTCTAAAAATCTAATTGAAGTAAAAGCTTACAAAATTTCTTTTCGATGATGTTTTACTTAGTTATCAGCAAACTAAGGACTAATCCATTCAGAATAACAAATTAATCAAAAAACAACCATCTTATGTTTTCTTTTTAAAAAAGAAATCCAAAACTTTCAAAACAAGTTCTTTCGAAGCTTCGCAAAGAGAAAAACGAGATGTATTCCTCACCAAAGGCAGATTTTACAAATCGATCAGACTCATAAAGAAGACCAGCAAAAACCAGGGTGATCTGAGGTTTCTAAGGCTTCTAAGCTCTAAGTTACTACAAAGACCAAATAAAAATCAAGCCAGGCACACAAAACTTCTAGAAATTCACCTAAAACCAAAATGCCAATGGAATTCACCTACAAAAAGTTTCTGACAAGAGACATGCAGATTTGGGCAGAGGCTAAAACACATAAACAAATCCTAAGCTTAACTAAATGAGAAGATTTTAAGTTTTTCAAAAATTTGACAGGGTCTGCAGGCTCCTAGTATAACCAGGTGCGGTACTGCTCTGTGTAGTAAAGCAATAGTGAAGGGATGTCTGCACTGTGTTACAACCAGAACCTGCGGTCCTCTTTCAAAAGCGTGAAAGACAAAAACAATTCAAAATCTAAAGAAACTACCCAATCCCACACACATCAAGAAAAAACCAAAAAAAGAGAAAAAGTTTCTCAAGTCAAAGTAAAAGTAAAGGCAAAAAACCAAAATACAAGTCCCCAGCGGAGTCGCCATTTTGTCGGCTGGATAAATCGTTCTTGTGGACAAGACCGATCTCCCTAGTATCTACTGATATCTAGCGACAAGCAAGGCAAGCAAATTCTATATTTCTCTAAATATTGCAATTTATAAATAAAAGCCAAGAAGTGTTTTAGACCCTACCTTAAGTCCAATGCTAGTTTGTGGCAGCCACACTTCGACCGTCCAAATGAACTTCTTTTTAAGAACCTACAAACACAAACAAGCACACATCAAATAACACCTTCATAGCCAGTATAATAAACCATATTTATCATTATGATCAAGGAATTCATGAAATAAACCATAGAATATAGCTTATTGAGAAAAATGAACTTGATTGTATTAGCTTTAAACAAAGAAGAACTTTACAACCTTGGTGCCTTGATGCTGTACAAGCTCCTCCCAGGGTCCAGCAAGAATCTCCTCTACTTTGACAAGCTTCACACTCTTCCCAATGAGATCAAAATGTATGTAATCTCTCCTCTCAAGCTCAATTAGGAAGTCTAAATTTCAACAACATTTACCCTAAAAAATATTTAGCTTTCAACCTCCCTAATAACCAGCCCAATGCCTCATTTTATATTGCAGGGGAAGGAAGTTACCAGGTCCACCTTCAGAGGGATAGAGTCCTCCTTCAAAGGGATAATCTCATCGCATCAAGGGGTTAGTTCCTTTAGTTATGGGATGCATGAACCACCATGGACTGAATTAACCACCTCAATATTCCCTCTAGAAGCTTCCAGAAATAACCCAAAGTGAGCTTTTAAGAATATACTTGCACCTTTTTTACTTTTACAGGGTTCCGCACCCATTACACAGAAATAGAGCGGGTAGGTCCGCAGGGGACATGACCAAGGGGTGCGAGACCGCAGGTAATGCTAAGAGAAAGTGCGGAACCAGAGTTTTAGAGATTTTTAAGGACTTTCTCTCATTTTTCAAGGCTTGACATGAAGAGCTGAGGTTTAAGACTTGCATAGGAGGAAACTATGAGTGATGATAGACTCACACTAACTGCAGAATGTCATGGTGACAATATTTTGTGTAACAAATCTAGTGGAAGTGGCCACAATGGAAACTTGTCAAATGATATCTTCTATATCATCAAAGGTTAAGAAGAACTCTGACCATTTTGATAGTGTGGATCATTGCGAGGTGTTGTGAACCCAAATCAACACTCAGCGAGTGTTTGGATAGATAGGTCTCTAAAGTATGGTACCTCTTCTGATCCTTGGTCTCGTATACACTCTACAGATGAAGGAATCATTTAATCTATGATGATAGGAGAGATGTCATGGGAGGATTACCAACATTGTTCCCACCTTCAAGATAACAATGAAGATTATTCAAGCGACCTTAATCATTCTTCAGTCTTTAATTTTCTATCAAATAATGTAAATACAGTGGATTCCAAGCGAAATCTGTCCAATATTGAAGAAACTATAGCCATTAATATTTCAACCAAACCTAATGTTGTAGAAAATATTCATGTTGGCAAATCATGTTCTTCATTAGGACAAGAAATTTACTGCACTCTTTCACGAATTCAGAGATGTCTTTGCATGGTCATACGAAGAAATGCTAGGCATTGACTCGAGCATCATTGTACATGAGGTCAAGATGTATCTAGATGTAAAACCAGTACGACAACGGCTTTGGCCGGTTCATCCAAAGAAAGTTGTTGCCATTAAAGTAGAATTTGAAGAACTTTTGCATGCTGGCTTCATTTACCCTGTTCCACTCACCAATTGGGTATTGAACATTGTTCCTGTAATGAAAAAACAAGGAACAATTAGAGTGTGTGTCGATTATAGGGATGTAAATCAAGCTTGTCCAAAAGATAACTATCCAACACCCTTCATCGACAAGATAATTGATGAATGTGTTGGATGCGAAATCTTTTCATTTATGGATGGATTTTCCGGATACAATGAAATCAATATCTGCCCACAGGACTAGTCAAAGACTGCATTTATATGTCCATGGGGCACATTCACATATCGTAAATTACCTTTCAGTTTGAAGAGCGTAGGGGAAAATTTTTAGAGGGAAATGAACTATGCCTTCCATGACATCAAACACATCGTTCAACCGTATCTCGATGATTTACAGGCTCATTCATGAAAACGGGCTGATCATCCGCAGCATTCGAGAGACATATTTCTATGTTGCTGGCACTACAAGATATGACTCAATCCACACAAGTGTGTGTTTTGTGCTGGTTCTGGTCGATTACCTGGTTTTGTAGTTTCTAAGGACGGAATTTGACTCGACCCATGCAAGGTTTAGGCAATCCTTGACATGCCTCCACCTTCAAATTTTCTTTAGATTCAGAAACTCCAATGAAAAGCAAACTTTCTAAGGAGGTTCATTCCTCATTACGTCGAACTTGCTAAAGGTTATATGCGTCTTTTGAAAAAAGAAGTACACTTCAAATGGGATCAGGCTATGTAAGCTTCCTTTGATGCTTTAAAAGATTCCCTGATAAAGGCATGATTAATGTATGCTCCTGACTCTCAAAAAGACTTTAATCTATATCTTGCCGCCATAGATACAACCATCGCTATGGTTTTAGTGCAAGAAAATGATGGGATAGAACATCCTATATATTATTTAAGTAAAAACTTAAATGGTACAGAAAGCAAATACTCCTATGTTGAAAAGCTAGATTTAGCAGCTGTTCAAGCAGTATAGAGATTTCGACACTATATACTCTTTCGAAAAACTACCATTGTGTCAGATTGCAACCCTATGACCTACATTCTGTCACGTCAATTACTGGGGGAAAATATTCCAAATGGATAGCCGTTTTGCAAGAGTTTGATTTGGAATTCACCAAATCTGAATCAAAGAAATCTCTCATCTTCGTGGAGTTAATTTGTGACCTTCCATCATCATCCAATGATTTAACATCTAAAGCATCAATCGTGGGTGAGACTCTATTTCTCATATCGTCAAGTGATCCGTGGTATGGAGATATTTTGATATATCATTAAACCCAAACTTTTAGGCCAAACACCTCTCGCTTAGAACAATGACATATTTGATACCAAACAAAAGACTACATGATCGTCAGTGATACACTTTACCATCGTGGTGTCGATACTATCCTACGAAGGTGCCTCACACATGAGGAGGCTGAAAAAGTTCTGAATGACTTTCATTCAGGTGTGTGTAGGGGGCACCTCTCTGGTTACGCTACTGCACAAACGATCTTACGAGATGGTTAATTCTAGCCCACTATATTCAAAGGTTGCATAATTGCAGTCAGAAATTGCCATGCTTGTTAGATTTTTTATCACAAAACCAGATTACCACCTGTACCACTGCATCCACTAGTTGCTTTTGGGACATTCGCTAAATGGTGCATTGATTTTATGACATGTAACCCCACCTCGGCCTGGGGGCATGGGTATATTATAGTCGTTGTCAACTATTTTACAAAATGGGTCGAGGCGATGCCTGCATTAAACAACAGTAGTGAAATGGCTTCTCTTTTCTTTTTCAATCATGTAGTCTGTAGATTTGGTGTTCCACAGGCTATAGTCACAGATCATGGATCCCATTTTCGCAATCACATGATGGTTGAATTGACTGCCAAATTAGGACTATCCCATGATAGTTCTACTCCATATTATTCGCAGGCTAACAGATAGGTTGAGGCAATCAACAAAGTCCTTAAGAGCATGCTGCAAAGAATGATTCGAGTCTACAAATGTAATTAGCATTTAATCCTGTACTCAGCTTTGTGGGCATATAGGACTTCTGTGAGAAATGAGACCTGATTTACATCTTTTCAGTTGGTGTATGGTCTGGAAGCTGTCTTACCAATTTAGTGCAAAATTTCATCTCTTAAGCTCGTAATTGATCTGATTCCTGAAACTTCGGAGGAAGAGGCTCATTTCTTAGAACTAGTCCCCTTGAATGAAACCGTCGTGATGCTGCGTTGGCTAATGAAGCACATAAGAAATGTGTGAAGGCATAATTTGACAAAAATGTCAAGCTTCGTGTCTTCTCAGAAGGTGACCTGGTCTTGCTTTACGATCAAGACTTTGACAAATTGGGAGTAGGAAAATTCGAACAATTATGGATGGGCCTCTACATTGTTAAATAAGTATTGACAAAAGGATCCTATGAGCTAGTCGATTATGATGGGATTGCACTGTCACAGCCCCGAAACAAGTTATACCTTAAGCGTTACTATGCTTGATTAAGTGTAGTACATTCTTTGCATATTTTTTTGTTACATTTTTTGTTTTCTTTTAGAGTTATCATTTTTGTCAGGTAATCCAATTTGCATTTGATTGTAGATGTCAGACTTTTTGGAACCATTTGTTGGATATGCCGACAAAGCTAGTCATAGTATGTGGAATCTATCTTCTGTGGCCTAGGCCATTTTCACTCCAAGTGGTGAGTTAGTGAGTTTCGGGGGGGATATGTATTGGTTGGTCGACGAAAAACATCACTGGATATAGTGCGTTGATGGAACTTCTCTCTGATTCCACTTCATGTGGTATACGTAGAATCGTTGTTAGGCTAGATTCACAACTCATCATTCTACAAATTACTAGCGTTTATTCTATTCGGAACCTAGCTATTTATCGCATGTTCCTAAGTATCAAGATTTGGGAAGGACAGGTTGATTCCATTCAATATCAACATATTTCCAGAAATTTAAACACATTAACTGATTCATTAGAAAATTATGTGTTAGATATACATTTGCAACATTTGTAAAGAAAGCATTTTACGTTACCATTTGCATCAAGATTGCATAACTTAACCAGAATAAAACTCTGAAAATAAAAAATATATAACTATTTGTAGTTTTTACAAAATGTTTTGTGTCTAAGCTAAAATCAAGCACATGACCAAGAAACTCAAAATGAATGCAGAAAATCATCCGATACGAATGATGTTGGTGATAACATGCCACCGCCTGTGTAATAATGAACAAGAGTCAGGTCCATAGACTTGGCGCACCAGTAGTGTGGCGCTGTAACCTCAGGGGTAACTCGTCGGTCCTAACATCCTGAATACTGAGAGTAAGGCCCTCGACCTGATCCTGCAACACTGCCAGGGTCTCCGATATGTCTAGATCTCGAAGGACAGCCCTCCCTACAGCCTCTCCTACTGGAGTGTTAGCTACCTCCCGTGGGTGTGCCGTTGGTCGCACTGGCCCATTATCTGCACACACATATGAGTTCAATTAGTCTTGATAGAATTTTAAAAGCACAAAAGCATTATAAAAATGACAAACAAAGATATGGTTGAATCATTTTACCTATTGCACTCCACTCCTCACTAGCTGGTAGCGCCAAATCCGAGTCGCCTCAGAAATCCATCCAAACATATGGATACTTTGCAAAGACCATCTCCTGATGGTCGAACTACTCAAAGAAGGCACCAGAGAAAGAAATTTATGATTAACCAGCATGTCTAGCCATAAGATCAACCCGTCTCCGCATCCGTTGTTCCCTCGGTTCTGGAAATCCTAGTGAAATGTACTGAGGCTACATCAGTGGAATCCTCTCCAAGGAAAAAACAGTCAATATGGAACTGTAGCCAAAATTCTTGGATCTTCCATTCTTTACTTTGGAAAGATTTTCTTTTATAATAGGAAGTACTGCTTCACACCAGTTGAACACCCTTGGTTCCAGGCATTCCAGGGCATATTGCATGTAAGATCTCTTTTCCAAGTGAAGAGCCACGCTACCAGCCAATCTACCAAAGGTAAATAAGACGATCCTTAAGGGCCGATCAGTGTCATCCTGGATATTGATCTTGCCATCTCTGCTAGGCTGAGATCCATCTCTACAGAACTGAAAAATATAATCTCTCATAGATTCACCACCACGGGCGGATCCTGGTAGTGAAAGAGGGGCACCCCGTCTTGACAACCCCGTTAGAAAGTAAATATCCTCGACTGTCAATGGAATATATTTTCCTCTGATCTAGAATACCTAGTCAATCAAATCCCAAGAATTGAGAAAATATTGCGACAAACTAATTTGTTGCCTCATGCTAGATATGCAGAAGAATTTGAGCAAACCACAGTTTCGTAATGCAGTAATTGTGCCCTGATCATGTAAGGAAATCATGTCCTCTTCTTCATGTTCACGTTCACGCCATGTGATGACCATATTGATCCAACAAATATCTAAAACACAGACAAAAGATAAGTTAGGATCCAAATTTGAGCAAAAACAAGCAAACATTTCATGAAAAATCATTGTGCAAAGTTTCCTTTCTGTGCCCATTGCACCTTGCCTTTGAACAAGGTGAGATGCATACTGACTGGCCAGTGTAAAGCTTAGTATGCATCACTCCTTTCGATGCAGAACATGTGCGATGAGGAGAGAATGAATTCTTCAAACGCCAGGGCCCCAAAAGAATGGGAAAACTTTCTCAAAATCAAGAAGGGATGGAATGAAAATGAAGAGCTCAGGGTTAGCTCCTACTTGGTCCTGATGGCATGGAGATTAGTCCACCAGATCTCCCGAAATTAGGTGGTGAAATTTGAGGGGGAAAACCACTCCAGAGCTCCAAAATCCCAAATTCGAAATGAAATAATGAAAATTAAAGGTAAAGCTATTTTTTATGTTTACTATTCATATACTCGAAGTAAAATGTTATTTTTCATTAATTTATCATGCATATATATGTATTTCTAATCAATTTGATGGAGTGATGGAGCAGGTTGAATGACCTATGAAAGAATCTAATGTGCTAAATAGTGAATTAAACATTTTTGACTACTAATATGGGCAATATTATCGTATGGTTCAAGCTCGTTAAAAAATAAACCTACCACTGAGCACATGTTACCCCAGAGTTCAAGCTCGTTAAAAAATAAACCCACCTTTGGTAAATAACCCTTGTGATCACAATTATATCAGCCTTTTGAATCTAGGTTGTGTTTCCTCCATCATCTCCATTGGTTTGGCTGATCATATGCTTCCACTTGATTGTTTACCATTTTTAGGAACAACTGCGATGAGTGGTCTTGTTAGCCACCCTCTCAACATCACCATGTTTTGAGAAGTTTCAAGATTATCCAAAACTAGTTGCTACCCCAGATAACACTCGTTCCTCAAAAATGAGTCCACTTTAAACCCTTTTTTAGACTTGCTAAATATGAAAATATTGTTGAGAAATTGGCCTCTCCGGCTTGCTAAAGTGATTGGAAGCATCATCCCTCCTATATATTTTAAACTTTTTAGACTTGAGGGATTATCTCATGAAAACGTTCGAGTGCTTGTCTTTTTCGGCTCGCTAAAGTGATTGGAAAAGTCATCCGTTTTGTATTGTTTTAATATTTTCCAGACTTGAAGGATTATGCTACGAAAAAGAACTACTGGAGTTCTCTTTTCATCCCTTTCCAAACTCTCTAAACATGAAAAGGACCGAGTTGTCTTTGTCGTTAAACTCGTTAAAACAATAGCGACAAATTTGTCCGCCTAGACAAGAATGAGTTTCACTGTCACTAGACTTGATAAAACATAGCGACAGGTTTTCCCGAAGGGAAAATTATAGAACAAGCATAAGTGATCCTCCTCAAGCTTGACAAAAATAAAGAGGTACTAGTCAACAATGATTGGGGGAAAAGGGAAGAAAACTTGAAGAATTTATGGTAGCAGGTCGCTCTTGAACATGACACTTTCACTCCATCACCATGATTGAGTCGGGTTGGGTTATTCCGTTCACTGGTCATATCACCATTGGTCTGCCATACCATCCATATTTTGAGGTTAAAGCTACCAATCCATCTCAATTTCACCGATATGTTCAAGAAAAGTCATTCAGAGAATTCACCATCCAGTTAATGGCTCATCCACTGCAATACCTTCACCCTCCATTTTTCATGACCACCATTCCGAAATCTTATATCATCAGATCGTTTTCACCCCCAGAAAAATCATTTGCTTCATTTCGTGTCATAGATGTGGGATACATTAAGGCCCTCCTACGATGGGTCACTTCTTGTTGACATCAGCTCATTATCCAAAAAGTTGACTTAGAAACAACCCTTTCAGTACTTTGAAGCTTGCATGCCTCAATGGCAAGTTTCTCACTTCCGGCGACAGGTTTACATCAATGGCCTTCGACCGAAATATTTTGCATGGTGTTCGACATCAGATCATATATTCACACCACATGCATTGTATTGTAGTACCTTGAGGGTCATTATCATTATCGGTGATTCCTCTCGCGCTTGTTAACAACTTACATTATTGGCTGGTAATCAAGCGATGTCTTTCCATGTTCGACCTCAGGACATCTTTTCACATGGATCGACTTGCACATCGGGCGAGGATTGAACGAGTTTGAAGACCTCGGATCTAGTTTCATCCATCTAGGCTGTGATATATTCAAGGATATAAAAACATCAAATGTACAAAGAAGCTACACAGATAGTCATCTAAGCCAGAGAAGATGACTCTTCATATGAAGAATCACCAGTCTGAAACTACAGACTATTATCTGTCCTATGTACATGGAAATCAATTTATAAAGCTGAGCATGGGAATGCCCGCCTTAGCTAGATGATGAAAATAATATGATGACGATGTATTTTATTGGATCTTATACAGGTCACCTTCCAGTTCGAATACCTCAAATCCTCATGATAAAGCATTTCACCCAACATCAAAATATTTACGACTTCATGCTTTAGGGGGCAACTATTATAGACATATTTGGGCACTGCAACCCCAATCTTATATGTCAATAAACCAAGGGCTCTTTAACCCCTAAAAGTGTTGTTTCATACCCTAAAAGATCATGGTCAATTGATTACATCATTCCCCAAAAGTTCCACCTGAAAAACCACTCAAAACTAGCCAAAACTAGACCATACTGACTGCCCCACTGTCAAGGTGCGATACATACTAACTTCTACACTAGCCAAGTGTGATGCATACCGAAGAGGCCTTCTGTAGCGTGTGATGAGTGAGCATGGACAAATGTCCGAGATAGTTTGCTAAGTGTATGCTCATGGAATCTTCTAGAAGCTTCTGCTATGACACTTGCCTCTCTGAATTCACCTAAGGATGAGTAAGAGATCCAAGAAATCTCCAAGTTGAACCAAGAACAAAAAGTGGAATGACACTAATAAAAAAACCTAGAGATGACTCACACCCTTGCATACATCTATAAATGGATCCCTCATCTGAGATATCTAGAGGTTGGAATTTTGTAATTTGTAAGGAAGTGTTGATAGTTTATCTTTGAGAAATAACATTGTATTGTTGGGTGATCTTGCTTTTCATGAGGTGAAGAGGGCTTTGACGCTGGGAGGATGATGCTAGATCAGATAACTGGGTTGTAATTATCCCTTCTATTATTAATAAATTTCTTTGAGTTTTCCTCCATACAATTGTGTATTTTTGAACATTATTATTTTTGAATGCCATTGTACGTTCAATGTATTTCTGATTTTGCATTGTTTATGATATAATAGATCGACATGCTTTGATGGTGTTTTGTTACTTTGTCCCTACAGGTATTCATTGAGCGGGATAAGTAGGAGAAGAGGTACAAGCTCTATCAAGGGATAGAGAAATCAAGCAACGACTCAAGTGAAAGATCTAGGTTGGTCCCTTTGCTCCTCTCCTATCTATCATACATAAAGGAAATCAAAAATTGCTTTGATTGTTTGTTTCTACGATAGCTACCAATCCTAGTGGGACTAGCAGATCGAAAAGACACTAGTTTTCCCAGAAACACTTACAACTACTAATTATTTTACAAAATGGGTAGAAGCTATCCCAATAAATAGAGATAGTATAGAAAGAATTACAGACTTCACTGATCAGTACATAATTACCAGGTTTTTCTTACCCTCAGCGTTAATGTTTGACAATGCATATTATTTTTCTGGAAATAGAATGGTAGAATTTTCTCTAAAGCGAGGTTTTAAGTTAAAATATTCAGCCAACTATTATCCACAAGGTAATCGATTAGTAGAATCAACAGCCAAAAACCTCATTAGAATTATCAAAAGGACTATTGACCAAAACCATAGTAATTGGCACAAAGCATTGACATTTTCTCTTTAGGCAAACAAGTTTACACAGAAGGGATCCATTGGTTCTTCTCATTTTTCTTTAGTTTATGAAACAAAAGTTGCTCTTCCAAAAAAAATAGTAATCCCATCTCTTGCCCTATTGCAATTCATCGATGAAAACCCTTCCTCTTCTCTCCAGGTCAAACAGTTTCAGATTCTTAAGCTTGAAGAAGAACAAGAAAAGGCTAAAGCAACCCACTTCCATCATAAACAATTAGTCAAATACTATTTTAACACAACATTTTCCAGTCATAAAACTTTTGAAGTAGGTGATTTGGTTTAGAAATGGGACAAAGCACATCAAGAAGAAGTTAAACGTACCAAATTCCAAATATTATGGCTTGGCCCTTTTCTAATCATTGAGAAAATTGGTCAACCAACATTTCTTTTACAGGACTTGTTAGGTAAGATGGATTCCTTGACCATTAATGGGAAAATTTTGAAGAGATACTTTTCTTAGAAGATAGCATCTTCCAATTTTGTATCATATCGCCTTTAATATTCTTAGGAAAATAAAGGTTAAGTAGTATTTACTTTTGGCTTTTCAAAATAAAATCTTTGAGAATATTTTTGATTTTTCGCTTCTATAAGTAGGTAAAAGTTAAAGAAATAATTAGGGCATTTGAGTACCAAAAATAAACCTATTTTCCTTGGAAAAACTTGATCTTTATTAAAACATTTATTCTCTGAACAAACTCTTATCTTTATAAAGTATGAATGTTTTGTTATCAGTCAAGAAAAGAATCTTTAACCTGGTAAGGACTTTCTATAGATGAGTATCTCAAAACTCTTTCATTATCATCCAAACTCTCAAAAGAGCCAATGATTCACCCCATATGACATTATTTTCCTTTTTCAGAGTTTAATTCTAAAATATGTAAAACTTAGAAGATAAAAAGTCTCATTACAAGCTTGTTTACCATGATTATAGGGAAATAATTAAACTGATATTACCAAAACTACATATTAAAACAGGGTAATAGCCAATGATCTCACCAATCAGAGGAAAAGGGGTCTCATCAAGAGCCATCTTGTTCAGTTTAGTTACAATCAATGAATGGCATTGCCATTATTAGGTCACCAAGCCTAGACAATGTCTTTTAAGAAACCTAAAAGAAAAGATTATATTAAAAGGGAATAAGGACAAGATCCAAGTGAGATTCAAAGCAAGTGAATATCATTTTGAATTTTGGAAATTGCTTTAGATGGGACATTGAATCATTGTTGGTTAATAGATCACCCTGTCGAGGCTATGAACGCCTGATGGAGGTAGAGGCTCTATCTGTGTTAAGTGAGTAAAAAACCAAAAAACTAATCTGTAGAAGATGCCTGCTATATCACTTTAAATCTTATTATTGACTGATGCAAGAATTTGTATTTTTATCACTACAAGAGTAAAATAGTTGAGTAAATGGATTGAGTAAGTGATTATGATTCTAGAGAAATGTTGTTTACTTTATAACTCATGTAATTATTATCCCTATAACTCGACTTAATTTGAAAGTTTTAGAAATTTCAAAAAACTAATCAAAGATAACTAGTCCTCCCTAGTGAACCCCCAATTGTTGTATTATGTAACACCCCCCCCCCCCCCCCCACCCCACACATTCATATATATAGTAATAGATAATATAGACATATAAATGGGGACCCCTTTTAAAAAAAAATTAGTCTTAGAAGAATAAAACCTAAATCTAAGAAATTCCCTTCAAAACTCTTGGAAAATAGCGCAAGGATAAGATCCTCATCGCAAATCGCAAATCACATTTTTCCATGTGATGATCATAAACACCTTAAAGAAATTGTGATATGCGATCAAACCTCCCACTACGATATTCCGATCAAAACACCTTACAATTTCGTAATCACATTTCACAGGGATAGCAAGTAATTAAGCCATGACACTATGACATCCATTAACAATTTGTGAAATGCGATATTGTGATGATTGCAAACACATTTCTCCTTATAAACATGAGACGCTATATTACATCATTTTAAATATTGCGATGCACAAATAAAGCAGTAAGGGTGTGAAATAATTGCGTTTTAATATAATAATAAACAATTTGACAGGGTAATAAATGTTTAGCAGCCCGAGGAGAGGTAATGATTTTCCAAGTTATGGGTAGTTAACACTAAATATATCATTTGAACGTTTCCCATGATTCAAAGTCATTTTAGAAGAGCTTTAAGTCTTAATTGCCCAATACCGTCTGCAATGATATATCTCATCCATTTTAGGAAAGCTACAAAAGACATGTCATTATGGAAGGTGATGCAGAAATAAAAGAAGAAGAGAATTGCAGAGTCCAAGCTTATAGAAATGGATCCTATATTCTCTGTATATTCTGTAGTGCTGATGGGGGGGGAAACAACTTGGGAGGCATATACAATAGGCTTGAGGATGAGCGTCCTAGGGTTACTGTCACAAGAGCAACACTTGAATCAATAAGACCTTCGGGACTCCAATTCAAGGATGTTTCTGGTTTTTTCCTTCATAAGATAGGAGAAAGAGCTAAAATCCTCCCGTACACTGATATGATCAGGTGGGTGGTGGAAAACCTCACCATTAGGGATAGGAAATTTACGAATTCGAGAATGGAACTCATGGGATCATTAAAAATGGAAGACCTCAAGCAAATGTATCTTATTCCTAACCCTCAGGACATATATGATAAGAATTACATTGCCAACTTTGTGAAGAAAAAACAAAGAATGCTTCAAGATGATCTAGGGATGGAGGGTACTGGAGAACAAATTTAAATTTGAAAAATTAGGTATGTATCCTATAGCTACTTTGGCAAACCCCTACAACTATGTAGCTGCTATGTTATGTAGACTACACGGGTTACCCAATAACGCTAAATTTTCCATAGAATCGATTCCTCTGATTGATGCCTATGTTAATTCCCACATTATGAATTGGGCCACCATCCTATCTAATAACCTAGCCACCATCATCACCGAATATTGACAGAAGAGATCCTTCTCTCCATAGAACCTTTCTCGATTCTATTTTAGTGCCTACATTATGGACGCCATTTGTTTCTGCACTAAATTCCCAATCATGGGTTGGAAATCCACCTTGCATGACCCCTACCCTATCCATCTCAACCATAAGAAAATTTGGGAATCCCATTATACGCCCCATTTCTATATAATATGTCATGTCGTTATTTTTCTATTGCATCAGTTAATTTTGAAAAAGGAAAGGCCCCAGATTTTCCAAAGAAGCTGCTACAGACCTTCTGTCTATCGGCAAATATTTTGTTGAAGAATGGTTCACCTAAATTAGGGTTTTGGGTATCACAATAGACCCATCTCCTCCCCTTGTACGTTTCTGATAAATTGTTAGCAACAAAAATAGCCCACTAGACCGTGGGAAAGGGCCTGACCAAAGTTCTCAAAGAAATAAAGAAGTTATTATGGCCATCTTTTACTATGAGGTACGATTCTTTTTCTTTAACAAATTTTAATCATGCGTTGAAGGAGTCAGTAAGCCTAGAAGGCCTCAGGATTCATACTTTTTTGAAAAGGAAATTTGATCCAAACAAGATAACCTATAACATCAGTACTGCGGTAAAGATCAAGCCATATAACAATGAGGCAAAGGATCTGGAAGACTTATTACAGTTGGCTAAATCCTTCAAAGAAACATTCAAATGGGCAAGGGCAAATCTAAGTCCTGAATATTTTGAAAACTTTCAGGATTTCAGAAGAAAAAGGCTCGAAGTAATCTTGATGCACTTGTTGAAAATCAAGGATAAGCCTACACCCAGTGTGTTTGTCAATAGCGAAGTACATATTTCTCGCATAGAATCTCAGGTGAATACTAAGAAAACATTGGATATAGGGAAGGCCTAAGACACAGATAACATAGAAAAATCTAATAGGAAGTTAGCTGAGAAGTAGGTTATGAGCACCCCCCTTAAAGAGATCAGTTCAGAGGTCGAAAGAAACTATTTAGAACAGGAGTAGGATCAGTTTAATAAGAAACTGCGAGACACTCCAAACACAACAGATACCCGGGAAATAATGGAGTGTCAAACTCCTTTGCATATTCAGGAAAATATAGAGTCTAAGCCAATAGATGAGCAAGTGACAACGTTTCAGTACACTGAAATTATCCTTGCTCTGCCCACATCATAGATTGTCTTAAAAGTGACTAAAATCCCTCCTTCGGATGTTTTCTACAACCCACTACACAAGGCTGTAGTAAGAAGACATAGGAAAAGGAGAAGGGTAGAAACACTTGAACTCCCATTTGGAAATGAGCCAATGGATGTAGTCTGGAGAGGTGTTCCTTCCAAACCAGTTGAAAAATTAACTATATTGTCACAGTTTACATGAGCGTATGCAACAACCACCATGGAAAAAGCTACAAAAGTCTATATTTTGTTGAGAAAAAAAGGAAGAGAAAATTGCACAGCTCGAGCAGCAACTCGACATAGAGAAGGAAAGTGTGAACACGTAGGCTGTTGAGCAGTTGGCCCAATTGCAATAGAGCATGAAGGTCTTGAGGATAAGCCATGTAGCAGACATATCTGCCAAAAACATGCAACTCAAATACTTGCAGCAAGCCATGGAAAGATACAAGGATGTTCCTACAGTTGAGGAACTCCTCAAAGAGGCGTTAGAACTGAATTCCCTCCTGTTGAAACAGAAAGAAAAATTCTACCAAAATATGTCACATATCTCTCCTTATCTGATCACTAGTGACCAGTTAACAGATAAAGTTATTGACCAAAGAACTAAGTTTACTGATTTAAACAAAAGAATCTCAGAGTTCATCGAATGGAAAGAAACAGAAGAGGGGAGAAGAGCCAATTTTCCTGAGATCGAGGAGACACACAAGGACATTATTTTCACAGATTGGGATGCAAGAATCTAAGAAGCCTAGCTAGTAGTAGCAAGAGTAGCTAGGGTGTCGAAGAACATAATCAAAGCGATAAACCACACTCTGTTTGCCACCAACTTGGTGAAAGAAAGCAATCTGAAAGAACTACCTGATCTTAATGACTTACATAACAGATGGAGGGAAAGAGCAGAAACTCAAAGGGAAGTAATCAAAAAGTTGGAAAATAATGATTGGGATTCGTATTGGCAATACCTCGTCAAGCCACATGGTGAAATCATGACCCTTAACTGCTCTCTCCATTCAACTCAGTGGATCCTGCCACCTCTCACAAATGTGATTTTCGTAGGACAAGTCAAAACACATTTTGGGGCACCTCCTCAAGTAAAATCGATGGCCAATATATGTGATGTAAAGGAAAAACTGGCAGACAACAAGTCATCATCATAGCCTCTACTCATCAAGCCACTGTTTATTTTTAGAGTTAGTTAACTAGTTAGGAGGAAAGTTATTTGAAACCTCCTCAATTTTTTGTATAATCTATTTTTGAACATTAGTTAGAATAGTATTTATACCCTTCTCATGCATTTAGAGAAGGGTCCAGAATTTTATCAAAAACATTTGCAAATAATGAACTATTGCAATTTTTTGAATGCTTTGGTGAAATTATTGAACATGATCATTTCTCTTAAATATCATACTACTTTCCTTTGTTGATGCACTTTTGTATACTTGGAAGATACTTTGATCTAAAGAAAGGAGTTGATCTATGTCATATGTCAAATGAGCATAACTTCACATATATGGTGCTTCTATCTTATATAATTAAGCTCTATTTCTGTTTAATTAGTGACAACACTTTATTTTCATGAATTGTATATGAGGTATATTCTTTCTGTTAAGCGTTAATTGCACTATTGTATGATGCCTAGCTGAGATTGTTTATTTTCATGTATAAATCATGATATATGCGATATATTTTATATATTTATTTTAGTCAGATAAATTATCTTATATGTTATCATCTCTGTTTTATGCACAATTGATCTTTATTATCACATGTCAAGCATATATCTTTGTAGATGGCATATCACACCGAATTATCCGGGTTTATATTAAGTTAAGTTTGCTAGAGATTTTGATGATAGAATAGGTCATTCGAGTTATCATTATTCTATTGAAATCAGTCGTAAACCGCCCACTCTCATTTTATAACCCATACTAGGAATCTGGTCCCATTATCCCCAGTCGGAGCCACCACTTTAAATGGAAAAGGAGCTGTCTTAAGGTTCGGACCGGGTGGTTATCCCCCATGTTGGAGAAGCATAAATCTGAAGCTTCAATAGAGAGATAGCCAAAACATTGTGAAATTTTAGCTCGAAATAGGGAGAAGTGGAAGGTTTGAAAATACTTTTATTGTGAAATATGATAAAATTCCCATCTTAAACGAGTATATTTTAGAAAAAAAATGGCATTGTAAAGGCATATTAAGAGCACAAAATAAAATTACAAAAACAAGTAGATCAGTTGCAAAATAAGTTGGTGGGAAAAAATTATTTAATAGGATAAAGACATATTTATGGGACCAAATTATATCTAATATTAAAAAACTATGGAATTATTTTAGACTAGTTAGAGATGAATCCACATTATCTTATCGGACACGGTAATCAATTTAGCAAAGCTTAAATAAACTAGGCATTAAACAACAACTGGATAAAAAAAATTATGAACTTACTCAATTGTAAAACCTGGCAAAAATTGAGTGAATTAGAGGCTAAGTATAGGACATCACTTATCCTCAAGACAAATAAAGTCCTAACGAAGAAAAATATCAAAGAACAAGCATAGAATAAATGAAATATAATGAAAAGAATATGGAGTATTTTCTGAATAAGTTCAATAATTTGCTAGAGATGGCTTTTCCTACTTGCTAGGGTAAAAAATCAAATCTTATTTGATAGGAATAATATAAAGAACTATCACTAAAGGAAAGAAATGAGATTTCTAAATTTATAGATATGACTGATATATTAAAGGGATAAACTATTGTGGACAAGTTAGTTGATGAATTTAATAGTTTATAGCATCTTAAAAATCTATTTACCATAATCCTTAAATATGAGAAGTATATGGAATTGGATATAGCATACTGGAAATTGGCTACATTGAATTACCCCACAAGTGCAATCTAGGACTATCTTGCTTGATTTCCATGATAAGGGATTCATCACAATTTTTGGTAGATGAGCACGTATGATATGTGGAAACCTTTCAGTCTTTGTCTTCAACAACTTCCTATTCTCGTAATTTCGATCCCATAAATTTGCAAATGTAATTAATAGCCATTAGGATTTCATTTGTATAAAAGAAATTGATAACTCAATACCGAGGGATTGATACTTTTCTATATATTGACTCAATATTATAATAAAGTATGATAAGTATTTTATCATTTGGATAGATTCATCCTTTCCTTTATGATAATATGTTTATGATTTGTTATTTTTTCATCTCATCTTATCAAATATTTGTCTACTACATGTTTTTTCCTAATTGTAAAGAAACCTAGAGAGAGATCTGAAAGTGATAATTGGGTATTACTTCCGTTATCATATGGGTTTACAATAATTATATGATTGAGTGATTCTATGAAGGTTTTTGTTTGTTTCCAACTTTGTTCCCTTTTCATTAACTATTGCAGTCAAATTTTATAATTTCAAAAAGCATGTTTTGTGACTTCTAAATTGACTTTCTTAGTGAAATTTCTACACTAGATATTTGAAGTATCAGTTTTATATTCTTAACACTCATGATGTGTTTCTTTTATTCTTCTATTCCACTATTCCATTTACTTATTTCCGATCATAATTGAGAGCAATGCCTTAATACTAATAACTTCATAATATTTTCCTTGGGATCATTTAAATAGTAGTAAAAATTTAGATCATATCAGCTGTTGAATGTATTAGTGCCTTGGCTTAGTTCCCTAGCTAAGAACATATCAAGGAACAACACCTCCTTTTCTCACAAATACATGGTCTTCCGTGTGCTCATTCCACAACTTTGAGAGGATGATAAACAAAAAAAAAAAGCATTATTTACCCAAATAATTCCCTTCAAAATAACTTTTTATGGCCATTTCATCGATCTATTCAAGATACGATGGATTCTATTCCCCAAAATTTATTTGGAACAATTTATAACCCCCCATTATGGCTTCCAATGTGGATTTGTTGAAACAATCAACTCCATGAAAAAATTATATCACTGATCAAAATGTTTTTCATGTGTGAAACTTTTAAGGAAAAGAAATGTAAAATCCTACTCGCAATATTGGAAGAACACTCATGAAATGACCATGTGATTTGATATTGTAGGAGGGAATTATTCAAGAGGTTGAAAGAAATCCCAAGTGTTGCAAAGGAATTTATGCCTAAACAAAATTATAGAGATGATTAAAGGTTGGGAAAATTTACAACCATAAATTGAAAATTCCAACTATGAAGTAATGAACATACAAGTAAGCAAACACAAGAACAAAAAATTAAAATGGCAATAAAACTCTTTATTTCTATTGAAGAAATCCCTTGGTAGCCTCCAAATGAGACACAAAGGAGAATAACGTAAGACTAGGGTGACCATCTTCAATCCCCCTAAGGAAGGCCTCTGTTGATATATTTTGTTGGTCCTTTCTCTCCCAATAACAAAGTATGCAAACTCTTCCAAAGGTGGGAATCTTGTCAAGAAGTAATATGCATGAAATGGCTTCATATTTCGAGAAAATCCTAGAAATATTTGGGTAGAATAATATTACTTCTCTTCTCATCTCTAAATGGTCATCCATGGATCATACATATAGTATTTCTTCAATATTCTCTGAAACTATTTTATGGTAAGAATGGAGCTCAATTTCATTGTGGCCTTCCCATGTTTGAGATGAATATGATAAGGGCCTTTCAATTTCCAAAGTACTTACCAATAGATGTCCTAGAACTCTGGATTGGATTGTTTGAACTTGGTATATACCTAATAATGATATATTCATGATTTCCTCCATCATTTGTTAATGAACTATTGCTTTTTATGGATCCATGTGGAAGTCAAAGGGACAATTACGTTAATCATGTAAAAGATTAATGGTGAATTGTATGGATATAAAAGGATCCAATTTAGAGTTTTTAAAACTAATTTTAGGTTGTTGATTTAATTTTCATAGATAACCTTTATCTTAGTTGTTTAATGACATTATTTTTGGTAATCATTTGTCATGTTCCATGAGTGATTTTTTTTGTGATACATATATTCCCATGATGTGTGAGGTTAGGAGCAAATACATAGTTTAAATATATCATAGTTTACTTGATTTTGTATTGATTTAATGATGTTATGACAAACACACACACACACACACATAGAACAAATAGATAATGAAATCAAGTAGGGGATAGAAAAGGTTCGCCTAGAAAACAAACAACCTAAGAAGAGTTATTTACTATACATAAATGAGGAAAGAATGTACCATGATCAAGATCATGACCGACAAATATAATTACAATTTTTTACAAGATGGTGAATGATATTATTTGAGTTGCCTAAAGGCATGTTAGATAGTGTATGTTGAAGTATAAATTTGCATCACCTTCAGGGGAAATGGTGAGAGTATAAAATGGAATTAATGATAACATCACTAGGAGATTGACATGAATAAGAATGTTGAAACTACCAATTGATGCTTGTTGTTCAAGTTCAAGGTCATTGACTCTAACTAGAGATTTCAAGTGTCATAAGGTAAGACCCACATTGATGTGAATAGGTGCTAAAGTTGAACAATAGGAGGGAAATGGAAGTAAAGAGAAAATATGGATCTCTATGTTCCATCATAATTTTATCATTTTGAAGGATCTTGAGAATCAAGGTACTACTTCATTGTTGTAATTTGTGAGTTGGAGTTGACAGGAAAGAAAACAAAATGGATAAGGAAAGATGAACCTTAGAAATCAAATTGTATACAAACCATATCAAAATATGATGTAGTGAACTTTAGTCATGATGGATAATGTTGATAGAGACTAAGTGGAAATTATATAACTCCCTTGGGTGGAGCATAATTGATATATGAGTAGAGGGTAACAACCAAAATGGAATGAGATAGATAAGAATATAGAATCAGGAGGAAAGTTAGAAATGGAACTTGACATGTCAATGTTTGGTTACAAGTGATGAAAATTGAAAAGACACGTGAAATAATGGATTACAATGGTTTGACTATGAGAAATGAAAGTTGGCCATTATGGGGGGGGCAAACAAACATAGGAATATTTGTATGTGAATGCTTCGACCAAGGGTGACTAGGATGGCCTCCAAAAGAAATAAATATGGGAAAGTGGTGTGATGGAAAATGTGCTTTCTTTGAAAAATCATTGTATAGTTACCAAATGAATGAAATATTAAGGGTTTAAAGTGTAAACATGGATATGGTTTTCCTAGTGAAATAATGCCTTTCCTAATGCTACAAGAGGGGACCCCATTAGTTGGTCTCAAGTGGGTGGATGAATCATGATTAATTACATAGATGCTTTGTTGATAATTATGGGAGGAGAGACCAAATGTGAATGTGGTGGTGCATCAAGTATGATGAAAAAAATTGAAAACTAGGATCTTGAAGGGGTGAGTTAGCAATATGATGAGAAATAGATGAGTCATATTCTCAAAATATGTAGACAAATAGGCTCCAAACTTGCAAGATGGATTAGGTGGGTGTTAATAATATAAATGGTGATAATCACTAAGGAAAACCATGTGGGTGGAGAAACTACTAATTGGAACAAACCAAATGCATAAGGATCAGGTTAAAGTTAGATGCATAGTTGGGAAAAGATGTCTTAAGGATCGATCAGAGGATGTATACTTGGTAATACAAAGAATGGAAAAGGAGTTCTTATCATGGTAGATTGAAGAATTACATACATGAAGGGTATAATAATGCCTACTAGTAGATTCCCCATGGATTCCCTTAAGGGAATTACATACATGAAATTGAATAGCCAAAGTGAAAGTACTAATGAGAAAACAATTGATTTGTAGTAAACAAAAGTATATATACTTTATTGGATGAAGTGATGATAAAAATGATCCCAAAGTATATGTTTTATAGTATGGAACACGTTTCTAATGTGTGGAAAAAATCTATATGTCATTGGGATGATAGATGCATCAATTGTATGAGTTTGTCTGTAGGTAATGTTGTACCTTAAGAAACCAATTTCCTGGCTATAGAGAAATTGTGCTTAAGAAATTAATAAATATTATTTGTTGTCACTTATTGTTTGTTTTGTTCTCAAATGAAGGACCTGACAAACTTGGTCTTTTAACCCTTAATACATGCACGACTGAAACATCTCAGAATTCCATTTGTTGCTATATATAAATGATGAGTGAAGAAAGCTTGAAGTAGAAGTTAAAGATAATATGCTGGTTTTTCATAGAAACTACTATCTGTAACTTAGAAGAATTATGAAAATGAGAACTAAATCATAGACACTATGTTGCTTAACATTGAAACTACCATCTGTGACTCTTGGAGAGGTTAAAGATAATATGTTGGTCTTTCACAGAAAATATTATCTATAACTTAGAAAGGAAGGTGGAAACTTCAAGTATAGGAGCACTCTTTAAAGTAATTTTAACTTTATCTACATAAGCAAATAAAGGCCTGCAGCTTCATTACTATGCTTGAAAGAAGAAAACATAACATGACATATGACAGAGAAGATTACAAATTATACCCAAGAACTCATGGAAACTTCTGATTCTTTCATTAATCAACGATGATATCAGGAATACAATGTCCTAGTCTCCGAGTTCTCGAAATTGCGAACCACCACTCCCTTCTCTGTCAATTTTCCTCTTTTTATACATTGTGAAACAGTTGTTGATCTCTGAAACTGTCAAACTACTAAAATTGTTTCTCTAACTATCTGAAGCAAGAATTATTACAAAATATTACACAGAGGGTAAAGATGTCTCAACGAACATAAAATAACAGAAAATAACTGAACATAGAAGATGACTATGACTGCTGACTTTTCAGCTCTATTAATCCATTGTCGAGTTCCTCTATATATGCCTTAATCTGCCTTAATGATAGTGAACTATGTTTGACTTGTATAAAACTAGGCTTACGCATGTATAAGATACATTTTAATTGGCCAAAACACTGAGAAGCTCAACCAACTGCATTTTCTTCAAATTTGGCTTTAACACTGATTTTCTTCTTTACAAGGCAAAATTAATGCAAAGCATGCAAAAAGAAAAAATGAAAAAGAATTAACCTAGTTTAATAACTCCATCACATCCCTCCGTTCATCATTTCATTAACTTCCCATTGCAAATCACAATCAGCCCATTTTATTGTTATATCAACCCAATCCTTAATAAACTGTGGCATGACAAACATGACGGAGTTATAAAATGTAATATATATCATATCAAGTCCGAAACCCATTGCAAATCGCAATTGGAACTATGAGCCAACACATATACATAAGGCATTCTATGGACCCACTGGCATTATAAAATTCAATATATATGTATTCGAGTTCGGCAATCACATATTGCAATCGACATACCATATACATATATATAAACATTATGCAATGATCGTGGACCTGCCGGGGCTTATAAAACATTATATATATATATATATATATATATATATATATATATATATATATATATATATATATATATATATATATATATATATATATATATATATATATATATATATATATATATATATATATATATATATATATATATATATATATATATATATATATAGATATATATATTTATATTTATATTTATATATATATATATCAGGTCTAGACCTTTAACTTTATCATTTGTTTCTTTTGTGATTTCGATACACAATGTGCTTTGCGATATATATATACGTATACATTCATATAACCATTGGCTTAATCCTTGGCTATACTAGGGCCGATTCTTTTATTTTTACTTGTTTCTTTACAAACAAAACATAGCTGATATACCATTGTTACTCCTTCCTCTTGCTTTTATCTATTGGGGATAGTGCTTCTACCACATAAGCACTAAGAACCATAGATTAGTGCCTTATCCATTGGGCATGGAGTCATATATTACTTCGCCAAACTTAGCTATGTGAAAATTTTGTACAGTGAACCCACGTCGATCTCTACAGTGACAGGATGCTTGTACCTTGATAGAAAAACATTGAGAATTGTAGATTAGTAGCCTTAGTTAGGCATGGAGTCCAAAACTATGAAAACCATGAAATTTGACAAACTCAAACCTGACAATCTTGAAGTCTGAAACCTCTACAAACTAGTTTTCAACTAGGAAAGTCACCCTTATTCATCAACTAATGATTAAACTGAACAACTACAACTGGAAACCAAATGCTCAACACCTGAGCTTATTTATGTACAAGTTCATACATATGTACATGATTGATCTCCATCAAGTGAAGTCAATCTTCTAATGCTACCAGGTTAGCATTTGGGTGCTTGATCTAGAACCATTCTACCAGTGACGCTTGAAAATGCAATTGATTCTAAAAAAAAAAAAATATGCATAAAAGCAACTCACAACAAAAATTAGGAGTATATCCACAAAATGATATGTGTAGACTATTGATAAATTCTTCCATGTAATCTTCCACGGGATCTTCAAAAGTATAAGAAGAAATATGTTCTTGATCAGCTCCAAAAAAGAAATTCTTTATGTATGAAGGTTCTTGCTCAAATAGACCTTTTGTTGGGATAATATGCTCAATAGAACAATCAGTAAGATCTTTAAGAAAATGATCTATGTCACTTTCATGTCTCCACTTTTCATCTCTAAGCTTTGACTGAAAATAATTTGTAATAATAACCTTAGGAAGAAAAATAATTTTTTTCACATTACTATACAAAATATGATAAACTTCAAATAAATTGTTTACCTCTGATCCATGGGCATCATTATGTTCTTCAATACAATGATACACAATCTCTTTATCAACTTTCTTTTTACATAAGATAGCCTCTTTTGCTATGATAGATGGCTCAATATATTGTTGTCCAACATATCCCACTTGTTGGTTTCTTCCCGTATGTTCAACACCCAACTGATGAACATGAAGAGCTTCATCATGTTCTCCATTTAAACCATTTTCATTATAGATAGGAGGATCATCGAATTTAACAAAATAGGAACTCTGGGGATTTATTTGCAACTTAATTATTTCTTCCTCTTCTCGACTTTTGAGCAGTAATTCTTGATGCATGTTTGAATTTTCCTCCATCTGAATACTCTCTTGATTTCCTTTATTCACTTGTTTTAGAGGCTGAGATTCTTGTGGAGTTTCCTTTGGTGAGGAAGTTGAAACTCGCTGCTCACTTTTATTTTCTTGACTTCTTGATCTTTTCCTCAATCTCAAGTCACATTTCTTATGTAGTTCAGTCTGCATAAAATTAGAGAATTGCTTCCAATATTCATCAATTTTATTTTCATCATAAATGGCATCTATTTCATCATATTCATACTCTTCTCCTTCAATACCAAGTTCATCTTCATCTACTACATATAACGTAGATCTCTGAGAATTCTTATTTTCTAACTCTAACTTATTCAACTTATCTGACAAAGTTTTAATTACATTACACATATCCTCCAATGCTTGACTTTGAGAGGATTCCATCTTTGCCTTTCCCTTGTCTTGGATAGGCTGTGTCTCTGGTGCTTTTCCTGCAACCACCAAATTTTCTTGGAACAGAGTCAACCAATTCTCTGCTTGGGATATTATTGGAGAGAAATGTTTTATAAACTTCTCCGCATCATTTTGAGAAAATGATAGTTCCTCGCTTTCAGAGACTTGCTCATAGTTAATCTAGCTATAACTTCTCTGGATGCTTGATATATTATCAACAAGATCATTAGTTTCCTCAATACGATTATCTTGAGCTTTTAAATTTTCTTTAAAATCATAATATTCACAACAAGCTTAAGAAAGAAACTTGTGTGGTTTATAAGTTCTACAATAAGAATTGAATACTGAAAGGAAATATTTCAGAGATGAAATGCTTGAATGAGGCAGAGACCTAAACCAAACCCTAGGATCTTGGTCCAAAGAAAACAAAAACAACTTCATCTTCACATCCTCATGAATGATGCCTTGTTGCTCCATGCATTCATGAAACTCTTGGAGATGTTGAGCTCGATCTTCATATTCCATTCTACTGAATTTTGGAAGATACTCATTCCAGGCATAAAATCCAGGCATACCATGAGGATAGCCGGTGATCCCAGTAAAATCAAATGGATCAAATGTGTGGACTAAAAATGCAGGGAGAGCCATTAAAGCCCAAAAAAGAAAACTTCAAAGTACAATGGAGTCGCCAATCAATGTTGTAAGTGAAAATCATAGGTGTGAATGTACAATCAATTGCTGAAAATTGTCATTCTCAAGAATCAACTTCAAACTTGATAAACCTAAGGAAAAGTGCTCTTATTTAATTGCTTTTATTCAAAACAGCAAAATATTACCTCCTCACTGAACAACCAGAGCAAAATATTGAAGACCCAGGAAAAATTATTCTTGTCTACTCTCCCCAGCAACTGGTGAGCTCCAGTATTGTAGCAATAATGCTACAACTCCTGGTACTCACTTCTTTACTTTTATCAACCCGGTAGTTCGTAGCAAACTTGGAAGTGACGGTGCTGTATGCACAAGTACTAGATTTTTTCGCAACTGTCACTTGGTTAGCTGGCACAAGTCCACTAGGGGTTTTAGCCAAATTCTATGATCTCTGAGAAGAAGCTTGTTAACTGATGGGCGAAAGCTAACTTAAAGAAGGCTGATCTACTTGCAGAAAGAAACTGGAAAGCTAACAGGAAACGTAAATCCTAGCAAACCCTAATTCTACTAGCTAACCCTACTGATGCAAGAAAGAGGATGCAAGCTACTGAAAGAAATTCCATTGAATTCTAGGAAGGTAAATACATGTATCTAAGCTACTTCTACAGTAACATCTGAAAAAAACATCTTTTTGTATTTTTGAATAAGTTGCTAGAGTTATTATGCATATGATCTGACTGTTTTTGGCTGTGCAAAGGTGGATGGGTGAGAAGAAATGCTTGGAGGAGGTCAAGAAGGTTCAGAGAGGGCCTAAGGGGTCCCTAACACCCTTCCATAGAGTTTCACTGAGGTTGGCTATCAAGAAACCTCACTCGTGAGCCTCTACAGGAAGTCTACAAGGGTTCTACAGGATGTCTATGATTTTCTACAAGATGTCTGTGATTTTCTACAGGATGTTCAGAAGTGAGATTTTGGTGGATGGATGGAGAGGAAAAGGTGAAGGAGTGAGTGTGGAGGTAGGGTGAGGGTTGGAGATGGTCCAGGAAGTGGTGGATGGAGTTATGGACAGGTGTAGATGGTTGGATTTGGTTCAAAGAAGACTGAAGCAATGTTACACAAAACTAGGGTTATGGGAGCAAATGGCAACGTGAGGCAAGGATTCCAAGTAGAGGGTGGAGTGAATGGTGCTGATGGAGAATAAGCAGATAAAGGAGTGGTACGGTTGCTCTGCAAGTCGTTTTTCTAATCTGAACCAATAAAGACTTGTAAATTGAAAGACCTAGTTATTTTGACCTAATATGTGCTAGCTGTCAGTAAAGAGAATGAACAGAAGTTTGAACTGCAATGAAACCATGTATTCTAACTCATGCAACTAAGCAAGAAAAAGTCTGAACTTGTAACCAACTTCTACACATGAAAACCAAACACTAGTGATTGCATGGCAAAGAAAAATCAGTGTTTTTGTGGGCAGAAAAGTTGCCCTGATCCCAGCTCCTGATCCCACTGAGGGAGAGGTGAAACCAGAGATGTTTGATGGTCCTTTTTTGAATCTTTTCCCTGTTAACAACCGATCAACTAAATCTGAGCATCAGAAGTCTTTCTAACCATTAACAGTGACCTAGTTAATCAGCAAAATTTAATCTACTTAACAGAAATGTTTTTACAAATGCATAAAGAACAACTAACAATACATAAAGTAGGCCTTAGCACTAGGGTTGGGCCCAACCCCAAGAGCTGCAAGCTCCTATAAAAAACTCAGATCTGGTGCCAAGTAAATCTGCTTCTCATTATTCAAAAATAATCATCATATGAAACTTGTACAGCAGTAGCTACAAGAAAACGGGCTGAGCAAAATGACATCACTATAGTGCAAAAATACCAACAATTCCAAAAGTAAAACACAAAGGCTGAGGCTTCCTATTTGTACAATACGAGGGGGCTAGCAGCCCTCCTAGATTCAAGGGACTCGGCTGTCCCAACTGCTAGTAAATAGTCACTCTTCCCAAAACTGCTTGGCTGCCTTTAAAACTCGTTTTGGTGGCCTGTGGAGCTCGGAGTTGAGGGTGGAGATTTCGAGGAAGGCCATTTAATGCAAGAGACAACCTCCCTACAAATCCTCACCTCAAGCTTGGCTGTCAGCTGACCCATGATTGCTTGGTTTTGCTCCAAAATTTGTCCAAAAATCCTGAAATAACCACGTATTAGCCTCCTAGGTAGAGTGACCACCCTTATTCGTTCAAATAACACAAACATACTAAAAAACATGCATAATCTATGAAAAATGGAGGATTGAACAAGGACAATTAGGAAAAATGAGCCCAATAAGTTACCCAATTTGGGGGCTCATCATCACCCCCCTGCTAAATCGGTTGCTCATCCTCTGAGCAACTAGTCCAGCTCATCATCCTTGATGTCTTTGACTGCCTCCCTCACATCCTAGGCCCCTGCTGTGATATCCTCTACCCAGTTGTGGAATATTGCCTTCCTTTCCACTTCCTCCCATTGTCTACCTTCCTCCTCTTCCTTCACTCCTTCTAGCAATCCCAGAAGTAAAGGAGGACTGAATTTCAAGCCAATCCAATTGGCCTGCAAGTTCTGCATCGAATGTTTGTAGAGAGGTACCCTTGCCAAGGCCTCCCTCATCCTAGTGGGAGAGGGGTATTCCCTTATCTTCAAGCTGTGAGGCAGTGTGTTCCACTGCCTTGTGCAGGCATGCATGTAGTTTTCTCCCAACAGTCTCTCCATGTCCTCAAAGTGGGCAATGGCTTGAGCCTGTTGCTCAATGTCTTCTGGTAGCTCTTGAGGACTGTTGGCCAAGTGTTGGTGGGCGCTTATCATTGCTGAGGGGTCATCCGGCTCTACTCTGATCATGAGAGGCTTACTGAGCTCTCTGCCTATGATACTACGGACCTCTGTTGCTCTCTTCTCCTCATGGCTCATCCAAGAGGCCATGGCCATAAGATGGACATCTCCTATCACCATGTTGGGATCCCATGCATTCATGTCCAGAAGGGCGAAGTTGTACAAGTAGAACTCTGATAATTTGGCCCTATCCTCAGATGAACTACTGCCACATAGAGCTGCAAACTAATGATAATTTTGAAAATGGGTGATGCACCTTTGAGCCAAGGTATTTATTTGAAACTGTAACCATTGGTCCTTGAGGTATAGGGCATAGAATTTGGTAGGCTACATGCACTGCAGAGATTCTATTGCCCAGTTGGCCATGTAGGCCAGTTGGGCCTCCTTTTCTTGCACCTGCTATTTTAGAGAATGTATCTGCAATTCTTGTTCCTGTAGCTGTTGGTTCAGTGCCTCGACTTCAGTCGGCATCCCTTCCTTTCTCTGCTGTTCATAGGGGGTATCTGTGGCTGTTGTGGGCCCCTCCTGTTGTTGTTTCTCTCCCAAGATACGAGGCCTGTCTTCCTCCCCTTGCCCTTGTGACTGTGGCTATCATTTGAGCAGCTCATTTTCTTCCTGTAGCCTGACCCACTGGCTGCTTTCCACATGTCATACCATAGAAAATTCTCTTCTGGCCTCCTTGAGCTGCTCCTCCAGAGGACCTATATCTGCCACTCCCTTGGACTTAGTGATTTTCATCCAAGTGTGGGTCCTCATTCTCTCTTCTTCTAGTGCAAGGAAAAGTGGCACTGTGAATTTTTGAGGAATGATCTTTCCAGACTCCAAGAAGTTATAGTAGGTGCCCAAGCTAGGCTGGGGGCTAGGTTCCATAATGTGCTCTACCTCTTCTTCCTTTTGTGGTGATTTGGCTGCCTCACCTTCCATTTCTTCGGTCTTCTTGAGCCTGGCCAATGTTTCATGTAGAATAGTTTCAGCATCCTGTAGAGAGGCTTTTGTGTCCAACATTTTCATTCTCTCCCTCCAGGTGGATGTCTTCGGGCTTCCCCGCTCATAAGTGATGGATGCCTTGGAGGGGGACCTCTCCTTTTGTGTGGTAGGGGTGTCTACAATGGTGATTGGTTCTTTGGATGGTGGCTGGGGTCTGCCAGTTTTAATCCTCACGCTCCTTCTCGCCTTAAAATATAGTGGAAGCTCCCTCTTTCGCTTCTCCTTTTGCTTGGGAGATGTGCTTAGGGTGGCCAACACAGTTGTTGCCTCCCTAGTTAGAATCTCAGGCGATTTCTCCTTCTGCTGCCCTTTTCCAAGACTTCCTATAGAAAGTCCTATAGTGACCGGTTTTTGGCTTCCTTTAGAAGCAGTTTTCTGGCTTCCTGTAGAAAGAGTCTGTCGGCTTCCTGTAGAACCTATTTTTACTGATTTGGCTTGCTTGGTTGGGGGTACCTTCTCTTTGACTTGTGTTGTGGTTTCCTTGGGTGTGCCCTTACTTGTTTGGACTTTTTAAGTCCTCTTTGCCCGGGTTTGCAACCGCTTCTCCCTTGGCATTTGTGTTTTTACTCCACCCACAACTTTCGCCTCAGCAGCTTGTCGTTTTTCTTGCTTTTCCTCTTGCTTTTCCTGTTGCTTTACTTGTGGCTTTTCCTGTGGTGGTCTGCCCTAGGTTTTCTTACCCTTATCTTCCTTACCCTTAGTTTTCCTCTCTGCCTCAATATGCTCCTTTTCCTCACTGCTGGATGAATTGAGTTCTTCGGCCAGAGTCCAGATATCATCATCCTTGGACATATTATGGAAAATCTCCCAGGAGATAGGGACAGTATAAGTATGGAGGGAATCATCTACTAGGAGCTTGATAAGCCCATGATGAGCCAGCTAGTCTGGTGACCCCTCCTTCAGTTTTGTGCCACACTCAATCAATGACTGTAGGAGGATGTATGGGATGCTCAATTTTTTTCTGAGGACAAATCCATCTTATGCCTGAGCTCAGTTAACAAGCAGAAGTGATAACCATACACAATACTGAATCACCCCTCACAGGTAATATATTTCATAATCTGAAGGCTGACCTCGCTCCAAAATGGCTGAAGGCTGGCTCTCTGGACCCCATTCTTATCCTCTGAAAACTGTTCTTCCGGTAGGAAGAATTCCTTTTTGGCGTTCTGGCCCAATTTCCTTTCCTCTTTATCCTAGGGTATCCCCAATGGCAAATCAGTGACCTAACTAATGAGTTGTGGGGTGATTTTGAAGGTCAATCCTCTGAAATTTACAGTGGTTAGTGTTTTTGCTTTGGACTACAGGGACCTTAGGAACTCCTCTGTTATTTCATCATCGTGACCTTGAATTCTATCACAGAAGGTCATCCAGTGGGCACAGGTAAACAATTCTACCACCTCGGGAGTTTCCCTCAATTTTCTGGAATATGAGGGTTCATTTCTGATAAACCCCTCTGGCATGATGAAAACACTCTATTTTTGGCTTGAGCTCTGATTAGAATGGAAATTATGATATGGTTTCCTCCTTCGATTCTCAGGACAGGGTTTCTCAGCTATTTGTATCTCCCCTTTCACCAATTTCCTAGTTATACTACTGCTGCTGCCCAAAACTCAACTTGTCAAAAGGAAATTAGGCTCTCACAGATAGGGTGCAGATCTTGTTTTTCTCTTCCATCCACATAACAGTCACAATTTTTTTTATATCTGCACAGGCGAGCCTCACAGTGGTTTATTGTTCATGGAGAGAATTGGTTAACAGGAACCGTGGAGGAAAATGTGATGCAGCATCATTTGAAAGAAATTCTGTGTATCATATAAGCAAACCACCATTCTTGACCCACAGGCAGACTGGTTTTAATTTTTCCCACTTCAAACAAGCTAATTCACCACCTTTCGAAACATCAAGCATGGGAATGGTGTGTTCGAGCCTACCTCTCTTCGAAATTTCCAATTCCGACACAGAAGATATGGGTTTCTTTGCTCCGGGAGGGTATGCTATGCTTCCTGTAGAGCTCCTTCTTGTAGAGAGCTTTTTCGGCTTCTGGAGGACGTCATGGTGATTCTGAGCAAGCCTGGGACGCGGGAAGATTTTGAACTCGGCCGAGAAACTCGGGCTAACGAACTGCAGAGGATGAGGACGCTCACATTGCTAAAAACCGGTTGTAGGCGTAAATGACAGTGGTGAATGTGAGTGCTATGGCTGAATGATTTTGAAATATGGTGCAATTCATGGTGTCGGGGGTGAGGTGTCCAGGCCGAGCCGTTAGACAACGTCACGACCATCATTCCCGAGCGTGTCTCTGACCTCCAATGTCTATCTCTGCCATTACCCGCCGTCATCCCTGTCAGTCCGCCGATTTCACTGCAAATCTGCTGATTTTCCCTGACTAGACACTTCCCACGTGTCGGCTCCACATCCTTCTGGCGAAATCGAGCGTAACCGAGCTTGTTCGGATCCCACGAGGCAATTCTACTGGCTGTGGGTGGCTAGTTGACTGGCCATTGCATTCGTTCAATCCGCACCATTCACAGATATGCAATGTTCATAGTATAGCTTATGCAATTTGACAAAATAAGGTTAAGCACTTACCTGTGTGGCGGTGGATGTGTTTCGCAGGTTTCTGGATGTGAAACAATGGCTTTGCTCACTACTGCTTTGTGCATAGGCGTTATAATTCCTTCGTTCATTGGCTGATGATAGATGCAAGGCTTTCAGGGCCTGGTCCTCTGGTGGTGAACGTTGCATGCACGGCCATGTCTTTTCTCAGCTGTCAAGGAGGTCTTCACATTCACGCGAAGCTGGTTGCATGCCTCCTGTGTCAATTTCAACTACTCTTGACTCCATAGTGTGTGCTCTAGATGGATCAACTGCTACAAGATTCCTGTAGGACATCCTGTAGCTGCTTCTCCTCCTGGGATGCATGCTGAAATGGGCAAGGCTATAGTCATGGATGAAGGGTCCTATTGAAACTTTTTGACAGGTAGAGTGTGCGAGCTTTTGAACGCTTGATTTGTCCCTTAGGAAGAAAAAATTCACGTTGAGGAAAACAAGACTTTTTGCATGACTATGCAGGAATACGGGACCAAATTGTGGTAATGGCGGTGGAAAGAGATGAAAAAGGTGATGGATGGGAAAGAGGGATGGTTGCAGGCCTCACCAACAAACTCCAAGCTTTAAATCCTTCTCCAGAATCAATTTTGGCTTGCCCAAAGGTTCTACAGGATGTTTCCTGTAGAAATGCAGAACTTCCTGTAGAAAGCCCTGAAACTTCCTGTAGGAGGTTGAATCTTGACCTGAATGTGTCCAAATCCTAGAAAAATTGAGTGGCCATGGAGGGAATGTCTGTGAGGATGTCTGGTAGCTTGGGATGGACCCCTGTCCTTGTTTAGTGCGACCTCCTTCATCTGCACTATAATCTCTACAACCTGCATTAATTTCAAAGATCAGACCTGTTTTTTCTTCTTTTTCTTTTTCTTTTTTCCTTTTTTTTTTGAAAGACAGCAGGGGTGCCTTTATGAGGTTTTCACCCCCACTATCTGCCCTGGGCGCCTTAGAGAGGTTTTCACCCAAGGATCTTTTTATTCAAATTCTTTATTTTCTGAGAGACAGCAGGGGCACCTCCCTGAGGTTTTCACCCTCACTGCCTGCCCTGGCCGCCTCAGAGAGGTTTTCGTCCAGGGAACTTTTTATTCCTCTTTTTTTTTTTTGATGATCAAGGTGTGGCTGAAACAGAGGTAAAACCCTGCTCTATTACCAGCACTGACTTTTCCACAGTTTCAATGAACTCCTGCCTTGAAAGGGGTTTCTTGTAGATTTTCAACTGATGCCCATTCTCAAGAATGGGGATGGCTTTCTCATCAATGGTCCTGATAAGGACTGAGCCATTGTCATTGCATTTCTCCACTGTATATGGTCCTAACCATCTTGTCCTCAGCTTTCCTTTGAAATCCTTGTATCTTGAGTCATACAACAACGCCCAATCTCCCGGCTGGAATTTCTTTTCATTAAGGTGCCAGTCATGCCATATCTTCCTATGGAGTTGAACTACTTCTGAGTGGAGGAGGGCCTGCATTCTCTGTTCATCTAATCCATTCAGCTGCAATAATCTTTCACATTGAGCATGGCTAAGATCTAGGTCCAGCTGAGCTGCCACCCTTAATGTATTATATTCAAACTTTATGGACAACAAAGCTTTCTTCCCGTAGACCAGCTCATAAGGTGTGAAACTGGTTGTAGTCTTCCATGTGGTATTGTAGGCCCAAGTGGCCTCAACCAGGCGATTTTCCCAATTCTTTCTACTGATGCTCACAACCTTAGTCAAAATCCCTTCCAATGCTCGATTAGTGACATCCACCTGCCCATTTGCTTGAGGATGATAGGGGATGGAAGTCTTGTACTTGATCTTGTGATGCACAAGCAAGTCTTCAATCAGGTTGGAGGTGAACTGGCTTCCTTCATCGGTGACTAACTCTCTTGGGTAGCCAAACTTGTAGAAGATATTTTCCCTCAGGAAATCACCCACCTTTTCTTCTGTTGCTGCTTTGATTGCCTTCGTTTCTGCCCACTTGGTGAGATATTCCGTGCACACAATGATGTAATACTGTTTCTTTGAAGGATGGTTGATAGGACCCACAAAATCCATGCCCCACTTCTCAAATGGCTCGAAGGTCACTTGAGGTTGGAGAGGCATTTCATCTCTTGGAGTCGGTTTCCGCATCCTCTGACATCTGTCACACTGGCTGATGTATCTTTTGACATCTTGATGAAGAGTAGGCCAATAGTAGCCTGCCTGTAGAATTTTGAAGGCAATCCTTTTTGCTGCAAAGTGGCCTCCACAAGGTCCATCATGACAGATTAAGAGGATGTCAAAGACTTCCTCCTCCCTAACACAACGTCTCAAGATCTAATCTGGGCCAAGTTTAAATAGGTTGCCCCCGATCCAAGTGAACGGGGCACTCTTCCTTACAATTATGCTCTTCTCTTTTGAGGATAGATGCGGAGGGAACTGTGCGGAGACCAAGTAGTTTTCTATATCAGCAAACCATGGAGAGAGTACCAAGATAGAAAACATATGTTCATCCAGTATCTGGTCATCCACTGTTCCTTCTTCACCTGCAGGCAAGTCCAATCTAGACAAGAAATCAGCAACAACATTTTCCTTACCTCGCTTGTCAACAATCGTCAAATCAAATTGTTGTAACAAAAGTAACCATCTAATAATATGAGCATTGACATCAGGCTTATTCATTAAATATCTAATCGCAGCATTATCAGCGTGTACAAATGTTTGATAACTAGTGATGTAGTGTCTGAACTTGTTTAGGGAATGGACTACAGCCAAGAACTCTTTCTCGGTTATAGTATAGTTCATTTCTGCCTTGGACAGGTTTTTGCTGACGAAGTATATGGCATATGGGAGTTTCTCCTCAACTTGTCCTAAGGCTACCCCTATGGCTTTGTTAAGTTCTCGGTAATATACACAGATTCTCCACTTCCCGTTCTTCTTGGGCACAAGTTCTAGAGGCGAAACCCACTCACTATCGGAGATAGGGTAGATGAATCTTGCATCCAATAATTTTTGCAATTCTTCCTTCAAAATGTCTTTAAGGCGTGGATTCATTCTTCTCTGAGGTTTCCTTACTGGTTTACAATCTTCTTTGATGTAGATGTGATGGGTATAGACCGAAGGATGGACTCCTTTCATCTCCTTATAGCTCCAAGCGAAAGCATCTAAATGATTGTTCAGTAAGCTACACAGCTCCTTCTCCTGGGGAGGAGATAGGGAAGAGTCGATCTTTAAAGTTCTTTCGGGACCAAACTCCACATTCTTAACTCTAGGAGAGGTTGGATCAGTCACACAGAGGTCCACTAAGGTGCTTGCTTGGGTATCTTCCACCAATTCCTCTAAGGACAGTGCACTGGGAGGTGGATTTTGAATCAAAGTCTCAATCAAATCATCCTCAATTTGAGGACCTACCCTAGTGGTTTATATTGTGCACAAGGGTGTAGAGTAGACCTCATCCTCATCTCCTTCTTCCAACCAGAGTGGTAAGTCATGTTCTAGCAGAGGTTGGGCAGGAGGGTATAGGACTAGCTACTTGGACATAGGACCTTTTTTGATGGTCATGTTTCCAGCTCGGCAACTGACGTAAGCATCCACAGTGGCTAACCAAGGCCTTCCCAAAATGAAGGGGTATCCAGTAAGCTTTGCCCTTGGCTGAAGGACCAAGAAGTCCGCAGGATACACCCAAGATTCAACAGAGACCAAGACATCCTCCACAATCCCTTCGGGAGTCACGGTGGAGTGATCTGCCAACTGCAGGACTGTCAAGGTCTTCCTTAAGGAACTCTGAAGCTTGAGTTTAAGCATGGTGTCCCTGGTCATCACATTAATGGCAGCCCCTAGATCAATCAACGTATGGGGGATAATGGTGCCATTAATGTGGACATCAACTACAGGACTCCCAGGGTCCAAATACTTTGGACAGATTACTTGCCCCAACATTAGATCGGACAGTTGTCTTATGACATTGATAGTCGAGGCATCTCTCTTTCTCCTGCCTGGGTGCCTGAAACACTTCTCCTTAATCAATTTGTTGTATATCGGTACATCTTTGATGGCCTGGAGAAGTGGTATTTTCACACACAACTTTTTCAGTTCCCCCAGAAGTTTAGTCTCCTCTGGGTTTGGTTGTGGGGTTACTGTTAGTCACTCAGGAAAGGGTGGAACGGCTTTGGGTTCACTTTCCTGTTTGTCCTCCTCGTCCTCTGGGGGAGGAGGTTGGCGATCTGGAAGGGTCTTGTCGGATCGCAGGTTGATCTCCTCGATCTCCACAGCATAGGTAGGACATGTTGTCTCCCTAGTATATACTTGTTGGGCCTGTCGGTTGTTGGGGTTTGGGTTCGGTTAAGCAAGCATCTGGGGTTGTCTTGGAGGCACAGGAGGTAACGATTGTGGCTAAGTTGGTGGTGGAGGTACAATGGCGGGAGGAGAGTTGTATTGGGGCCTCCACCCCGGTTGAGGTGCATTCCACTGAGGCTGTGGCTGGACATGTGAGTGAAATGAATGAGCAGTGGGTTGAGTATGGTATTGAGGTGGATAAGACCACGGAGGAGGTGCAGACCAGGAAGGATGAGCATGGGGACCCCAAGAAGGCATGTGATCAGATTGGTTCGGGATATAATAATCTTGGGATGTCCCTTGCATCCCCTACTGGTAAGGTCTGGGTCCATGCGGTCTCCTTTGGTTGAGGAAGTAGAGAGGTTCAGTGGGTGCCTCAGTCCCTTGGTACATGGCTTTGAATCCGGGTAAGGTTGTGCATTGGTTTATGGGGTGGTCCTCCTCACAAATGAAACATATCTCTACTGAGTGCAATGGACACTCGTTCTTAGGGTGCTTCCTCATACATCTGGGACAGAAAATGGCCAAATCCCTCTCAGCTTCCTCTTTCTTTTGTTGGATTCGGAAAGTATCAAGTTGCATGGCAATGGTCTGCCTCATCTCACTTTTGAGGTCTTCCATCTCATTAGCAAACACATGCTTGGAGAAGGTAGTACTAGCTGAAAGTGGATTCCCCCTACCTCTTTTCTGGGCTACCCTAGAGTGGTTTCTAAACACAGTCTTTATGTCCTCATAAAGTAGTTGGTATATGTCTCCTCCAGCTAGCATGTGAAGGGTATCTAGAAGGTCTTTAGGGACTCCTCGGAGCAGAACCAACTTTAGAGATTCAGGGTCAAGTGTGCACCTGGCCCGTTTATAGCTGAGTTGGAACCTTTCCTCGTAGCCCTCTAAAGACTCATCATTTCCGATGGCCATCCGAAAGATTTATCCCTTGGTTTCATTTGACCTACAATAATCCCGGTATTTGTTGTTAAAGGCTCACTGCATCTGAGCCCAAGTAGTGACACTATTTCCAGGTAACCCCATGAACCAGTGTAATGTTGCATCCTTGAGGGTAGAGGGAAAGAGTTTCAACTTTTGCTCGTCTTCTGTATAGCCATAAGATCGACAAAGGACAACAAACTCAAATAGGAAGGTATCAAGGTCTTCAGTGGTCAATCCATGGAAATCAGGTAAGGCTGAGGGACTTATGTTCTTCATTTTCATGTCCCCATTAGTCTCTCGGATGGGGAAGGTACCTTCTATTCTCTCATCATCGTTTCTACCATTTCTATTGTCAGCCATGCTCTCAAAAGGAATATTTTCTTGCTCTTCTTTCTTTATACGATCTTCGTATATCTCAGGAGGTTCACCTATAGGTTCTTCTGGTTCACTGCCACCAAAGAAGAGAGAAGGGTGACTTAGTGAAGTGGTGGGGGTGTTGGGTAGGATTTTTCCCATATTATCTCTGTTCCTATGAGGCATGAAAGGATTTTTGGTTGTTTTTGATTTTTTTCTCTGCTTGTACCTGCAAAACTGAAACAGACGGAATTGCAACTAACTAAAATCTATCTTGCATAATTGAGAATGCGGAATTGAAATGAAAGCAGGAAAAGACTAATCTACTTTGCTGAAATCAAATTGCGAGAACGAAATACTAGACTACGCTTGCAAAATTGAAATTCTATTTTACGCTTACAGAATTGAAAGGTTAATCTATGAAAGCAGGAAATGTATAATTTACTTTTGCAGAAATGAAATTACGGAATGGAAATGAAATAAACTACTTAGCAGAAGGTTAGAGTAGGAAAATACAAGAAAAGTAGCAATCACAAATACTCTGACGCTTCCTTGGCAACGGCGCCAAAAACAGTGGTGAGCTCCAGTATTGTAGCAATAACGCTATAACTCCTAGGACTCCCTTATTTACCTTTATCAACCTAGTAGTTCGTAACAAAATTGGAAGCGACGATGCTGTATGCACAAGTACTAGCTCTTGCCGCAGCTGTCACTTGGTCAGCTGGCACAAGTCTCGCTAGGGGCTTTAGCTAACTTCTATGAGCTCTGAGAAGAAGCTTGTTAACTGATGGACGAAAGCTAACTTAAAGAAGGCTGATCTACTTGCAGAAAGAAACTGGAAAGCTAACAGGAAACATAAATCCTAGCAAACACTAATTCTACCAGCTAACCCTACTGATGCAAGAAAGAGGATGCAAGCTACTGAAAGAAAATGCCATTGACTTCTAGGAAGGTAAATACATGTATCTAAGCTACTTCTACAATAACATCTGAAAAAACATCTTTTTGTATTTTTGAATAAGTTGCCAGAGTTATTATGCATATGATCTGACTATTTTTGGCTGTGCAGAGGTGGATGAGAGAGAAGAAATGCTTGGAGGAGGTCAAGAAGGTTCAGAGAGGACCTAAGGGGTCCCTAACACCCTTCCATAGAGTTTCACCGAGTTTGGCTATCAAGAAACCTCACTCGTGAGCCTCTACAGGAAGTCTGCAGGGGTTCTACACGATGTCTGTGATTTTCTACAGGATGTTCAGAAGTGAGATTTTGGTGGATGGATGGAGAGGAAAAGGTGAAGGAGTGAGTGTGGAGGTAGGGTGAGGGTTGGAGATGGTCCAGGACTTGGTGGATGGAGTTGTGGACAGGTGTAGATGGCTGGATTTGGTTCAAAGAAGACTGAAGCAATGTTACACAAAACTAGGGTTATGGGAGCAAATGGCAATGTGAGGCAAGGATTCCAAGTAGAGGGTGGAGTGAATGGTGCTGATAAGCAAATGAAGGAGTGGTACAGGTGCTCTGCAAGTCGTTTTTCCAATCTGAACCAACAAAGACTTGTAAATTCAAAGACCTAGTTACGTTGACCTAATCTGTGCTAGCTGTTAGTAAAGAGAATGAACAGAAGTTTGAACTGAAATGAAACCATGTATTCTAACTCATGTAACTAAGCAAGAAAAAGTCTGAACTTGTAACCAACTTCTACACATGAAAACCAAACACTAGTGATTGCATGGCAAAGAAAAATCAGTGTTTTTGTGGGCAGCAAAGTTACCCTGATCCCAACTCCTGATCCCACTGAGGGAGAGGTGAAACCAGAGATGTTTGATGGCCCTTTTTTGAAGCTTTTCCCTATTAACAACCTATCAACTAAATCTGAGCATCAGAAGTCTTTCTAACCATTAACAATGACCTAGTTAATCAGCAAACTTTAATCTACTTAAGAGAAATGTTTTTGCAAATGCATAAAGAACAACTAACAATACATAATGGAGGCCTTAGCACTTGGGTTGGGCCCAACCCCAAGAGTTGCAGGCTCCTATAAAAAAAACTTAGATTTGGTGCCATGTAAATCTGCTTCTCGTTATTCAAAAATAATCATCATATGAAAGTTGTACAGCAGTAGCTACAAGAAAACAGGCTGAGAAAAATGACAGCACTATAGTGCAAAAATGCCAACAGTTCCAAAAGTAAACTACGAAGGTTGAGACCTTCCTATTTGTACAATATAAGGGGGCTAGCAGCCCTCCTAGATTCAAGGGACTCGGCTGTCCCAGCTGCTTGTAAACAATCTCTCTTCCCAAAACTGCTTGGCTGCCTTTAAAACTCATTTTTGTGGCCTGTGGAGCTTGGAGTTGAGGGTGCAGATTTCGAGGAAGGCTATTTAATGCAAGAGACAGCCTCCCTACGAATCCTCACCTCAAGCTTGGCTGTCAGCTGACCCATGATTGCTTGGCTTTGCTCCAAAATTTGTCCAAAAATCCTGAAATAACCACGTATTAGCCTCCTAGGTAGAGTGACCACCCTTATTCGTTCAAATAACACAAGCATACTAAAAAACATGCATAATCTATGAAAAATGGAGGATTGAACAAGGACAATTAGGAAAAATGAGCCCAATAAGTTACCCAATTTGGTGGCTCATCAGCAACGGCGCCAATTAATGTTGTACCTTAGGAAATCAATATCTTGGTTGTAGAGAAATTGTGCTTAAGACATTAATAAATATAATTTATTGTCACTTATTTTCTGTTGTGTTCTCAAATGAAGGACCTGGCAAACTTGGTCTTTTAACCCTTAATACATGCATGACCGAAACATCCCGGAATGCCATTTGTTGCTAGATATAAATGATGAGTGAAGAAATCTTGAAGAAGTTAAAGATAATATGTTGGTCTTTCATAGAAACTATTATATATAACTTAGAAAGGTAGGGAAAATTCAAGTATAGGAGCACTCTTTTAAGGAATTTTAACTTTATTTACATAAGAAAATAAAGACCTGCAACTTCATTACTATGCTTGAAAGAAGAAAACATAACATGACAAATGACATAGAAGGTTACAAAATTATATCCAACAACTCATGGAAACTTCTGATTCTTTCATTTAATAACAATGATATTAGTAATATAGTGGCCTAGTCTCTGCGTTCTCAAAAATTCGAACCACCACCCCCTTCTCTGTAAATTTTCCTCTTTTTATACATTATGAAACAGTTGCTGGTCTCTGAAATTGTCAAACTACTAAAACTGTTTCTCTAACTATCTGAAGTAGGAATTATTACAAAATATTACACAGAGGGTAAAGACATCTCAAAGAACATAAAATAACTGAACATAGAAGATGACTATGACTGCTGACTTTTCGGCTCTGTTAATCTGCTGTTGAGTTCCTTTATATATGCCTTAATCTGCCTTAATCATAGTGAACTATTTTTGACTTGTATAAACCTAGGCTTACACATGTATCAAATACATTTTAATTAGCAAAAACACCAAGAAGCTCGACCAACTACCTTTTCTTCAAATTTGGCTTTATCACTGATTTTTTTCCTTTACACGGTAAAATTAACGCAAAGCACGCAAAAGAGGAAGTGAAAAAGAATTAACCTATTTTAATAACTCCACCGGATCCATCCATTCATTGTTGCATTAACTTCCCATCACAAATCGCAATAGGCCCATTTTATTGTTATATCAACCCAATCCTTAATAAACTATGACATGACGAATGCGACGGAGTTATAAAACATAATATATACCATATCGGGTCTGAAACCCATCACAACTCGCAATTGGCACTATGAACCAACACATATAAATAAGGCATTCTATGGACATGCCGACATTATAAAATGCAATATATATGTTTTCTGGTCCGGCCATCGCATATCGCAATCGGCATACCATATACATATATATAAACATTATGTGATGAACGTGAACCCGTCAGGGCTTATAAAACATAATATATATATATATATATATATATATATGTTTTGGGTCCCCCTATCGCAAATCGCAATCGGTGGAACCCAACGTACATAGCTTTGCGATGCAACGGGCTCGACGAACCTTATAAAGCGTAACATATATATTCCAAGTCTAGACCTTTAACTTTATCACTTGTTTCTTTTGCAATTTCAATACACAATGTGCTTTGCAATATATATATATATATATAGATATATATATATATATATATATATCTATATATATATATATATAGATATATATATATATATATATATATATATATATATATATATATATATATATATATATATATATATATATATATAGATATCTATATATATATATATAACCATTGGCTTAATCGTTGGCTATACGGGGACGATTCTCTTATTTTTACTTGTTTCTTTACAAAGAAAACATACCCAATATACAATTATTACTCCTTCCTCTTTCTTTTATCTATTTTTGAAATATTTTCAAGTTCTTGTATGGAAAATAAATATTAAAGGTAACAAAAAATGCATGTTACAATAGGTAACATGTGGAGTTGGGTCATGAAAAGAAGGACACATGTTTATTCCAAGAGAAAATGAGTAGAAAACTAAATGTATTATCTGAGTGGATAAATAAATATATTATAATTGTCTAACATTTTGGGTGTTAGGGTTCAGCAGAGGAGGGTGGTTACCAAGGAGCTTGGTGGGGTGGGGGTGGGGGTCTTAATGACCTCCAAAGGAAAATTCCCATTCCCCAATTGGAGGGTAGGGAATAGTGAGTTTTTTTAATAGGAACTCCTTGAATAATTTGATGTGACAATCAAGGGAGGTAAATAATGAAACTAAAGTTGAAGGGGATTCACCAAATGATGTGATGAAGCTACAATAGTGGATTATTTTGATGAGGCCTTGTGGCTTGCAATCGGGTAATGTATAGGGTTACAAAACACCACAAGGTATGATGGTGGTGTCAAAAAAGTGTGCAATGTGGCTAGTGTTGTGTCAACTACTAGGTGTGGGGGGAACCAAGTAGAAAGTGGTATTGTCTATGGTCTCATGAAACAAGGACTAGGGGAATAGTTGGTGCCATATATGTAGGATTATGGATTAAAGGTATAATAGTAAGCAACTTAAAGTTGGACATCCAAGAAAAGAGGATATGAAATAATATATCATATTCACTAGGTTATATAATGTCCATGATGGGTTTTGTGGCCTTCAACTATCTGGCAACATCCCATGTAGGGGCATGACCCATAACCATTGAATCCTTATTATGTAAAATATATAATAGTGTATTATATTGCATATTCCAAGAGGAGAGGGAATGATAGGGTGCACTAATTGAGTTGTTATGACTTTACAATAAATCGACGAGTGAACATAGGTAGAGGTTATCACTAACACTAGTGAAAGAATTAAACGCCTAAAATATTTTTTCATCCGCAAGGGAGGATGTGGTTGAGAGGCCATTGGTACTGTTATAAGTGGGGGAGGAAATATACATGCATGCCCCCAATGTCCAATGAATCTTCCTAACCTCTTGCCTAAAGTGGTAGTTGTCACTTTCATCTCCCTTGAACATGGAACTTATTTGCATCATTTCCTTAATACTGATTGTAGCTTCCTTAAGAGTTGTTCCATATAGATGAGTCCTTTAATCCTTTGGATTTTTATACTTCTAGTCATTATGGATCTCATTCCAATTTCTCATGCATTGTTGCATGATATCATGTGGTTCCTTTGTGTCAGTGTTGTAAATACATTCATATCTAATGAGGTATATTTAATCCAAAGATGGTAATTTTTTATTCTATTAACCTTCCATGTTAGTTATCCCTATGTCATTTGTAACTTGTCATTCTATCTCTTCACATCATCTCTTAGTTTTGTTTACATATTGATTGATGTGGGGTACATCAAGGCCCTAATTTTAAGGATCTCTTCCTATTGGCATCAACTCATTATGTAGGAAATGCATCTACAAACCAGTTAGTACCTTGGAGTTTGTAGATATTAGTGGAAATATTCCTTGTGATCAAAAATTGGTTCAAATGATTGATTGTTAGTTGATTAAATATTTGCGTTTTTGTCATCAACTATTTTATTCACATTCATTAGATTGTGCTAGGTACCTTAGGCTCATTTTCATCATTAGTGTGTATCCTCATCTATTAATATTATACCGCAATGATCAATAATCAAATGGTTTCTACCATTCTCTATATTAGTTCATCTATTTGCATGATCTAGATTTGAAACATTGAGGTTGGGGCTAATACCTTTGGATTGAGGGCTTATCACTCATTCACATTATCCCTCCCAAGTTACAATAGAGTATTTCACTATGATATGTACTTTGAATACCACTTACGAAACTCTCATTCATTCCCATTGTCTTCTTAATGTATAATTTTCCATGGATTCATATTGTCTTTGTGTGTATCTATGATTTCTTTGTTAATGTAATGGATCCATAGTGCATTCCTTCATGTCTATGTATGGGCATTTCACATAATCGGTCTACAGTGTATTTTATTGGTGGCCATGTTTTGTTATCTATTGTACCAAGCATAGGTATTTCTACCTTAAGGATGAATATATATGATTGGTTGATGAGTGCATGTAGGTCTTAAATGGTTCCTTTTTCTCATTAGATGAATTATGAGGTCTAAAATAGGCCTCCTAATGAAAATAATAAAATAATAATTTATGAACTTTTAACACAAAAGAAAGAATACTTTTTTCAATTGTACTTTTAAGTTATCTCCTTATAGCTTTACTCAACTTTTAAGTGTGGGAACTACTTGTATGTGGAATTAGATTATGCATCCAATGAATACCTACTCTACATACTTTTGAGTATACCCACATTGAGAAAATGAGACATGATCTTTTAATCTAAGTTTATTTTTCTTGGAGGGGGCCTACTCAAAAATATGTAGGGTGAATACTTATTGGATGAGTAACCTAATTCCACATCCAAAGAGTACCCAAACTTGAAATTTGATTGAACCTATAAGGATATAATTCAAAAATATGATTTAAAAAATAGGTTTCTTATTTCCCCTGCAAAAATGCTTACTTATGGGGATGACATCTTCATCTTAAATCCTATTCATTATTTTAAAGTTAATTTTTTTAGTACAATTTTCATTTTTAGTTCCAGTTTTTACCTCAAAATTCGCCTAATGTATACTCCTTTATTGTGACACCATAGGTGTTGTAGTATTGTAATGTGTTTCGACCATCAATTTTTCTTATAACCTCACACATTACTAGGCATCTATTATAGCCTTATTTTCCACCTTTGTAGTTATTGTGAGAGACCTACATATGTCACCATGTTGAAATGAAAATTTTCTTCTTAATGATACATGATTAAAAGCCTCATTTCTAATTGTCTAGTGACAAGGAGTGATGCATTTCTTATTTATTGTATAGAAAGAGTGATGATAACCTAATACTCTCTTGTGGAAGGTGATTCGATCTGTATGCTTCTACTCTTTATCATTTTCAAGGAGACCAATTCAATAAGGGTTGAATTGCCTCATCTGATGGCATAAGAATTGGAACTAGGCTCTAAATTCATCAGTACCTACGAGCCTGGATTCATACTTTACTATCCTCACTATGTTTATTTAATGAACCCATTCCTATGGGATAAATAGTGTTTCGCCTTGTAATTGCTTCATTTCTTCTATTTAACTCTTTAGTTCTTATATCAATTTGTTGTCCTTTTTTGTCCCCATTTATATTATTTTTCTCATTATGACCCAGACCTTGGAAAAACTCATTTATTTATGAAAATATGTTTTAATGAAAAGAAAAAGGTTGTTTTACCTATAATTGAGCTAATGATTCATGGAACAAGACTTTGTTATAAACAAGGATTTCAAAAGTGGACGCAAGGTAGTTGCATCTTAGACAATTCTTGGTTGATCTAGGTGTGATGTGTTCCTATAATAAGTAGTTAGTTGCAGAAGAAGGTTTTGGATCTCTTTGTCAAAGGTAAAATATTTATCTTAATTTAGAAATAATGTCCTAAGAACCTTTGATTCTCAGGACATTCCTCATTTCACAACATTCTATTGCAATCTAATTTTGTAATAAATAAACAAAGGAAATGGCCTCTAGACAGAAGATAAAAAAATGTTAAACTTGAGATAGAGATGTGAACTAAGTTCTGGTTGTAATTACTTTATAAATAATTTTAATTCAAATATATATTAGTTATATTCAATTCTTGATTACTCGCATTTTGATATGAGTTTCTTTTAAGGGTAGATTGACTCCTGGGTAATTTGGGCCTAGTCCGCTGGATGAATTGTTGCCTTTGCTATGTAAAATACATCAACATAATCTTATGTTGTTCCTTCCTAATCAATTTTTGTTTCTTCATCTGTATGGTAAATAGTTTTTTTGTTTTTGATTTATATCATGCACATTTAATAGTGATTCAGTCTATTGTGTCATTTCTTCATAGTTGTTTCTTTGGACTTGTAATTGTTGTTTCCATAGTTCCTTATTATTGTGCCTTAAAATATTATTGTTACTTAATTATAGTTGTTGGTTTATCACATAACAGTTAAATAGATGAAGGCATATTAGATTAGGATTGAGGTTTTCATATGTTGTTCCTTGATTGATCTCTTATTTAAAGTAGTGTGATTGATTAGTTGTGCATTCAAATTTAATTTCTACAAGCAAGGTTTTGATTCATTTTAGACATAGAGTTTATTTCCAATATTATCATTTGGTTCTCTGCATTCTACTTATTTATTTTACGTCCTGCTAGATTTGAAATATTGTAAGGGTGAGGATACAATTGATTTTCCTTTAATAGAAATATTAGACCTTAGACCATTTCATGTATCACCAGTATTAGTCTTTGGTAGTTACCTGAATATATTTTCTTACTTCCTTGAAATAAAACAACGTTTCTTAGGTTGATAATATTAATATTTAAGTAATTATTTTATTGATTTAAGCAATTAAAATCCCCAACATTTTGGCGTTGTTGTCAAGGAGGCTATCAAAAGAATACTACCATACTAGATCTATACCTGACTCTAAGAGGGTTTGATATTAAAGACAGAAGGTAAAAACATGTTCATGCATCCTAGATAAGCTTGTGGTTGATTCCGCCCTAAGTTGGTAGTTTTAGGTCATATAGTGTGCATGACTAAAAGAGGAAATAGAGGTAAAAATAAAAAGGAAATGAATCCAAAAACCAAGCCTGTCCATAAGAAAACCAAAGGTTAAGCTAGCCTTGGGTGACCAACCATTTTGGACGATAGCATATGGAAAGTGGAATCTAAAGCTTCAAAGGGTCCTTAACCAGTATCCATAAAAGGATTTCATTTTTTTATTACTCCCATGGAAAAATCCTTTATTGTAGTGGAAATTGAGATTCATGATAGAATTTCGGGGTCGATAGGAAAAGGAGAGGATATTTTTAAATCCTCATCAACAGAAAATCCCAAAATTCATAATAAGAGTGAGGGACACTCTTATGATTTGAAGGAAGAGGTGAAACAAGTAACCCAAACTTTCAAACATTTCAATGAGATCTTCCTACAACACCAATATAAAGGGAAGGGATTATGATCCCTAACTTAGGTAGTGTTATGAGGCTTAGAAATATTCCCTCTGAGTCAAAACAAGTATCTCAACACTACACTAGTCCTTATCAATTAGTACCTTTTGATTTTTGGATCCCAGAAGGGTATTGGAATTTTTTTAACTAAATGGTGGGACAGGTGAATCAATTAGACACAACAACTTCAACAATAGAATTTACTATTATTGACTTACAAGAAAATGCACCTACAAAAGTTATACCATTGAGCCTGGTCTTGTGACTTTCCATAGATTGGCTTCAAAATATCTAGATGCATTCCTGTTCGAGTTTGATGTTGTGTATAGAGGGTATGATTATACCACTAATCAACATAAATTAAATTTATTTCCTTCTACCTTGAAGGGAGAAGAATTATGATGGTTTATGGGGTCATTAGGTTGTACCACTAATTCTTACGATGAAATGAAGGAAGCTTTTCTAAAATAATACTAGGATTAATGTCGGTCGAGGGACTTTAGAGAAGAAACAGTTAAGATGGCTTACAAATAGGATGAGAGTTTATAACAATGCATAGAAAGGTTTCAATATAACCTAGAGACGTCACCATGTACTACTCTTCCCAAAAGAGGTATTGAAATATATCCTTATTAGAGGAATGAAATATGAATGGTTAGAAACACTTAATTTAATGGGATCAAGATATATTTCTAAGGAAGTGTATGATGATATTATTAAGTAGTGTATCAGGTGTTCCTGGGGAAGTATAAGGAGAAAGCATGGAATATGAGACCCCTTGAGAAAAACTAGAATAACTACTGGTGGGGGAGTTACTCATGAAGAAATCAATAATTTATTAGAAGACTTCAAAGTTGATACTCTGAGTACCCTGACTACATAGTTGGATGTCTTGTGGGTGAAAAAAACATGCAGAGATGGAACAAGCATTAACAATATTTTGTCCTCGTTGTCGCTAGAAAGATGGTCACAAGGAATGATCATTAGATGTGATTGATTTTTTTGCAGTCTGTGCAAAACATCATTCAATCGATCATTTTCCATCCTTGCAAGGATTAAAGGATATATACAAGGAGGTTGGGGAGGAAGCTAACCCAATGTACCTTGTAGCTCAACAACCATAATGGAAATATCATCCTCTAGGTATGGCCAAATATCCTTCTATGTTTTATACTGATCAATATAATCAACAACAATACCCTAGACCATCTTAGCAGAATCAACAATACCCTTAACCCTCTTGGTCTAACCAACGATACTCTAGATCCCCTTGGAAAAACTAACAATATTTTGGACCACCTTGGCAAAGTCCAAAATATACACAATATCCTTCCCAATGGAAAAATCAGGCCACTCAGGGTCAACATGGCCTCAAAATTAGCAATGACCTCTTGGTCCAACTAATCAATCTCTCGGGTTGTTACCACAATCAAAATACCACAAAAAATACAACCACTCCAACCACAACTCCAATTACCCCCAAATACTTCAACCCCATTACACCCGTAATTCCCTGACCAAATAGATCCCAACCCAAATAATAGACTTGTTCAACTCATAGAAATATTAGATACTTCCAATTATTACCTTCCCCCTTTAGAAGGCAATGAAGTACATTTGATAATGGGGCATACAATATTTGTAGAAAATTCTCCAATAATTTCTGAGCAATCATAAAATGAAAGGTGTAATAAAGAGTGACTAAAACTCAACTTGAAAAATTTTCATCAGATACAACCTATGGTGGGTCAGAGTCATCCTTGCCACCAACATTAGATTCACACGTTGAACCTATTAGAAACCAAAATTTAACTAATTTTGTAGCTATTTCTCCCCCATTTCAAAGATTGAATTTAATAAAACAATTGATATACCCCAAATTTGATTTAATAGGGGAATTATGAAATATGTGTGTTGAGACTCCTCTCTTATAGACTATCAAAGACATGCCTATTTATGTAAAAATTATTAAGGAATTGTGTGTCAAGAAGCCTAAGAGGAATCCTAAGGATCCTCACACTATCCATGTAATTGGGAAAATGTCTAATTTAATTCTAGGAGAATATATTCCTATGAAATATGTAGACCCTGGGAATTATCGTTTAGTCACTATAAAAGTATAGGGTACTAATTTTTCAAATACTTTGGTAGATTTGGGAGCTGCTATTTATTTTATGGCATTGAAGCCTTGTTCTTTTCTTGGACTATGTGAGTTACGATCAACCCATATTATGTTGAAATTAGCTGATAGATATATATTTAAACTAGAAGAAATTCTTGAAGTTGTAATTGTTTCGATGTAATCTTGGGAGTACCCATCCAATTTCTTAGTTATTAATGCCAAAGAAAAGCTAGAAGAACATCCCCTTATCCTAGCTAAGACTTGGATTTCTACCGCCAATGCTTACATTGGATGTTAGACTAGGAATATGGTGATTGGTCGGGGACCAACCATTACGAATGTTACTCTTTATCCACCTACTAAACCTAGCATAGAATCCAGTAACTTGATGTGGTTCTCTTTTAATTGTGAAAAGAGAAGTTGCATCCCGTCTTAACTATTGAATAATACGTTACTTTTAAACAACATATTGAGGATGATACCATTAGTAGCTTCATTATTCACCCCTCTATAGTAGAAAATCCATCTTGTCGAATGCTTAAAGTTTTAGTGGAAAATGAAGCTCAAGGTAACCCTATGAAGGATCCCACTAGAGATCATATCCTTACAATAGTTGTTCATAATAGAATTCCAATTGAAATTGAGCCTAGTAAAACATTAAACATCAATTCCAATCTTAACGATTTTCAATGAGAACGACTGATACAAGTTCTCCAAAAGCATAAACAATATTTTTCCCAGGATTACACAGATATGAAGGGTATTGATCATGAATTATGTATTCACTATATTTATATAGATAAATATGCTTTCTCTATTCATCAACCTCAAAGAGGGTTGAACCCACACCTTAAGTATATAGTTTAGCATGAACTTCATAAATTTCTTGATGTTAATTTTATATATCCTATATCAAATATTCAATGGGTTTCACCACTCATTTTCATTGCTAAGAAGAATGGAAAGTGATTCATTTGTGTATATTATACGGAATTAAATAAGGTTACATAAAAAGACCACTTCCCTCTTCCATTTATCGATCACGTCCTTGATACTTATGGAAAGAAATAGTTTTCTTTTCTGGATGGATTCATTGGATATGATCAGATCTAATTGACCAAGATAAAACTACATTTACATTCCCATGGGAATTTTTTCATGCCAAGTTCTCCCATTTAGTCTTTGCAATGCACCCACAACTTTTCAAAGAACAGTTTTGGGTATATTCTCTGATTTAGTTAATGATGGACTTGAAATAGACATGGACAATTTCATACATTCTGCTTATAAATTAGAAGAAGCCTTGAGTAACTTGGAGAAATTCCTCATCAAATGCATATTAACCAAACTATTCCTTAGCCATGAAAAGTCTGATATTCTAATGACATAAGGCTTTGTTTCGAGACATTTTATCTCTACCACAGGCATCTAGGTGGACTCAGGAAAAATTGAGGTAATCCTCATATTTATTATTCCATAGACACCGAAAGAGGTACATATTTTCCTTGGCTATGTTGGTTATTATCAAAGGTTTATAACACATTTTTCAAAAATTGCAACACCATTATATGTATTAACAGGAAATGTGGAATTTATTAGGACTGATAAATGTGATAATTCCTTTGGAGAATTAAAGGAACTACTTTCAATAACACCAGTATTATGAGGTCCTAATTGGAAACTTCTATTCCATATATCTTGTAATGCATCAGACACAACCATAGGAGTAATACTTGGGAAAGAAGAAGAAAAAAAACCTTATGTTATTTACTATATTATCAAAAACTTGATTCCAACATAACTAAATCATATAGTGACAAAAAAGAGTTATTGGTTGTTGTTTATCTTATTAACACATTTCGTTGTTATATTACTGGATATTGTATTTTCATACATATGAATCATTCTGGTATTAAATATTGGGTGAAATCATGGAGTTGGGTTACATTTTTTAGTGAAAGAGGGCATGTTTGGGTGGAAAAAACAATGGCTCGATTGAGCTCCTTGGATGCTAAAAAGGTAGCTCAATCAAGGGTTAAAAACAAACCCTTGATAGAGCTATAATGCTCGATCAAGCCTATATATATATATATATATATATATATATATATATATATATATATATATATATATATATATATATATATATATATATATATATATATATATATATATATATAAATACTGCTCCCATAGTCTGCACATACCATCTACATAGACCGCAGGTAAACTAAGAGCTCGACCAAGATTGTGACAGTAGCTCGACCAAGAGTATTGGAGATCGATCGAGCAATTGGAGAATGGAGTGCTCAAATCAATCTCATCAACCACCCCGCAAACATCCCAAAGGCTCAAACAAAGGTAGGTATTCTATCTTTTGTATTTCTTAATTGATTTGTTTTTGCAAAATTAAACAAATTAATTAAAAAAAAAACCATGTACAAAAACCATGAAAACCAATTAATTTAAGAAAAAACAACCATACAAAAACCACAAAAAAAACCATTCAAAATAACTTAGAAAATCACAAAACCAACTAAGAAAACCATTAAAAAAAAACTTCAAAACAACTTAGAAAACCACAAAACCAACCTAGAAAACCATAAAAAAAACCCCTTCAAAACAACCTAGAAAATGCTTCAAAAACAACAACAAAAGCTATAATTTAGGTTTAAATTTGTTTCTTACTTGCAATGTTTTGTTTATTAAATGCATATTTTCTAATTTTGAATGGTAAAAACAGTTTTTCCAATTACTTTAGGTTTTAAAACAATGAAACTATAACCAATAAACATACATATATGGAGATTGAGATTGACATGATGAATATGGTTGCTTATAGTGAATCTCTATTGATAAAATATATTTTTTTATTTCATTTCATTATTTTGAATTTATATTCATTTATATTTTAAATCTTTTTTTAATAATAAATATAGTAAAATTCTAGTCTTAAAAATAAAATATTAATCTTTAAAGTTAAAAACAAAAAAAGGACAACTTTGTTCTATGTATATATATATATATATAGCACGTTACAACATAACCATAACTATAATTCATAACTATATAACTATATAATTATATATATTTAACTAAATTATCACTTTGTTATAACATCACATAGTTATATATTATATATTATATTATTTATAACACCAGCCTAGATCCATCTTAACACCGGATCTATCAAGCGTTGAGAGGGATCAAATCTCTCGAGGTGCAAACCTATTTTTTGAGTGAAAAATTTGAGGAAAGGTTTTCACCTCGAGAGATTTGATCCCTCTTGGTGCTTAATAGATCCAGTTTTAAGATGGATCTAGGCTAGTTTCAGTCGTGTGCGGTCATACAAAATTTTTGAACATCTAATTATTTTAATCATTTTAAATATGCTAAATATGTCTAAGATTAATTTGGTCAATTTAATTTAAAATTTTCTTAGTTACCTTAGTTTTTTTTTTTATGAGAGAGACTATTACTAACTTGAATGATGAAAAATGATGAAATGCAAATTTTGAGTGCAAACTGTTAATGTAACAATTTTGATAGATAGAAAATGTGAATACTAAGAATATACTCAATTACAAACAATATTGGTTGCAATCAATCTGAAAATATTTTCTTCTACTATTCCTATTGTCACACCTATTATTTTTTCCATTTTCTCATATCAATCATATGAAAGGAGTAGTTGGAATCATAGACCATTCAAATATTTAACTCGAGCTATTGTAGTAAACAACATACCTTGTCTTTGTTTCTTTCCAATATTAATAGTAGTTTTCTCCAAAGTCAATCATTGTGACTTATGGAGAGTTAAACCCCAAATAATTTTCAATGGTAGTTATTTCTATTACTGCATTTGAATCCAAAGTAATTAACAATTATGAATGATGGAAAATGGGAATAATAAGAATGTACCCAATTATAAATAGTTTATAGTTTCAAGAAGCAGACATTTGGGGTAAGCAAACATTTTATTTAGGATGAAAATTCAAGTATTGTGTTTATGGTTGAATAATTTTTATGTGTTTACATTGAGAGAGAGTGTGTGTGTTTTGGGGGTGAGAAGGAGAGAAAGGGGGAGATAGAGATATAGATGGGGCAGGGGGAGGGAAGAAGAGAGGAAAATATAGGGAGGGAGGAAGTGAGATAGATAGGAATAGAGAGAGTGTGTATGTTTATGGGTTGAGTTAAAGAGATAGAGAAGGAGAGACAATGGGAGATAGAGATATATATGGAGGAGGTAGAGACGTGCTTACGCTGAAATCGATGCACAGTATTAATCTAATTACTTTGAAATTAATGTACATCATACATCTTATTGCATCAATTCAGAAATCAACATCTACACTAAAAACAATGCATCTAGTGCAAACAATAAAAAAATCAACATCTATACTGAAATCAATGCATCTAGTGCAAGAAACCAAATAGGATTAGAAATGAATATCAACATTGAAACCAATGCATCTAATGCAAGAAATCAAATATAAGTAGAAATCAAAATCTACATTGAAATCAATGCATCTAGTGTAAGGTATTAAATATGATTAGAAATAGACATCTACACTGAAATCAATGCATCTAGTGCAAGCAATTAAATAGGATTAGAAATAAATATCTACACTGAAACCAATGCATCCTGTGCAAGTAATCAAATAGGAGTAGAAATCAATATCTACACTGAAACCTATGCATATAATGCAAGCAATCAAATATGAGTAGAAATCAACATCTACACTAAAATAAATGCATCTAGTGTAATGTATTAAATATGAATAGAAATTGACATCCACACTAAAATCAATGCATCTAGTGCAAGCAATCAAATATGATTAGAAATCAATATCTACACTAAAACCAATGCATCCTATGCAAGCGATCAAATAGAAGTAGAAATCAACATCGACATTAAAATCAATGCATCTATTTTAAGGTATTAAATAGAATTATAAATCGACATCTACATTGAAATCATGCATATAGTGCATGTGATAAAATAGGATTAGAAATCAACAACTACTTTGAAATCAATACATTTATTTTAGTGAAAATATCAAATATTCATGACTTTCTAGATCTAGCTTCTATGTCTGTATTTGTCTCTGTGAGACTCTTTCTTCTTCCCTGTCTCTCTACCTTCTATTATGTGTCTACCTACCTCCCCCTCTCCTTCTCTCTCTTCCCCTCCCTCTCTCCCCCATCTCTCTATCTGCCTCTCCCTAACTTTCTCTAACTTTCTCTTCTTTCCTCTCCCCCCCTGACATCTATATTTATACCTCCCTCCATCTCTCCTTATTTGTCTCTCTATCTCAACCCCTTAAAAATATGTCACACTCTCTCTCTCTTCCCCCATATCTATATATCTATCCATATATCTCTGCCTCTTCCTTTCCCTCTCTATCTTCTCCCCTTCTCTCTCTCCCTCTCTCCATCTATATCTCTATCTCCCCTCTATCCCTCATTCTCCCTCCCTCTCTTTGCCTCTCTCTTATACTTGCTCCTGTGCCCCATCTATATCTCTATCTCCCATTGTCTCTCCTTCTCACCCCAAAAACATATACAATCTCTCTCCATGTCTCTCTCTCTCTCTCTCCCCCTTGACACTCGATCTCCACATGTCTCTTTGTGTGTCTTTCTTCCCCTTCCAATTCCATCTCTTTCTCCCCCTCTCTCTTCCCTCTCTCTCAAGTCCCTCTCTTTTTCCTTCCTCTCTCTCCCCTTCTCTCCCACCTCCCTCCATCTCTTCCCCCATCATACACTCGCTCTCTCTCCACCCTCCAACTTTGTCACAATATCCCTCCCTCTTTCCTTCTCTCACTCCCCCTCTCTGCCGCCTCCATATATATTTATCCGTGTCTCTCTCTTCCCCCTCTTTCCCTATATTTATCCTCTCCTTTTCTCTCTCTTCCTTCATCTCCCCTCTCGCTCATTCCATGTTCATCTCTCCCTTGTCACTCCCTCTCTTCCCCCCTCCAAATCCATCTCTCTCCCTCCCTCTCTCCCCCTCCTCTCTCTCTTCTTTTCTCTCTATCACCTCTATGTCTCTCTCCCACACTCTTTTCCCCCTTCCATCTCACTCTCTTTCTTAAATATCATCCCATTGTATTGTATTTAAGAAAGTATATAAATTAATAAAAAACATAATTGGTTGTAAAATATTAAACCTATATTTTGGATCAATCATGTTAAAGAAAATACAATAATAAAAAAATTAAAAGAATCACGCACTATATTTCCTCTATCATTGTTAATCACTTTTCTTTCTCACTTCGCTTGGATCCTTAGTTAAGATGCATCTATCCTAGTTCATTATAATATTATTTATATTATATAAAGTTCACATATGTATATATAAAATTATTCTCATTTTTTAATTTATTAAAACCTCCATTTAATCTCTGAAGATCGAGGGTTTAGATATATTGAAAAGTACTTATAACCATTTTGATTTTAGATTTAATTAAAAAATGTTATAAAATTAAATTAAAATAAAATATTTGTAAAATATTTTTATTTTTAAATAAGTTATTGTTTTTGGGCATGTGGTATTGATAAGACATGGTATTGACCCATGGTATTGTAACAATTAAAATCCTAGATCCATAACATAAAAATCAAAAGTCTAGATGACCCATGGTATTGTAAAACAACCTACTTAGAAGCTAATAATACCCATGAGAAATATTCATGAGAAAAAAACTTGTATATAATATAATAAACTCTTTATGAAATATACTTAACTCTTAAATCTATTTTCAACCTCTTAAATTAAAGTAATTGGAGTTTATAAATTTTTTGCACTTAAATTCTTTTCATTAATGGGCTGGAATAATTTATAATTTGTTCACTTCTAACAAAAGAAAACTAAAGAAAGCATAGAAAACTACTACGGTTTTTAAATAATATTTATAATTTCATAACTGGCATAGTAGAAAGTAAATAATATGCAAATAATTTTAAAATTAAACAGAAACTGAATGCAATGAAATATAGATTTACGTGATTATTATTATTACCAAAATCACAACCTAAGTAAATAATTTTAAAATTAAACAGAAATCAAACAACCGAAAACGTGAATGCAACTAAATATAAATTTAACTGATTATTATTACTACAGAAATCACAACCTAAAACCTGAAGGAGTTGTCTATAATGCGACTTTTTGGAGATTCCGGTGACGGAATCGGGCGGAAGAAATTGAGGTTAAATCTTGATTTGTTGCAGTTAAAATGGTTTTTTAACTGCATATTTGGATTCAGCACCCTCGAAAACCCCTGGGACGCTTTCATTGTGCAGAAACTAGCTATCAAACTTGCGATTCCAATAAATTCCTGCCGGATTTCCACTGGAAAACCCCGCCGGAAAAGCTTTCAAAATGTCCCCTTATAGACAACTGCAAACCTGAATGCCACGAAATTTACCTCATTATTATTACAGAATATGCTAACCCCATGAAATTTACCTTGTTATTATTATAGGAGGATATGTCCAATTTTCAAAATTGAGTTTGACAACATCTCCCTCATATTTTTTTTAATAATTTTTTTGTAATGTAACATTACATGACAACATCTCCCTCATATTTTTGTTTTAATGTAATGTTACATTACGTGACAACATCTCCCTCATATTTTTTTAATATTTTTTTGTAATTTTTTTTTTGTAATGTAACGTTACATTACATGACAACATCAGCCATAAAGGGCCTTTCGATGCAATAACATAGTTTTATAATTATTTACTTCATAATATAAAGGTATAACATAGAGCTCTATAATTATTTAACATATATAGTATAAAGTTATTAAGCATAACACTCACATATAACATAGCATGTAAAATAGATATAATTATTTCGTAACTATGTAACTATATAACTATTTAAATATAACTATATATATTTAACTAGATTATAAAGTTATAACATATCACATAGCTATATATACATATATATATATATATATATATATATATATATATATATATATATATATATATATATATATATATATATATATATATATATATATATATATATATAGATATATATATTGTTTATAACATAACCTAACATTTTCTATAACTATATATATTGGCATTATGGCTAATGTGTTATCCTTGATGACAACCTACATAATAAAGATGTCAACATGATTGGAACATATGTTATAGATGTGATGAATAGAGAAATCATAGTTGAAAGATATATGAATGTTAAATATGAAGTTTGGGAAAGTATACGTGAATCCTATATAAAAGGGTCACGTGCATACACATGTATTTTGAAGTAAAGTTGTGTATAAAATCCGCACCATGGTATTGGCCCATAGTAATCGAAGCGATAAGGCTGATATCCTCAGAAGACACTACCAAAGTATTTACCTAAGGTATTGGCTAAGGATAAAGCTATATAAGGAGATGGAGATCAAGGTGTTACGTGTGCAAATAATGAGTTATATGTGTATGATCTGATCTGAAACAACTGTGCAGCAGGGAACAAGGAGAAGACTTGGATCTAAAAGATCATAAGTATGGTGACATATGTTCTTGTTTGACTTAATTAATGAAAAGGTCTAAGTAACTAATAATGTTAGATATGTGGTTGTAATGATGTTGTGAACTGAATGAAGTATTATAAAGTTTGTAATTTCGACAGTAAGGGTTGTGGAGAGTGATGTTGTGTTTCGGAGTGAAATTTTTTCAGCGTTGTACCAGGTGTGTTTAGAACGAGTCATGTACATACGTGGATCTGTATCTATAGGGTCACATATAAATTCAGTGAATTTATATTATATGTTGAGATCTGCACGCGGGTGTTGTTTATGGTAAGGGCATACATACACATATACGTTTTGTGGAAGTCACGCACATATACTAGGGTTTTATAGTATGTCTTGTTGATGACATTTGATCAAGTTCTATTCCGATTGCTATTGTATATCAATGATGTGTCTATTATGATGATCTATATCTGACAGTGTTGATTGGGTTAAATTTGGAATGGTGTATTGATTGCTATAGTATGGTAATCTATGTTTGGTTCAGTAATCTATGATTGGTTCAAGAGATCTGTGACTGATGGGATGGTCTATGTATGGCTCAGTGATTGATGATTCAATGTTCAATATTCTAAGATTTATACACAAGTGTGATAGAAAGGAAACATGTACATACATGGTTGTGCTCCGTAAAAATAACATATACATTCTAATTAAGATGGATCAAATATGAAATATTATGAAACATGGTCCACAAGAGGTGCTCAAGGTTGGAACCTTTAGTGAGGGAGTTGAAGCTTCCTTCTAGTGGTAGCTGGTAAATTTGTTCAAGGTGTAGGAGCTCCCTTCTAGTAGGATTTAGTAAAAGATATTAGGGGGTTGGAGCTCCCTTCCAGTGGGTGTTGGAGAATGGGAGAAGGTTGTAGGCTTATGGAGGTGGGTGCCTACATACTAGTCATAAACTGCACTAGTAAAAGATTGTAATATGCCTTCCTTTATAATTAAAAAGGAAGAAATAGATGACAACAACAGTGGTTTTCTCCCACATTGGGTTTCCATCTAAAACTTGTTGAAAATGAACCAAGAAAATCCTAATTTAATTTTTTCCTTGAATTAAATTAGGAATAAAATTGTAATTCCACATGACAAGACAACTTATATGAGTTAACTAAGTTAATTTGACTTAGTTGGGTTAGTTAATTCGAGTTGAGGGTCTAACCTAATTCATGTAGAGTGTCTCCTACATTATAGGATCCCTAGTTGAGTTTATTTTTAGTTGTAATTAATTAATTCAGTTTAACAGAGTTAAAGTCAGTTAAACTAGTTCCAATTGATGAAGGAATTAGTAGGAGGTCAGACAATGGGGTGTTGTTTCAAGTGTTCAACCAGTTAACTGATGATTCACTCATAAATAACTCATGCATGTCAGATCTGAGAGTTACCTAGTTGAGATTGGAGTTCAAGGGTAGTGTATTATCAGTTGTATAATCATTTGAATTGTACAGGTGGTGAACCTATGAGGATTACACAATTCATATTGATGAATTTCCCTAATTAATAGGGGGCTAATTCCCAAGGAAACAATGCAAGGACATATGGAGTTGCGAAAGCATAAAATTGGTTAAGTATTGGCCTAGGCTTGTATAGGAAGAAAAGAGATAGATAGAGATAGTGTAGAGGTTGCTCAGGCTTGAGCAAAGCATTGTAATCTTCTCATATTTTCTAGCTAATGCAATATACCGAGAGCAGGGGTTTTTAGTTGTGGATTTCCCTAGGAAATCATTATGTAATGTATTGATTGAATTCTTTCTCTTATATTCTTCATGATTTCGTGACCGTTTAATTGTTTCAAGTCTATTGTTTTAGTAAATTTCAATTAGTAGTTTGAATCTACAAGGAATTTCTACATGGTATTAGAGCAGAAATTACTCTAAAAGAGGAGAATACGAATTTTTCTTTTTCTTGTGAAATCAAATTTGCATTATCATTCTTCAGAGCTAACAGGATTTCATTTTATGGATTGAGACTCGAATATGCCCTTCAGGGTAGTTGGAACTGTATTTCTTAGAAGGACATGATGGAGGCAGAGTTGGAAGAAAATGGGCTGAAGGAATTCATAGACAAAGATATTCTTAATACTCCAACAAGGAATGCTCGAGATTCGGTAGAGTGGAGAAAATGTGCTTCAAAGGGGAGAAGGATCATACTATAAGGAGTTCAATATCATATTGTCTTGACCTCCATGGAAAGGATACACCATATGCAATGTGGTAAGCCTTGATTGACTTGTTTCATAACAACAGTGACCACATGAAGCGGCCATTGAACAATAAGATTAATAATATCAAGATGGAGAAGGGCGACACATTACCACAATACTTGAGCAGGTTCACCCAATGTCAGGATAAGATTGGGAGTGTCAGTATTACAATTTATCAAGATGATTTGGCCAGCTTAACATTTCTAGGCCTTCTTAAGAGCTGACACAACTACGAGGATTTGGTAAATGGGAGGGAGCATCTACCAAAGTGGGAGCATTTGTGGTCCAACTTGGTGCAAGAAGAGATAAGGCAGAGAACTAGAGATGGAAACTCATCTAAGAATGATGATGAGGAGAACTGTGCCTTAGCTATAAAGGTGAAGAAAGGGAAAGGAAATAAATTCCAATCCAAAGGAGATTCTAGTCAGGGGAGCAAGAAGAAGGACTTGTCGAATATTAAATGTTTTCAATGTCATGAGCTGGGACACTATGCCATGAAGTGTCTGCACAAGAAGGCTAACAAGAAGCCCTTAAGAGGAGTGGAAGGTGAAGCTCTTTCTTCACAATTTGAATTGGATTTCCCCCTTATTGCTTGCATGGTGACATCCATGACAGGTAGTGTGTGGTATTTGGATAGTGGAGCCTCATTCCATATGACAGACAACAAAGAATTTGTCAATGACTTGGAGGAGAAGGACCTCCAGATGCACATCGAAATGGGAGATGATGGAAGGTAACATGACCCTCATCGATACTATTACTTTTCATAGGAAATTTGGTTCTCCTCTCACATTCAAAGATGTCATGTATGTTCCAAGTTTGAAGAAGAATTTAGTTTCAGTTGCTATGTTGGAAGATCATGGCTATGATGTGATATTTAGAAAATTAAAGGCTTTCCTTCATCACATAGCCACAGGACAAGTGAAGCGAATTGGGGTTTGGGTGAAGAACCTCTACAAATTGGATTTAGAAGAATGTGTAGCATTGAGCACAAAAGTAGAGAAAGTGCAGAGCCAAGACATCAGCGAATTGTGGCATATAATATTGGGCCATATTCACCATGGAGCTTTGAAGATCATGCAGAAAATACCTACAGTACTTCCCAAGGGTGCACTAGAGCAGAGAGATACATGCAAATGGTGTACATTGGGGAAGTACACCAAAGCCACCTTTCATGATAAGGACAGTCGAGTGAAAGCGATCCTTGAAATAGTGCACTCAGATGTGTGTGGACCATTCTCGACAACCTCGATAGATAAGAAAAATTATTATGTAATATTTGTAGATGATTTATCATGTAAGTGTTGGATTTTATTCATGTAGAAGAAATATCATACATTCTCTAAATTTTTTGAATTTAAAGAACTTGTTGAGAAAGACACTGGAAGAAAAGTGAAGTCTCTCAAGAGCGATAATGGTGGAGAATATGTGTCGAATGAATTCAAGAACATATATGGATTAGAAGGAATTCAATTGGATTTAAAAGCACACCATAACCCACAACATAATGGGGTGGCTGAAAGGAAGAACATAAGTATTGGGGGAGTTGAATGAGTGTTGTTACATGATGAGGGCCTATCTTTGCACTTGTGGGTTGAAGCATGCAACACCATTGTATATGTGAAGAACACGAGTCCTCATCGGATTCTCAGGATGAATACACTAGAAGAAGCTTTTTCAAGCAAGAAACTAGATGTGTTACACTTCAGGGTCTTTGGTTCATCATTTTATTTTCATGTTACCAAGGATGTAAGGAAAAATATAGAGCCTATAGCTAAGTTAGGCATATTTGTTGGGTACACTAATACACCTCACAACTATCGGGTGTACCTTCCATCTCACAAGATGACAGTGGTTCGTAGATATGTGAATTTCAATGAAGAGAAGGCCACGAGATGTTTGCTTGAGAGGGAGCTCCATTTATATGCAGATGAGGAGCTTTAAGCTCCAAAAGAAGAACCTAAGGATGATGTGGAGCAGCCACATGTATAGGAGCATAGAGTGGAAGCACGCACTCATGCAAAGTCCATAGATGGAAGGAAGTGCACCACAGAAGCTAATAGGTTGATGCATGATGCTAGAGAGGATGTGGGAGCACCCACATCATAACGCAAGAAGAGGAGGTCATTAGATCAGTACACTAGCTACATGGCTCTAATGAGCAAAAGTGTAGAGACTAATCCATCCTCATTCAAGGAAGCAATGCAACAACTAGTATGGGTTGATGACATGGTACGGGATTATGAATCCATTATCAGAAACAGTGTTTGGGAAGTGGTCCCAAGACTAGGAGACAAATCAGTGGTAAGTTCTAGATGGAATTACAAGGTAAATCAAGTAGCATATGGGAGTGTTGACAAACACAAGGCCAAAATTGTGGCCAAAGGGTTCTCTGAGATGGAGGGAATTGATTACGAGGAACCTTTACTCCAGTAGAAATGTACTCTTCAATCAGATCTATTCTAGAAGTTTTAGTGTAAATGGGATGGAAGATGCATGAGATGGATTGAAAGATAGCATTCCTCAATGGAGTGATTGAGGAAGAGGTGTACATTGAACAACTAGAACGATTTCATACCTTCAACAGATAGTCTCATGTGTGCAGACTCAAGCGAGTGTTGTGTGGATTGAAACAAGAACCCCATGCTTAGTACACCAGGATCAATAACTATTTCACTAGGTTGGGCTTCACCAAAAGTGAAGAAGATGAAAACCTTTACCATATTGTGATGAAGGTAAATTATTGATTATATTATTATATGTTGATGATTTAATTCTAACAGGTGATGAGAAGCTAGTAAAATATTTTAAAGAGGATCTTGCAAGAGAATTCGAGATGAAGGATGTGGGCTCATGCATTATTTCCTTGGTATGGAAGTATTTCGAAGAGATGAGGAATTATTTGTCTCTTAGGGAAATTATTCCAATGAGATACTGAAGAAGTTCCACATGGAGAGCAACAAATCCATGGAGACACTTCTAGAAGGGAATTGGACAAAGGAATATGCTACTTCAGGTGAAGTAGTGAAGGCTACAATTTATAGGTAGCGTGTTAGTTCACCTATGTATTTCGTGAACACACAACTAGGCATATGTTTTGGTATTAACCAGCTTATTCAAGCAATGGTTAAGCTAACCAAACTCTATTAGAAGGTAGCTAAACATGTGTTGAGATACTTAGAGGCATCATTCAGTATGGTCTTTGGTACAGATGGAAAGAGGGAGTGAAGACTCAAGACTTCACAGATGCATATTGGGCAGGGTGTCTATCTGAAAGGAAGAAACCTCAGGGGGAATCTTCAGTATTGGGTCAACAACAGTTTCTTTGTACAACATGAAGAAGAGATTAGTTGCACTCAGTTTAGAAAAAGCAAAGTACATGGCTACTATTCAAGCATCTTGTGAGGATATTGAGATGAGGATGATCCTTGTTGGGTTATTTGGTCAGTAGATTGATCTTCCAGTGATTTACTATGACAATCATAGTTCTATCAAACTCTCTGAGAAGCCATTTTTTCGTGATTGGTCCAAGAATATCGACATCCAATATCACCATCTACGAGATTGTGTGCAAAGGAGAATCAAGTTGCCGCAGTACATTCATACAGAGGAACAGGATGCAGACATTTTGAATAAGGCACTATCAAGTGGAAAAATTTAGTTTCATAGAGGCGGGATTAGGGTATCTAATAATCCGTTTCTTGTTGAGATGGAGTGTTGAAAATGTAACAAGAAAATCTTGATTTAATTTTTTCCTTCAATTAAATTAGGAATAAAATTGTAATTCCACATCACAAGACAACTTGTACAAGTTAACTAAGTTAATTTTACTTAGTTGACTCAGTTAATTCGAGTTGAGGGTCTAACTTGAGTCATGTAGAGTGTATCCTACATTATACGAGCCTTGGTTGAGTTTATTTTGAGTTGTCATTAATTAATTTATATTAACTGACTTAAAGTCAGTTAAACTAGTTCTAACTGATGGAGGAACTAGTAGGAGGTCAGACAGTGGGGTGCTGCTTCATGTCTTCAACTAGTTAATTGATGATTCACTCATAAATAACTCATGCATGCCAGATATGAGAGTTACCTAGCCGAGATTGGAGTTCAAGGGAAATGTATTATCAGTTTATAATCATTTGAATTGTACATGTGGTGCATGCAATCATAGGAAGGCCTATGAGGATTTCACAATTCATATTAAGGAATTTCCCTAATTAATAGGGGGCTAATTCCCAAGGAAACAATGCAAGTAAATAGGGTCTTGGGAAAGAAGAAAATTAGTTAAGTATTGGCCTAGGCTTGTCTATGAAGCAGTGAGATAGATAGAGATAGTGCAGAGGTTGCTCGAGGTTGAGAAAAGCATTGTAATCTTCTCATATTTTCTGACTAATGTAATATGCAGATAAAAGGGGTTTTTAGTTATGGATTTTCCCAGGAAATCGTTGTTTAATGTGTTGATTGAATTCTTTCTCTTGTATGCTTCATGATTTTGCGATCATTTTATTGTTTATGTTGATGAGTAGAGTATATTCAAATATGTTGTTTTAGTAAATTACAATTAGCAGTTTGAATCTATAAGGAATTTCTACAAAATCCTGGTGTTCACGTGTGTTGATATGTTTCTTGTATGCTTCTCTTTACTTGTCATGGTTTTTGTTTAATAATGAAGTAATGATGCATTGGGTAAGGATTAACAGTTAATGAAATAAATGATAAATTAGTTATCTGGATATATCTAGTTTTCATTTACTATAGTCACGTACATACTCAAGTTTCCTTAATGATAGTGGCATACATATATCAGAGTATGAAACTAAAAGTTAAAGTGAGTTTAAAATATTGATTCACCCGCTACCCCCTCCCCCTCTCTCAGTATTTCTCCTAACAATTGGAATCAAAGTAGTTCACTCTAGTTAAAGCTTAACTGGTTGGAGTGGATAAGGGATAATAGCTCAAGGGAATAAGCGAATTGAGGAGAGACGTAACAGTGATGCATTTATGGGTGAAGGATAATTTGCAGCAGAAAAAAAAGGAAAGTTAGAAACAATGGACAATAAAGGTATGCATATGGTAAGTGAATACTCTTTCAATAATGGGGATGATGAGTCAGATAGTTGTCAAGAAGATGACTTAATGAAAGAATTGGAAGAAATTGATAGACTTAAAGTTATAAATAGAAATAAAGAAAAGGAAATCAATATGTATAAGGAAAACATTGTAGAAATTCTATGTATATTTAAAGTTTCTCTGTAATTTGTAAAACACAAAACTTGAATATACTTTACTCATCCGTAGAAAGCAGTTCACGATCGAGAAATGAAATAATAAACATGCAACATGAATCAATACACAAAAAAAAAATAGTTATCTAGGTGAAACAAACTCCTCAAAACCCCTTCCTATCTATATTGCATTAACCAAAATAGAGAAGAAATACAATGCTTGCTTAAGCCTGAGCAACCTCTGCACTAGTATACTTTATCTCATTGCTTCAAAGAATGAGCCTAGCCAATACTTAACCAATTTTCATAATTTCCAAGCTCTTATTTCTTTGCATTGTTCCTTGAGGAATTATCCCCTATTAATTCGGGAAATTTGTCATTGAGAATTGCACAATTCCTGTAGGCCCTTCTTTGACTGCATGCACCACTTGTACACTTTAGAATAGTCTACAAATGATAGTACACTTCCCTTAAACTCTAATGTCAACTAGGTAACTCGAGTTATCTGCATGAATAAATTATTATGGGATTAATTATGAGTTATCTGGTTGATCACTGAGGTACACACCCCACTACTGGACCCTCCACTAGTTCTCTAATAATTAGAACTAGTTTAACTCACAATAACTCAAATTAATTGAAATAGATTGCTATAAATTAGCAATCAATCATACTAAACTAAACTCAAGTGTCTCCTACTCGAATTAATTGAGTTAAATCAGTGACAAGTGCCATGTCACCTTAGTTAACTACCTCAACATATTTTACTGAAATTGAAATTGAAATTTTAATCTAGTTTCACCAAGGAAAAGTCAAAACTAGATTTTCTTACTGCATTTTCAGCACTCCCTCTGAGTGTAATGTTCATTTCTCCAGTGTTCCTTATGACATGGTTAGGATGAACTTTGAGAGTTGGGGGTACGGAAGTCACAAGTGCAGGTAGGTGTCATCAATAGGCCAAGGGACTTTTAGAGGGGTTTTGAGGAGTTTCTATGAGGTCCAATTGCATTTGCTTCGTATATTCCATCATCTACACAGTTTTCCTTTCATTTCGGTGCATTCCGAGAGTTAAAAAAAAAAAATAGAATTATTATTGGGCCTAACCTGATTAATTATTCTTAAGGTAGAATTCTGAGAGGAATACTTGACAAAACACCTTATTGTAATAGCTCATTGGAACTAGCACAAGAATATCTATAGAATAGGATGGTTAGAAGTGAGTTTCAATGACCTCAAGAGAAATGGTGGCCAATTGACCATTTTTCCATATTAAAAAGAATAATTCAATTGCAATAAAAGAGGAAAAATTGTTCCATGATTAAAATAATAATAAAATAAGAGGTTCTAGAGGGGTCCATCATATCTATAAAAGAGGAGGAGGCGGCCTTTAGAGGACATATTGGATTTGATATTTCTTCTTGTATGATAGGTTGGGAACTCGGTTCTATACTTCCTTGGTATCCCTAGGACGGAAATGATCGGGTGATTTAATGGGATTGGGGAGGCACCCATCTCCCCTTAGCGAATCCATCCAAAACTCATAGGAGGGCTTAGTAGTGGCATTTTAGTTCAGTTTCAGAAGTCAGTGCACTGTAGTAGATTATCTTGGAGACCAGCATTTCATCTCAGCTATTTTGGTTGTATATACATGTAACCATAGTTTGTCCATTCTAATAAAAGCTGAGAATTTTCCCATTCATTATGTTACTATATTGTAGTTCTCTATTTGTTTTATTTTATATGGAAATTCTATGTTAATAGAATGTTGATTTTACAGTGAAATTTTGGTTCATTAAATTTCTGCATAATTAGCATAATATCCCTTTTGGGACATTACAGTGGTATCAGAGTCGGTTTTCGTACAATCCTGAGTGTTTTTATTGCAGAGATTATAAAAAGTGTTGGAGAAGCCAGATCGTCACTGAAAAACTTTTTATGTTGATCCATTTACTAAATTATCACACTTTTCAAAGTGACCAACAAATTGGACTGCAAAAATGTGCATACATAATATTTGTGCAACAAATCTAAAGCCCAAATTATAATTTTCTAAATGGGACCATTAATTAAATTTCATATGGAAGCAGGGCCAAGGTTTGATTATTAAGAATTCATCCAATTTGTTATTAAAGGGGTGAATTAAAAAGGGTAGAATTTGTTTTAAATGGAGAATATTCTGGTTGGTCGAATTATCAATTTTTAGTTTTCCATATCTCATGAAGGTTAACCAAGGGTCGATTGCATTGTTTCTATCGGCTGCAAGCCATTTCTGAGCATGCAATAACTCATGGATTCATAAGATTGATGGCAATAATATTGGCATCCTTGGATATGGTTTTGTTTTTGAGGGCTCATTTTGGAGATCATAGCCACCTTGTGTACTCATGATTTACTGTGAGGACAAGCGTCGCACCCGTAAATTGTGTAGGTTGTGTCAACTTATATGGGATAAATTATTATTTAGATAAGGGGGTTGAGTTATCTTTGGAAGGCCAGTGCATCATCTGGCTAGGGGGCTCCACCGATTTTTCTTTTTAAATCACGACATCAAATTTCCATTGTGATATTATCAGGGAAAGTTGAAATATATATTCTAGGCTATGGTTGTTTTGATCCTGCGGAAGACTGGTGTGAATCCGCTATGTATTTTTATAGATTGGATAGATCATGGCATTACTAATATTTCATCTCATGATTGTGTTTGACATGCATGGAATTTTTTTGAACGCGTGGGTGGAAACACTATTAATTTGTGTTCGGGACGCATAAGAATTTTAGTTTCCTTGTCTGATATTAATATCAGTTAGTATCCAATTGTTTCATATAGTAGCAAGATGTGAATTGCTGTACACTAGAGTATCAAAGGGAGTTGCTAATTTACATCATGCACCAGTCCTCATGAAATATTTTTTCCTTTTCCATAGGGGAGGAAGCCACCCACCCTATTGGCCGCATATATGACCCAGAGAACCACTCTTGTTAGGGAATTTGCATCATACCTTGAGTGACTATAGCTCAACCCTGAGCATATGTTATTACAGAGGATTGTGTGAGATCTAAGTCAGCACTAGCATTGCTTATGGTTGTGGTCAAACGATTAAGAAGAGAATTACAATCAAATTGTCAGAGATGAGTTGGAGCTAAGTTATGATTTCATGTAGCCAAATTTGTGGTTTGGTCAGCAGAAGAGTATGTTGATTTTGGTGTAATGAATGTTATGTAGAGTTATTGGTTGAAGCGGGTGGAAAATCATTGATTGTTGGGACATAGCAGGAGCAACATTGTGAAACCAAGAATCAAATTGAATGTCAAAACAATTGACTAGGACATCAAAATGTAATTATTTGTATTTGCATACAATCTCTTGAACTCTCAAGTGAAGGTTTTTTCCATGGAAAGCAAGGAGGGTGAGCCATAGATTCAACGTCGAATGAGAAATTTGACTGCACATCAAAGGTGAATGTTTGGGAATTGGTGTGGGACCGGGCTACCACAGTAACCAGATGCCAACTATTGCACACATACACTCTAAAATAAGTCATATTCCCTTATTCATTATTTTTCAGTCAAATCCTGGGCCCACTAGGGTCACCCTCCTTCCACCTACAGATAGGCTACATCTTGTTGTGTGATGTGTATGGACAATTCCAAAGCATGATATGTGCATAGGAAAGTAATTAATTGTTATGAACACTATTGTTGTTTGATGATATGCTATATACTAGAGCTTCCTATTCCTGTAGCAGATAAATAGGAGAAGAGTATACTAATTCTAATCACTGAGATTTCTATTGCTAGAGCTAATTGTTAGTTGGAATCCTTTGGGAAAAGTATATACTAGGAAGAGAGAACCAACATATAATTATAACCAGATTTCTATACTCTTGTTATTCACTATATATTTTCAGACCAGATTAGGTCTATTTCTCATGATTATCATTTCCTTGCATTAGCATTACATGTAATTCTGGGTTCAATATGGGCGTATTATAATCTCTGTACATTTAGAGACATACCTCAAAAAGTCATTTTGTATGCAAACCATTGGTAGAAATTACTTTATAAGTTAGTGATAATTAAGGCTTGAATACAAAATCATCTTTGGTGAGGATTAAAGCACACTTTTGAGCCTTTTGTCATGTATATGCGAGTTCTATGTAGATAGATAATCCTCTCACTGTGATAACATTGTTGTGCTATCAACCAAAGTCATGTGTAAACAAATTGGTATACTTTTGATACAGAACATGGATCAAACCTTTATAAACTCCCTTTATAAACTAGAAACAACAAACAATATACCATTCTCACAAGGGGTATTACGCCATTCTTCAAAGAGAACAACCAAAGGATGTGCAGAAGGGGTAGGAAATAGGGAAGATAATATTTGCACTTGGGACAAATTTGAAGCAAATAAGGGTCACATTGAAATTCCTTTTTAAACTTGATGAACTAGATGCACTCCTTTCCGAAGTGAACCACTTAGAATAGAAGAAACTCATTTGGGCTCTAAGACCATTTATGCTTGCTCTCATACAACCCAAGTTCTTAGAGGAACCTTATGAATGGGTTACACTTCTAGTTGCATATTGTCTCAATAACATCATGAGACATACCACACCTATACCTCTTTTCAATGATGATGTTATGAGGAGATTTTTCAAATTGATAATAGATACTTTTCGAGGCTTGGACAACAGTGCAGGTTCTACCTTTGGGAAGAAGCTTCAGGTTCTAGAAATCAAGGACATGTTTAGAACATATGAAATCATGTCTGATCTTGGGTGTGGTGACTTGTTCCATCAGATGTTTTGATGCTTCTTTAGCATTAAGAAACATTATCCTGAAATGTTCAAAACAAACATGTTGTCCATTTTGTCTTCAGCTATGGGAGATCATGATGCCATTTGCAAGAAGATGAAATCTGTGTTGTTGTCCATTTGAAGGAAGGAACAATCGATTTCTCGTGCTTCTTATGAACTAGTCGAAAGTTTGGTTGAGCATAATATTGTGTCGTTCAGAAGTCAGATGACCAAGGAGGAGTTTCTTAGGATTGGTGGACCATGTAGAAAAAATGAGTTACGGGGGAGGGGTCTTTGCTTCATGTGAAAACAACCTTGGGGACCTGACCACTCGTTCCTGGGAGATGTAGAGGAGATGGAAGAGGTAGAGCAGGAAGATATTACTTCTGTCTTTCAAGATGAGCACTCCTCTTTGGATGAGTCTACAGGGACATACAAGGATGCCTCTAGGGAGCATGAGCAGTCATGTGGAGTTGTTGACAGCATGCTAGATTTATATTCAAGTGTGTATGGTGATCAGTTAGTAGACCTTATGGGATACATTCAGGATGATGACTTAACATCGATTATTAGGCATGACTAGCATATGGTGGAGCGTGAGTGAGATGAGTAGGATGATGAGCACAATATGCATGATGAGCCTTTTGGGGAGAGTCAATTGGAGGTTCATGTTGAGCCCATGATAGAGGAGGATGAACAACCACCCTCGGGCTTAGTCATTGATGAGGAGTAGGTAGATGTATAGATAGCTAGTAGGGTGGCAATGCTTGCTGATATATGTCCTCAAGAGATGAGAGGGCCTGATGGAATAAATTCGCAAGAGATTGGTAGACTGCAGGAGTTTGGATTTTTCATCAAGATGAGGTTGGATGTTTTTGAGATGGGGGTGCATCAATATTTTGGTGGGTGCAGAGGTTGATTATCTTATTTATTCAGAGGTATCACCGTATTGGACCCCAGTTTTTAATGGGGTGGTAATGTCACCTGTAATATTTGTGCTGTAGGGGGGGTCTACGGGGGGTGCGGCTGCGACCATCGGGAGGCCCCCCCTTGGTGGGGGATTGAGGGTAGCGATCCTAAAGCTAAAAATATATGTAAAATTGCCTTGTAGCATGTTGTAATCTCGTAGTTAATCTAGGACGTTCATTAGGCTGAGATCTGACGGTAGAAGTTATGTTTAATTTTGGGTTTTTTTCCCTATAACACAACCCCTTACTATATATGAGGGAATTGTATTGCATCTATGTAGATATGTATTCTGAGTGAGAAAGAGAGAGGAGATTGTGTGAGAGTGAATAGGGAATTACAATGGATCTGCTTTAGGTTGTATCTCTTTAGTTTTCCAGATAATATAAAAAGAAAGGACTGGTTGTTTATCTGTGGACGTAGCCCAAATTGGGTGAACCACGTATATTTGTGTCTCTCTTGTTTTATGTGTTTTATGTGTTTTTATTTCTGCAATATATTTTATGTGTTCCATTGCTCTGTAATATAATAATTTTCTAACAACTGGTATTAGAGTCGAAGGTCTATTTGGCTGATAAACTCGCAGGGGAGAAGCATGCTTGGTTCAAGTGGGAGAAATGGTAGAAGATGGTAGGTTTAGGGTCGAAAAATTTAATGGCCAAAACTAGTAGTTGTGGAATATGTAGATGGAAGATTATCTGGATCAAAGAGATATGTACCAACAATTGAGAGGAAATGCAAAGAAGTCAACGAGTATGACAGACACAGAATGGGATATTCTGGACAGAAAAGCACTTGGGACAATACAGTTGTGCCTAGCGATGTTGGTAGCATTTAATATTTCAAAGGAAACAACAATAGAAGGTTTAATGTCGACATTTGCCAAACTATATGAAAAAACTTTGGTCTCAAATAAGGTATTTCTTATGAAGCATTTATTTGATATGAAAATGTCAAAAGGTGGATCTATTGCTGATCATTTAAATGAATTTAATACAGTTACCAATTAGTCAGGTTCTATTGGGGTAACTTTTGATGATGAAGTTAGGGCTCTGTTATTTCTCTGCTCGTTGCTAGAAACTTGGAATGGTTTAATTATTTCCATTAGTAACTTTGTCTCTCGATCTAGTACTTTAAAGTTTGATGATGTTTTTGATGCAATCCTTGGTGAGGAAATGCAACAGAGAAAGCTCCGATGAGACATCAAATAGTTCTTTGGCTACAGAGACTAAGGGAAGAAAGATGGAAAGAGGAAAGAGCCATGGATATCGCAGTAAGTCAAGAAAAGGAAGATCCAAGTCTAGATCAGTGATAGTGTACTGGAAATGCAGGAAGAAAGGACACCTGAAGAAATAATGCAAGTCTCGGAAGGGAAATGAAGGAGACACGCAATAAGAAAATAATCATGAAGCAAATGTAACAGGTGATGTGTTGCAAGATTCTTTGATTCTTTCATTAGAAAATATTATTGATGCCTGGTTGGTAGATTCAGTGGTCACATTCCATGCCACACCTAATAGGAACCATTTTCATGATTATGTTCAAGGAGATTGTGGACAGGTTCGATTGGCTGATGATAAACCCTGTAAAATCATTGGAATGGGTATAGTTTCATAAAACAGTAGAATGGAAACCAATGGTTATTGAAGGAGGTAAGGCATGTTCCAGATCTGAAGAAAAATATGATTTCAACAAGGCAGTTGGGAGGTGAAGGTTGCGTAACTACTTTCACAAATAAAACCTAGAAGGTCACTAAAGGTGCCCTGGTAATAGCAAAAGGAGAAAAGGTTGGGACATTTTATTTATGTAATGATACTTCTAATTATGTTAATGTTTTAACCTCTAAAGGAGTAGATAAGACATTGTGGCATCATAGGCTTGGCCACATGAGTGAGAAGGGGATGCAGATCCTTCACTCAAGAAATTTGTTGCTAGGTTTGAAGCATGTTGACTTGGAATTCTGTGAAAATTGTGTTTAAGGGAAAACAGAAGAGAGTCAGATTTCTGAAAGTTGAGAAAGAAAAGAAGAGCAAAAAATTAGAGCTTGTGCATACAGATGTATGAGGACCTGCTCAAGTATCATCTCTTAGTGGCTCTCGCTATTATGTTACTTTTATTAATGATGCAACTAGAAAAACCCAGATTTATTGTATTCGATATAAATTTGATGTATTTGATACTTTCAAGAAATGCAAATCTTTGGTTGAAAATGAGTCAGGAAAAAGGTTGAAGTGTCTTATATCAAAAAATGGAGGTGAATATTGCAGAAAAGAGTTTGATAGGTACTATTCAGAGAATGGAATTTGTAGACAGAATACAGTTCCAGGAACACCACAAGAAAATGGTGTGTCAGAAAGGATGAACAGGACAATCAGGGAGTGTGCAAGGTGCATGAGATTGCATGCAAGATTTCCTTTACGATTTTGGATATATGTTGTAGATACTGTTGTTTATCTAATAAACAAAGGGCCTTCAAGTTCCTTGGATGGTGGTATTCCAAAGGAGGCATGGATAGGTAAAAAGGTAAACTACTCATTTTTAAAAAGTTTTGGTTGTGAAGCCTTTGTCCACATTAATAAAGAAAATAGAACAAAGCTTGAGGCAAAATCAAAGAAATGTAATTTTATTGGATATGGTGTTAATGATTTTGGTTATTGCTTTTATGATTATGGAGAAATATAAAATCATTAGGAGCAGAGATGTCATATTCAATGAAAAGGTTTTGTATAAGGATCACCTGCAGGAAAAGAAATAAGAAAAAGAAAATAGAAAATAAATGCTTGATGAGATCACATAAAAAGTGATGGCTCCTGAAAATCATAATGATCAATGGCCAGAACAATAACCACATCAGCAACAAGCACCTCAAACATTTGAAAGTGGTGTTATAAGATCTACCCAGATAAGTAGACCCCCTGAACGATACTGTCCTTCATTATATTATGTAGTATTGACTGATTCTAGTGAACCAGAATGTTATGAAGAAGTAGTGCAGGTAGAAACCGGGAAGAAGTGGGAGCAAGCCATGAAAGAAGAGATGGACTCCTTCGCACATAACCAAACTTGGGACTTAGTGAGGTTGCCTGAAGTTAAAATAGCATTGCAGAATAAATGGGTTTACAAGTTGAAGGAAGAAGATGGAGGTCAGAAAAGGTATAAAGCTAGACTTGTGGTGAAAGGGTTTGCGCAGAAAAAGGTATAGACTTTGATGAGATATTTTCTCCTGTTGCTAAAATGACTTAAATCAAAACTATTTTAAGTCTAGTAGCAGCTAAAGATTTGCATCTTGAGCAGTTAGATGTAAAGACAACCTTTCTCCATGGGGATTTGGAGGAAGAGATATATATGCAACAACCATGGGGATATGAAGTAAAATGGAAGGAGAAACTAGTGTGCAGGTTGCAGAAGAGCTTGTATGGCTTAAAACATGCTCCAAGGTAATGGTATCTAAAATTTTACAGGTTTATGTCTGAACAAGGCTATACTAGATGTCACTCTGATCATTGTGTTTATCTCAAAAGGAAAAATGATGGCAGATATATTATATTGTTATTTTATGTAGATTTCATGCTTGTTATAGGTTCTAACATGTAGGAAATAAATGTGCTCAAAAGAAAATTGGCAAACTCATTTGTAATGAAGGATTTCGATGCTGCAAAACAAATCCTTGGTACGAGAATAACTAGAGACAGGAAGAATCACAAATTAACATTGTCTCAAAGTGAGTGCATAGAAAAGGTGTTGAAAAAGTTTAAAATGCAGAATGCAAAACCAATTAGTATACCTTTGGCTAGCCATTTCAAATTAAGTAAGGAGGTGTGTCTTGAGACTTAGGAAGAAATGGCTCATACATCTAAAGTTCCATATGCATCAGCAATTGGAAGCTTAATGTATGCAATGGTCTGCATAAGGCCTAATATTGCACATGCAGTGGGTGTTATAAGTAGGTACATGAATAATCTAGGAAAAAAACATTGGCTGGTGGTGAAGTGGATTCTCAGGTATTTCAGAGGTACTGCAAATCAAGCATTATGCTTTGGTGGTTCAAACATTGCTCTACTGGGATATGTTAATGCAGATATGGTGGGTGATAGAGATAACATGAGGAGCACCACAAGGTATGTGTTTATTGTAGGTGGAACAACTATTAGTTAGGTCTCAAAACTACAAAGTTTTGTTGCACTCTCAACAATGGAAGCAGAGTATGTTGCTGCTATAGAGGCTAGTAAAGAAATGATTTGGTTACAAACGTTTCTGGATGAATTGTGTAAGAAGCAGGAGTTGGGCAGGTTATACAGTGATAGCCAGAGTGCCATACATCTTGCAAAGAACTCTGCATTTCATTCCATGACTAAACATATACATCTCAATTACCATTTGATACGATCAACATTGGAAGATGGATAGTTGAAGCTGAAAAAGATACACACTAGCCAGAATCCTGGGGATATGTTAACAAAAGTTGCAACAAGGGAGAAATTGAGACTCTACTTAGTTTCAATTGGTCTTCAAGTATGATGAAGAAGATGATAAATAGCCAAGTCTAGAGTGGAGTCATTGTCCATCAAATGAAGCAATGGTGGAGTTGTTATAATCAGTCTCCAAGTGGGAGATTGTTGGGTGTGGAGCCTGATTATCTTCTTTATTTAGAGGTATCACCGCATTCGACCCCAGTTCGTAATGGGGTGGAAACGTGACCTGTAATATTTGCGCTATAGGGGGGGTCCAGGGAGGGTGACTGCAACCTTTGGGATCCTCCCCCTGGTGAGGGATCGGGGACGTGCCCCCAAAGCTAAAAATAGATGTAAAATTGCCTTGTAAAATGTTGTAATTTTGTAGTCAATCTGGGCCATTCATTAGGTAGAGATATGATGGTAGAAGTTATGTTTAATTTAGGGTTTTTTTTCCCTAAAAGGCAACCCCTCATTATATATGAGGGAATTGTATTGTGTCTATGTAGATTTGTATTCTGAGTGATAAAGGGAGAGGAGAATGTGTGAGAGGAAAGAGGGAATTACAGTGGATCTGTTGTAGGTTGTATCTCTTCAGTTTGTTGGATAATATAAAAGGAAGGACTGGTTGTTTCTCTATGGACATAGACCAAATTGGGTGAACCAAGTATATCTGTGTCTCTGTTGTTTTATATGTTTTCTATGTTTGTATTTCTAAAATATTTTTTTATGTGTTCCATTTCTCTGTAACATATATAATTTTCTAACATATTTGGGCAAAGCCACTGATGAGGTGCAGGTACTTGCACATGCAGATGGTAGAGTTGCAGTACTTTCAGGGAGAATCCCTCTCTAGGAGTACATAGACAAGGATTTTAGCACATCTTTCCCACCTTTTCTTGTTATAGAGCGAGGTTCAAGTTTCTGTAGACAAATTTTGTTGATTGACTAGATAAAGCATCATGATTTGAGAAGGGAACCATATTACCCTACTCGACATGTTGCTTACATAGGTGTCCATGCATTGGATTGGCAAGAGATCATGATATGGCACCCTATTGATCAAGTATCATTTTTAGTCAAAAGCATTATACTGCAGGAGACCTTAGAGATGAGGGATACTACATGCTTTAGTTGGAAACAAGATATAGGTTGGCCACTCATTAGTATTTCAACACAACATCAGCATGGTGATATTGGCTTTGGTCTATGCTAGGGGTTATATTGGAGAGAGGTGATGAGTTGGTACGTGGTGGATGGAGTAGCACTCATGGTTGGAGTTATAGCACAACAGGAGCCATGGATCCTTAATACTTTCTCTTGGTTGCATTGGGATCCACGAGTATTTTTTGATGATATGTTTTGTCAGATATTGGTCAGAGATCTGGGAGTTGAGGAGTCCATTCATGGTGGGTTGACACAGAGGTAGAGCATCACCTAGTGGTTCATATGGGATCCAAGCATTAGGTCTTAATTGCATTGGGCCACCATATTGGTCCATTGGTTTAGATTTATTGAGGGAAAGAAATCTTGTGGTGTGAGGATTTGTAATGTTCCTTTTTGGTGTTCCTTATGACATGGTTAGGATGGAATTTCAGAGTTCGGGGCAGAGAGGTCATAGGTGCAGGTTGGTGCAATCAGCAGTTGATGAGCCTCAGTATTTGCAATAAGAATGTTGCAACTCCCAAGGCTACCAACCTTAATTAACAACCCGTGGTTTGTACAAACTTAAGAGGAATTAGCACTATATGTGCAACATACAATATGTCCTTACTTTATTGTCATGATGTAATTGAGTGCATGTACTAAAATCAAATCCTAAAATAATTGCATAAAATGAACTGCTCAAAATCGAAACCCTAACCTATTGCAAGAAATAAATTATAAGGAAGGAAACATATTCTAATTGCATAAAGATCATGAACTAAATGTAAAAGAAACCTAAATCAACCCTATTTATCACATGTGATGATTTGAACTAACTGAGCATGGAATCTGATCTAGGGAGTGTTAACTATTGCATGCATGTGCTACTTAAGAAATAAAAAGAACTATTTTTCTTTATCTTTTCATTTTTATAAATGCAAATGCTAATCTTTTCTTATTCTTTAGCAGGGGAGACAGGTGTGGAGGAAGAGGGGTGTAATGGTTTTGATGGGTTGGAGGTAAAGTAGAGCCCTAATCCTAGCTTAAATGATGATTTTTCTTAATTCAGGCTCAAAACAGGCCACTATAGGATTTCCTATAGGATGTCTATAGGATGTACTAGTTCCAAAAGGATCACATGTTTTATTACAAGAATTAGGCCGAAAGCTTAGGAAGTGGTCTATAAGGAGGAATGGAGCTTGGTAAAGGTGGATAATTGAAGAACAAGGCATGGAGGTGGTGGACACTGACCACAACACAAGCAAGGGCTCTAAGATGGGTAGATTTTCTCAATGGAAATGGCAATTTTTGCTTACGAAACAAGAATTTGGATTAAGATTTTAGTGGATTTTGGTGGCATGGGTGGATGAGGCTTGGATGAGGCAAATGAGATGAGGTGTCCCTGCAATGTAGAAGCTCCTACAACAACACACATTATTTTCTGCATATATCCACACATTCATCTATACAAGGGAAACATTTATTAAATAACGGAAAATTACTAGTGTAAAATTCAGAAATTAAAGAAGTAGTGAGATAGTAAATCTATCAAATTCCTAACCTAATCAAGTGAAAATGCAATGGGGTAATTTTTTTATTTTATATATATATATATATATATATATATATATATATATATATATATATATATATATATATATATATATATATATATATATATAGATATATATATATATATATATATATATATATATATATATATATAATTCAAGTGGAAGAAACTCGATTGAAGCTTGTTAGGATGCTATAAAAAATAACATAATTTTATTGTTCTTTGCCACAAAAGAGTTTCAGAAATCTAGATTTCGGAATAAGAAAACTAATCCAAGTAGCTCAATGATTATTATGACCTTCCAAATATTTTCTGAGGATCAAATGATGTTTCCTATCCTGTAAAATAACTTACATCAACCATTGAACCCGATCCTACAACAAGAAATCATTAATACTAAATGCATAAATAGAAAGAAACAAGAACAAAAGATGCATGTGAATAAGAAGTGAAAATGATAAAAAAAAAATGATACAAAAGGGCTCTGAGGCTCCTAGGATGTTCAAGCCCAAGGAAAATTAGATTCCTATGGAGGATACCAAGACTTAGAAACTGAACATGACACCAATATTCATTATTTCCATCAATACAATTACATCCCTTGTTGAGGGAAATGTTCCCCTAGGGCTTTTGGGTTGAAACCCTAGCAGGCTGAAAATTGTCTATACAGAGAAACACACATTCACACAGCGATTATGCTATTGTAATCAAATTCTATGATAAGAGGGTGTACCTTAGGTCCTACGTTTGAGAAGGTCCTCAAGGGTCCAAACCCTTCTTCAAGTTCCTCTTGCTCCTTTGTCCTGTAAAACAACCAATTCTAAAGAAAACAACAGTATATGGAAAAAACCTTATAAAGAAACCATCTTCATGTTATAAAGAAAGGTAGTTAGTTATGAAATGTAAACAACCATTCACATATGTATTCTAATGTGAATATCATGAAAATAAAGAAGATTTATATTGGGAACCAAGACATGTGTTTCATTTATTATAGACAAATAAAGTACAGAAAAGGAATAATTTCACCTGAGTCACCTTTCACAGGCTCCAAGAAAAGCTTCCTTCTGGATCCATCCAGCCTCGAGCCTTTAACAAACTCCTTCCATGACTTACTCCATGATGTCATAAGTAGTGGATGAACATCAACACACAAGGAAACAAGGGTTTCCTGTACAAATGAGGGAAGTGCAGAAGGCACAAGGGACTTCAGACCTGGTCAGGGGAAAAATCTCAGCATAATAACCTTTCTCTCCCTTCTCTCCTCCTTTATGTTGGCATTATGATTCAAGTGTTGTCCTTGATGGCAACTCACTCAGAGGTTGGTACATATGCTCAGAAGTTGGTACAGGAGATGGCAACTTAATCAGAAGACAGATCCTAGTACAGCTTGCCAAGGAAGTTCATACACGCCGGTTTGTTAAGACCAAGTCGCGTGTACACGCAGGTTGGCTTCAGAAAAAGCGCGTGTATGTGGAAAAGTACCTTTGGTCCATGGCGGTTAGTCCTTGGAAGTTGTGCCTATGGTTTCGGACCATTATGTCTCGACGGACGTGTTGATCCCTAGTTTCGAGGTTGATGGTATTGTGTTTCTATGGTTTTGGCTCTTGGTATTGAACAAGGCCTAAGGCTATATAAGGAGAAGATCACTAGGCAAAGGAGTATGGATTGTGGGTGTCTGACGCAGTGATAAGATCTGGTATTGCTGGTTATCTGTTCGGGACGCTTGGCAAGGGTCGGATCTGACAGCAAAGGCAGAAGTAATCATTTCTAGATCTGCACGCGGGTTGCCTTTGGAGAAAGCGCGTATACACGCGGTTTTGGTACAGTGAAGTAGCGTATGCATGATAAGTGTTAATATTTCAGGTTGCTGCTGATTCTGGTGGTTGTTGCAGAGTTCTAGATTCTGGTTTGGGTTCTGTGTTCTTGATGACAGGGTTTCAGTGATTCGGTATTGGGTTGTTTAATGAATTATGATGCAAGTATAAGTTGATGATTGTATTGCGGTAATGTTTGCTTTGTACTCTTGGATCCAGTATGAAAATGTATGAAATGTGGTCCCTGAAGGTTGTAGGGTCAGCACCTACGTACTAGTAAATGGATCAGCTAGTACAAGAGCTGAGGGGGTTGTAGCTCCCTTCCAAAAGTAGTTGGAAAACGAGAGAGGGTTGTAGCCCTCTGCAGGTTGTAGCCTGCGTGCTGGTAAAGGACTGCACCAGTACATTGTAAAAGAAGTTTCTCATTAAAGAAGAAAGAGACAAATTGCAGCAGGTGGTTTTCACCCACATTGGGTTTCCACCTTATATCATGGTGTTCATGTGTGTGGCTTTTGTGTGATGATCTATTCTGTTATACTGCATCTGTTTACTGTTAATATGCTTAATAATATCCTGATGCATTTACTGAAGATAAGATTAACTGAATCATAAGATCTCTGCATATACGCTAGTTTCTTTAGACACAGTCGCGTGTACACGCGGGTTCACTTAACTGAAGTCGCGTATATGTTTCTGAGTATGAAATTGAAAAGTTTTATCTGATCTGATAATACTGATTCACCCCCCCCTCTCAGTATTATTTCCAACAATTGGTATCAGAGCAGGTCCTTCAAAGAAAGCTTGATCGCTTGAAGGAAAAGATCCATCAAATGGCTAATCCAGAAAGAGAGGCACACATCAGGCCACCAGTCTTTGACAGGAACAATTTTACTCACTGGAAGATAAGAACCACTGCATATCTACAGTCGCTTGGAGCAGAAGTTTGGGGAATCGTAGAAGGAGGATACAAATTCCCATCAGCAACTCCTACAGATCCAGCAGAGAAAAAGCAATATGAGCTCAATGCCAAAGTAGTTACTGTCCTATTGAGTACTTTGACTCAATCAGAATTTATGAAGATCATGCATCTCAAATCAGCTAAGGAAATATGGGACAAAATCGTTACAAGCTACGAAGGAGATGATCAGGTAAAAATAGCAAAGCTTCAAACTCTCAGAATCCGATATGAAACTCTTAAGATGCGAAGTAATGAAAGCGTAGCTAATTATTTCCTGCGTATGGATGAGATTGTGAATTGTATGAGGGATCTGGGTGAAGAATTTGAGGAAGTTGTCTTAGTTCAAAAGGTTTTGAGATCTCTGTCTACTAAATTTGATTCTAAAGTATCTGCCATAGAAGAAAAGGAGAATGTGCTGAAAATTACCATGTCACAGCTTCACGGGATCTTAACTGCTTTTGAAATGCGACAAGAGGTACCACCAGAGGCCGCATTCGAAGTGTCAGAGGAAGAAGATGAGGTAAATTTTGTCAAGAATCTTGAACGGGGATCTGGATGGTTCAAAGATAAGCTACCTTTCAAATGTTTTCTATGTGGTAGAGTTGGTCACTATGCTGCTAGATGTCCTCATAACAAAGAAAAGATATATGAAGAAGATGGTAGAAGCTATTATACCCATATTAAAAGTTCATTAAATGATAGTGAGGATATTAGAAGTCTCATGGCACATAAGAAGAAGAATGCTTCATCCAATAATAGCGAGGATATTAAAAGTCTCATGGCACATGAAGAGACGAATGCAGAAACTGAAGAAGTTGCCAAACTAAAAGAACTATTGGAGACAGAAACCAGGGTAAGGGAGAAATTGCAGGATATAGCAAAAGATCAGAGCACAACTATTCAGAGACTTGAATCAAAGATCCTCTCTCTAAAAGAAGATCTTGAAGATCAAGAACATGAAGTGATCAAACTAAAGCGACAAGTGGAAGAAGGGAGAAAAGTTGAAGAAGACCTAAGGAAGAAGTATCTGAAAAAGGAAGAACAACATCAAGTTGAGGTAAATATCTTGAAAGGTAAACTAGAAGAAAAGGATAAGCTTTTACAATTTCAAGATAGTTCTAAAGTCTTGGATGATATTCTTAATAGTCAAAGATCTCCTGCTATCAAGACTGGTCTTGGTTTTCATGAATATGTTGAAGGTGAATCTAGTTCACAAGGTGAGACAAGAAACTCTAATGAGAAATCTGAAATGCTCAAGGAACAACCAAGGAAAGAAATTCCTCAAGGAAGATCCTTTACTCCTAACTATGGACGTGATAGACGATTATTTCCTCCGCTGAATAATGTTGAATGTTATGTATGTCATAATCTTGGACATGTTGCAGCCAGATGCAGAAGTAGAATGGTTCAAGAAAGATCATCGCATCCTAGGTACTTCAGAGGGTATTGCTTTGCCTGCAATGCATATGTACACAAAGCAATTGATTGTGATAGAAGGAACATGAAAAATATAAGGTGCTATACATGCAACAACTATGGGCATAAAGCAAGGGAATGCAGGAGCAGATTTCAAAATTCAAGACAAAAGGACCATACATCATCACAGTTGCAGGAATTGAAGAAGACAGAGACAGAAAGGTGTGGGATAACTCAGTCAGCTGACATAACAGACACAGGGGAATCTGAAAGTGAAATTCAGTATTCCATCCTGCATACGCTTATATAATGAAGACAAGTCGCGTATATACGCGAGTTACAGGCTGCAAAGTCGCGTATATGGAGAAAGGGCAGCAGAACAGACTCAGGAAATGGTTCAGACATGGTTGGCTTACACTCAGGGGGAGAATATTCTTCAAATAATGCATTGTTGGCATTATGGTTAGAAGGTGTTGATAAAGTCTATGAAGCTAAATGATACATCTTACTGTTTAGGAATGGTATTGCAGGCTGATGCTTATGGTACAGATCATGATGCTGTTGGTGGCTTTCATAAGTCTTGGTCTAGATATTTCATCACTATGTCATGTATCTCTTTTATGATGTCAAGGTCATGTAATGGCCTATGTTGGTTTCCCCACTATGCCTGGGATGAATGATGAAATGTTCATGTATTATCATGTATCTTCACATGGTTAGGTGGATGAGTCAATATTGGTATATCCCCACTAGGTTGGGTGATGAATGTATGTTGAGTCTTTTGGTGATAGGAAGGTCTTCTATGATGTATAAGTTTTTGTTCTTCTTGAAGAACATCTTTTGCAGATCTTGCCTACAGTCAAGGGGAGCATGAACAGCACAATTCAGCAAGAGCAGGATGGATAGATTGGTACACTTTGGCATACACAAAGGGGGAGCACATTTGGAGATTTCAGCATGTACTCAGGGGGAGTATGGACAGCAGTATGGACAGGAGAGGGTATACCAAAGAAGAGAATATCTTGGTCCACCCTTTGCCCTTGATGTCAAAGGGGGAGAGTGACTTGGTGTGGTGGTTGCCATCAAGTCCAAAGGGGGAGATTGTTGGCATTATGATTCAAGTGTTGTCCTTGATGGCAACTCACTCAGAGGTTGGTACAGATGCTCAGAAGTTGGTACAGGAGATGGCAACTTAATCAGAAGACAGATCCTAGTACAGCTTGCCAAGGAAGTTCATACACGCCGGTTTGTTAAGACCAAGTCGCGTGTACACGCAGGTTGGCTTCAGAAAAAGCGCGTGTATGTGGAAAAGTACCTTTGGTCCATGGCGGTTAGTCCTTGGAAGTTGTGCCTATGGTTTCGGACCATTATGTCTCGACGGACGTGTTGATCCCTAGTTTCGAGGTTGATGGTATTGTGTTTCTATGGTTTTGGCTCTTGGTATTGAACAAGGCCTAAGGCTATATAAGGAGAAGATCACTAGGCAAAGGAGTATGGATTGTGGGTGTCTGACGCAGTGAGAAGATCTGGTATTGCTGGTTATCTGTTCGGGACGCTTGGCAAGGGTCGGATCTGACAGCAAAGGCAGAAGTAATCATTTCTAGATCTGCACGCGGGTTGCCTTTGGAGAAAGCGCGTATACACGCGGTTTTGGTACAGTGAAGTAGCGTATGCATGATAAGTGTTAATATTTCAGGTTGCTGCTGATTCTGGTGGTTGTTGCAGAGTTCTAGATTCTGGTTTGGGTTCTGTGTTCTTGATGACAGGGTTTCAGTGATTCGGTATTGGGTTGTTTAATGAATTATGATGCAAGTATAAGTTGATGATTGTATTGCGGTAATGTTTGCTTTGTACTCTTGGATCCAGTATGAAAATGTATGAAATGTGGTCCCTGAAGGTTGTAGGGTCAGCACCTACGTACTAGTAAATGGATCAGCTAGTACAAGAGCTGAGGGGGTTGTAGCCCTCTGCAGGTTGTAGCCTGTGTGCTGGTAAAGGACTGCACCAGTACATTGTAAAAGAAGTTTCTCATTAAAGAAGAAAGAGACAAATTGCAGCAGGTGGTTTTCACCCACATTGGGTTTCCACCTTATATCATGGTGTTCATGTGTGTGGCTTTTGTGTGATGATCTATTCTGTTATACTGCATCTGTTTACTGTTAATATGCTTAATAATATCCTGATGCATTTACTGAAGATAAGATTAACTGAATCATAAGATCTCTGCATATACGCTAGTTTCTTTAGACACAGTCGCGTGTACACGTAGGTTCACTTAACTGAAGTCGCGTATATGTTTCTGAGTATGAAATTGAAAAGTTTTATCTGATCTGATAATACTGATTCACCCCCCCCTCTCAGTATTATTTCCAACACTTTAGGCCTTCCCATTGAGGTCTTTTTATACCTCTCCCAAAGTAGTTTTCTCAGTTGGGAGTTGGTTGGGAACAGTTGGGCCACGGGCACTAACAGGTGATCAGCAGGTAAAACCCGTGATCTCCACCCAAAATTAAGGAGTTTTATATTTTTTAAAGTGTTTTAATACATATACGCGGGTTGGGTATATGTCTACCAGCGTATACACGCGTTTAACTCAGGGCAATGTCGCGTATAAGGGATAAAACACAATTTTTTAAATTTTAGGACCAGGTCTAGAAGGAGGGGTTGCCCTAGGCCATGAGTGCAGCATCACAAACCATAAGAGTGAGATTTGGAGCTATAATAGATGCCCCGTAATATATGAGGTCAGAAGGGGTACATGATGGTTGAAATGTATTATGCAAGTACATGGAAAGGAAATCTGTCAAAAACTAAGGAGGACTTCACCGAGATTCAGCCTGCCAAGCCACAAAAGGAGATCAGAAAGAAACACTATCTGAGGCAGGCATACCCATGCTCAGAGAAAGTAAAGCATGTCTGCATATCAAGTACAAGCGGATCCACTAAGTATACAAATATAAATGACTGGAAAATACATAATGGATCATCTGATCATGATGAACAAGTACATGTATGAATATCACATATAAGACTGTCAATGATGCTGAAAGATGTAACAGATCACTGATATCAAAGACTGATCCCAAAAGGTACCAACTGAACATGATGGAATAGGATGGTACTATACTGCAAACTCAAGTGCCAGCATATAAAATGTCGCCAGCATTGACTGGAACATATAAGGTGGAGTGGTATCAACTAGCAGCAACAAGAGCAACTGTCAAGTGAGCCAATGAATGCTGACACAACCTGAGGTCTTCACTGACCGCCGTGATGGAGGGAAATGTTCCCTTAGGGCTTTTTGGGTTGAAACCCTAGCATACTAAAAATTGTCTATTCAAAGAAGCACACATTCACACAGCCATTATGCTATTATAAGAAAATTCTATTGTAAAGTGTATGTACCTTAGGTCCTACGTTCGAGAAGGTCTTTAGGGTCCAAACCCTTCTTGGAGTTCCCTTAATCTCTTTTGTCTTGCAAAACAACCAATTCAAAGAACACAGTAGTATATGGACAAAACCTTATAAAGAAACCATCTTCATGTTATAAATAAAGGTAGTTAGTTATGAAATCCAAATAACCATCTACATATGAATTCTAAACATGAATATCATTAACATAAAGAAGATTCATTTCGGGAACCAAGACATGTGTTTCTTTTATTATAGACAAATAAAGTACATGAAAAGGAATATTTTCACCTGAGTCACCTTTAGCAGGCTCCAAGCAAAGCTTCCTTACGGATCCGTTCCAGCCTCAATCCTTTAACAAACTCCTTCCATGACTCTCTCCATGATGTCATAAATGGTGGATGAACATCAACACACAAGGAAACAAAGGTTTCCTGGAAAAATGGAGGAAGTGCAGAAGGCACAAGGGACTTCAGACTTGGTGAGGGGAAAAATCTCAGCATAATAACCTTTCTCTCTCTTCTCTCCTCCTCTATGCCTTCCCTTTGAGGTCTTTTTATATCTCTCCCAAAGTAGTTTTTTAGTTGGGAGTTGATTGGGAACAGTTGGGCCACGGGCACTAACAGGTGATCAGCAGGTAAAACCCGCAATATCCGCCCGAAAATAGGGAATTTTATATTTTTTTAAGTGTTTTAATACATATATGGGGGTTGGATATACACAGACCCACGTATACACGCGTTTAACTCAGGGCAATGTCGCGTATAAGGGATAAAACACTATTTTTTAAATTTTATGACCAGGTCTGGAAGGAAGGGTTGCCCTAGGCCATGAATACAGCATCACAAACCATAAGAGTGAGATTTGGAGCTATAACAGATGCCCCCTAATATATGAGGTCAGAAGGGGTACATGATGGCCAAAATATATTATGCGAGTACATGGAAAGGAAGTCTGCCAAAAATCGAGGAGGACTTCACCAGAATTCAGCCTGCCAAGCCACCAAAGGAGATCAGAAAGAAACATTGTCTAAGGCGGGCATACCCATGCTCAGAAAACGTAAAGCATGTCCGTATATCAAGTACAAGCGGATCCACTAAGTATACAAGTATAACTGACTGAAAGATACATAATGGATCATCTGATCATAATGAACAAGTACATGTCTGAATATCTCATATAAGACTGTCAATGATGCTGAAAGATGCAACGGATCACTGATATCAAAGACTGATCCCAAAAGGTACCAACTGAACATGATGGAATGGGATGGTACTACACTGCAAACTCAGGTGCCAGCATATAGAATGTCGCCATGACCAACTGCAACATACAAAGTGGAGTGGTATCAACTAGCAGCAACAGGAGCAACTGTTAAGTGAACCAATGAATGCTGATACAACCTGAGGTCTTCACTGACCGCCGTGGTACATTTCTACACCATGGGAATAAATGATCTGAAGTCGACCATGTGAGAAATCGTTTGATTACTGGTCATTGATGTATACCGTTAACAAACGCGAGACTACTCACCGATAATGATAATGAGCGTCAAGGTACCCAGTACAATCTAACAAGTGTGAATAGATGAGATGGAGTTCAACACCTATAAGAATCTATTGATCAGGAGACAATGATGATTTCCCACTATCGATAGCGAAGGATCTGCCACTAATGACTGCAAACTCCAAGGTACTGCCAAATGGACTCTAGATCTTTGCCCCAGAGCAATGAGTCAGAGTCGATAGGGAAAGATCCACTAGAAGGAAGGCATTAAGGCATCCTTCATCAATCTAGCGCGAGTGTAACCCATAGGCCAATAATGTGGAAGGAATCGGACGAAAAAGATGTAGTAACCCAACCGAAGTACGTTTCCGACGTACACAAGATGTGGCTAGTGCAAGACAGAAGTCCTCTGAACCAACCAGTAATGAAAGCTGACATAGAGGCGAGGTATCCACCAATAGGGTTAAATGGAAACCAAGGTACTGCATGAATCCCAATGTGTGATAATGTAAGTTGATGTCGAACACAAGGGAAACTGCTCAGTCAAAGACGCATGATACTGATCGATGTTCAGCACAAGGTGACCTATCAATAATGAAAATAGAGCCAGGGTGCAACTCTAGTCCTGTCCTCAGAGCAAGGCGTTGTCGTCGATAAGGACAAGACTTGCCAGCAAGAAGTCAATGGGGACCTTCTCAAACTGACACGAGTAAAGGGCCAATATAACTGATGTGATGATAGACATGACACTGACAACCAGGGATGGCCGACTAAAAAATGAGTCAAGAGACACCCCAGAGAGGCCGACTCAGGCTAACTTCCCTTGAAAAAAAGCACGACTCAATGTGACTATGTGGCAGCATATGATGACTCTGTATAAGTTTGCCATGCAGGAGGCATGAATGAACCGTCAATATGATTGGAAGAGATAACCAATTGGGGGAGAACTGACTCAATAACAAGGTTATGGCATACCTAAGTCAAACTAAATCCCACCCATGTGGAGGAGACTTTCTTTTGAGTGCTTTGTTCAAGGGCGACATGACTAACTCCAACTGCCAACAATAAATGGAAATGTTGTCCCGTTCCCGCTCTTTTTTTTGGAATATTTAATTTTTTTTTGTCTTTTTCTGTTAAGCCGGAAAAAGAATAAAAGAATGCTATGGTACAGTGGAAAGAACGAGTGTCGGTGAAACAGATGATCTAGTTCCTGGGAATGGAACGTTCCTATGCTCAATGCAGGGAGGTGAAAACTGGTCAGTGACACTCAAAGGTGTGTTCCTTCCACGGGTCAAGGTGTGTCAAGCTGCAGAAGTCAAAGGTATGCAAGGTTGATTTTGCAGTTGTCATGGTCAAAAGTTGGCTTAAACATGAGTCCAAGTGAAGCCAGCTCTAGGCCAAAAGGTGCAAGTGGTCAACATGCAATGCAATAGTACAACTCAACACAAAGGAGCCTCTAGGGTATAAGGCCAAAACAAAGCGGAGAAGCTAAGAGGAATGAGTCTTCAACGCATAAGTCATGGAGGGACTACAGAGGACTCCCGAGCCTACTCAATGGAGCAGCATGGGCAACAAATGTCAGTGAGGTGCTAACTACGATGCCCATGTAAAGGATGGCTCTACCATCGTGTCATGATTTAAAGAATCGGCGAGTGAAGATGGCTTACGAACCATAACATGATGGGATCGACCCTATGGCAGATGTATCGGCAAATGGAGGCTAGTATGCATAATGCAATGGAAAAATGGTGTCCCTAACCTATATGCCAGTGAGAAAATGATACCTGCCATGATAGGTCAGCAGTCATGGAACCGTCCCAAAACTGAAAAAACGTCCAAAATATCTTGAAAAACAAACCATTCTCGACATTCCAAGCTCCCATGTTAAAAGTCACATGGGATCAAAGAAAATAAAATTTTGAAAAAATTTTGCATTTTCAGAACTTATAAAAGGCATTTTTGACTCACCATTTTTACCATTTGAGTTTGAGAACAAAGGATTTGGAGCAAAAGGAGCAAACTTCCCACATCCGGATTCAACCGTTCAAATTCGTCAAAAACCTCCAAGTAACTCTTATACTTAGCTTGCAATTGATTGTGACAGGTTTTAAGATTTTTGATTGATGTTTCACCGTTGAACTTTTGTCAAAAATTTCTCCGTGATGTATATGCGGGTTGGTAATATTGAACCCGTGTACATGTGGGCCCTAACGCGACTGTGTGCATAGGGACCCACGTATATGCCGTGAACCATTTTTAAACAAAAACTAATGGTTTTTAATCGATTTCTTCTCAGGATGCCTATCACGTGGCGTGAAAGAGAGCACCCAGCAGTAGATAATGAAGTTATGAACAGTCCTTAAGCATTAGATGCCCTACGGGGATGCGGTTTACTTAAAATTTTCAAACTGCCAAATATGAAAGCAAACACGCATCTGCTTGAGATGCTCATTGATTATTGGGATGTCGAGGAGGAAGCTTTTATGATCAATCAGATGCCACTCTGGGTAGAAGTGGAGGATATCTATTTTATCACAGACCTTTCCCAAAGGGGAGAGGTAGTACATTCCCGGGGCAGGACATGGAGAAGCCTCACAATAGAGGACTATGTACAGATATACTGCCCGAGACATCCCAAGAAGGTTGGGAGCCAGATTTCCATCACACATGTGGCGATTTTGTCACTTAGGATAATCTTGTTCACCATAGCTCGAGTGAACGGATCATCTTCTCTACATCAGGCATCAAGTGTCATCATGAGCATGGCAGTTGACTGTCTCACTACTGTGTTCGACTGGTGTACTCCTCTCCTGGCCAACATGAAGAGCCAGCTCACTTCTATCAGGAGGGCACAGACCAAGAACTTTGGATATGCGACTATCCTGTGTACTTTCTTTTTCGAGAAGGTTCCCGCACTCCGCCCCAGGGTAGCAGTTTCCATCAGCACCCTACGCGATCCACACACGGGCCGGTGGGCCGATCTGATGAAACATCTGGGGGGTGGGGAGGTCCCAATGACTGCCTTCGACGATGATTTCTTCACCTGCTGGGATCAGTAGATCATCGCCGTGGATGAATACGCCTATGCTGGGCTGGATTTCCGAGGAGATCCTGATCTATTGTTACCACCGAATGCAGCATGGGGCGAGATTGGTAAGAATTTTTTGATTTTATTATCTTTTTGGATTTTTCAAATATAATGATGCATTTTGAAAAATATTTTTGATGACATTCAAATGACTGATATGATGATCATGTTCCAGACATTGGGCCGGCACGACTAGATGGATTTCCACGGCATGGACGATGTGGCCGAGAAGCCGAAGAGGCGGCTGCTGATATAGAACAGACTCTAAACAATGTCCAATGACACTTGGTGAGACTGAGCTGCCGAGTACTGATGGCTGCCATAGAGGACCTTCCCGAGGATATGCAGCGTCATGTGGTCGGCATGCCATGTGATTGGGTTCGCACTTTTCGGCGTGTGGCCACTGCGATAGTTACATACTTAGACGCTCATCCTGAGCCGAGGCATTAGATATGCTGGACATGATTATGGGCATTTGAGTCCCAAATTTTGTATATTTTTGGACACACATATGTACACTCGAGACGCTTTACGATATAGATATATATACAGTTTGACTTTTTGATGCTTGATTTTATTATGATGAATGATAGATGTGCCAGCCTAATGCCTGATTAGCGATAGAATCAGCTAACCAATTATGAGATCTTGGAATATGAAAATAACTAATATAAGTAAGTGATCTTTGCAACAACCTCACCCTTAAATACTGGCGATATAAAGATGGATCCTATACCCGATAAATGTTATTTAATTGAGACACTATCAATTGAGAATCAAGATACACTACCAACAAGTCAATCCCATGAGAAATTGCCTCAGATAATAAATTAATAATGGCAGTATACTCGGCCATATTGTTTGAAGTGGGACCGATACACATGCCTCTTGATGCCATCAATTGACCAGTTGGATAATAGAGTACCCAAGCTGCGGAAGCGAGATTTCGAGTGTGCCGACTAGCACCATCAGTGAACCCAAAATAGACCAAATCATCCATCAACACCTGCCATAGCAGACCAAAAAGTGCTGATATCAGAAAACTCTCGACGATATATGTACAAATATACATAAAGTACAAAGAAGCCATTGCCTGGCCAAAACTAAGCAAAGTAATTCTTTAGGTAGAGCCCGTTTTGGGGCTCCGCTAGCTTGTTTATCTCAAAGTCGATTAACTCATACAACCTTTTTCTAAAGCTCATTTAGTAATGAAAGGAACATACCACATAGGCTTAAATTTGCCTGCCCCTAAGGTGTCTTTATCTTGGTCATAGACCACGACAAGGTCACCTTTAGAAAAGACTCGAGGACGGACAGATTTATCATACTACGTTTTAACCCTTTTCTTATGAGCCTCATTCATCGTGGCGGCATCTCGACGCTGCTCATTGAGATGTTCCAAGTGAAGTAGGCGCTCTTCGAGACTCGAAGTCTCTGGAAGGAGCCCAACAACCAATTTAAGAGATGGAATTTCACATTCAACTTGAAAGATAGATTCCATCCCATAAACCAACTGAAAAGGTGTAAAACCAGTAGCCGTTTTCATGGATGTTCGATATGCCCAAAGAGCCGAATACAACATAACGTGCCAATTGGACCGATTTTTATCGATTGTCCGTTGCAGTATCGTCTTAAGAGTTTTATTGACTGCCTCGACCTGTCCATTGGCTTGAGGATAATAAAGAGATGAGTGCTCTTGGTGGAAACCCAATTTGAGAGCCAATTCGAACATCAGTTGATTCTGAAAATGACTGCCATGGTCAGCGGCAATCTCTCTCGGGATACCGAATCTTGAGATAACCTGATTGAAAAGAAACAATGCTACCATGTCACTATCGTTCTTATAAGTAGTCATGGCCTTAGCCCACTTTGTAATGTAGTCTACAGCCACGATAATGTACCTGTGATTCGCCGCTAAAGGCAGATTACAAGTCGTAAAATCAATACCCCACTTAGTAAAGGGACCGACGGTGACAACGGGAAAAAGAGGAGCTGGATGTGCGTGCATTTTCCGAGTAAAAATTTGACACGGGTGACAGCGTTTGACCGCTTCCACACAGTCTTTAAAGAGTGAAGGCCAAAAATCGCCGGCACATAAGATGCGTTGGGCTATAGCAAGCCCTGATAGATGACCATCACAAACTCCACTGTGGCAGTCATTCAGCACTGACTCTGCTTCCTCTAAGGTTAAACAACGCCGAAGGATTGAATCAACCCCTCGACGGTATAATGTGTCACCGATGATAACATAGTTTTTAGCTAGGTGACGTAATTTTCGACGTTCATCCTTGGAGAAAGTAGAGGGAAACTTCAAAGTCTGGAGATAGACAATGATATCTCCATACCAAGGCTCGAGTGAAGAGATGAGGAATAAATGTTCGTCGGGAAAACTTTCCTCATAAACAATATCCTCTCCACAAGGTAGCTCAGAAATTAGCTCCGCGAAAACCATGGATTTCTTAGACTTGGCAGACAAGAACTCGAGATCGAATTCTTGCAAAATGACTATCCATCGATTATATTTGCCCCCAATCACTCGTCTACTGAGGACAAACTGAAATGGATTGACTTCCACTAAGACAAAAGTTTTGCGTAGCAGGATATAATGGCGGAGCCGTTGGACAGCATGGACAGCTGCCAAGGCCAACTTCTCAATCGGAGAATAGCGAAGTTCAGGACCTATTAAGCCTCGGCTCAAATAATAAATCACATGCTCGGTGAGAGCATCATCCTCCTGAGCGAGAACCATCATAATGGTTGATTCTGCTGCTGCGAGATATAAAAGGAAGTCTCTACCATAATTCGGTGGACTCAAAAGCGGGACAGAGACTAATGCCTTTTTCAAAGCATCAAACGACCGCTGCGCAAAGTCGTCCCACACAAATGGAACTCCTTTCCGTAGCAAACGCATGAACCCTTTAGTGATCTCGGCATAGTTTGCTATAAACCATCTTAAGAAATTAGCCTTCCCTTGAAGACTTTGAAGTTGTCGAATCGAGGACGGGGGAGGTAGTTGAGCTATTGCCTCAACCTTGAAGGGATCAACCCGAATCGTTTCATTGGACATGATGAACCCTAACAACCGACTGGACGTAACCGCGAAAATGCACTTGTTGGGATTCAATCGGATCTTATAAAAATGACATCACTCGAAAACCAATCGAAGATGACTAGGGTGATCAGTTCTCTTTCGAGAACGAGCAACGAGATCATCCAAGTATGCCTCGATGACATGTTTGATTTCATGGAAAGCATATGACATGGCCCGCTGAAAAGTGGTTCCAGCATTTTTAAGACCAAAAGGCATCTTTCTATATGCAAAGGTACCCCAGGGACATATAAAGGTTGTCTTATGTTGATCTTCAAGACGGATAGAAATTTGATTATAACCCGAAAAACCATCCATAAAGGAAAAATTCTCATTACCCGCACACTCGTCAATAATCTGATCAATTAATGGCGTGGGGTAATTATCTTTCGGACAAGCCTTGTTTAAGTCCCGAAAATCGACACATACTCAGATTGTTCCTTGCCTTTTATCCATAAGGACTGGATTAGAAACCCAATCAGTAGGAGGAACAGGGTATATGAAACCCGCCTTTAGCAGCTTCTCAACTTCAGCTTTGATAGTTGCTACTTTCCTAGGGTTAACCGGCCGAAGCCTTTGACGAACCGGTTTGGCGTTCTCATTCGTCTTGATCTCATGCAGAACTATAGAAGGATCAATGCCAGGCATTTCCTCATAAGACCAAGCAAATACATCTCGAAATTCCTTAAATAGGTCGGTGTAAATTTGAATTTCTTCAGGGGAACACTCAATTCCGATGAAGAGATTCTCGATGACGTTAGGTTCCGTAGAGATGTTTATAGGTATCGTTTTCTAAATTACCGACACATTACCTTCGGCACGAATGTGTGCTGGAGCCAAATTATTTGACACCATACAAACATCACTAGTAAAGAGCTCGGAGAATCTAGATTCTACTTCCTGCAATGGAGGAAGAAAGTACGAATGATGGTGTAAGTCTTCCCAAGGTCGATCTATACCCATCATTGCTTCGAGGATTGCTTCTTCAGAAGGTAAAAACATATCTAAGCAGTCCAAGGTAGAGGTAGAATCAAGGCTCCAAGCTAGAGCCACATCACCATCTAACTCCTCTTCGTAAAAAGGAGCAGAGTGGTTATCTACAGAGTCTACGATAGAATGATATCTAAGCTCGGCTGCAGATATGGGGAATGCCATCCCATTTACTTGTCCTTCAACTAATGTGGTCGTAGGTGAAGGCAAGGTCCAAGGGTCTAAAAAATAACGAGTTCGGAAGAACTCTTCTCGCGAGGACTCCTTAGATGATGAAATAGCATTGATTTTAGCGAAAGGAGAGGGAAGATCAAAGGTACCCATCAATGAGGAATACATTCCCACTCTTAAATTCTGAGTGGGTGGGCGAGGGTTATCCACTAAAGGAACAGTAGAGTCAGAGCTTGCTTGAGGATCGATTGGACAATAATCCATTTTATCAACCTTAACGATTTTCCCCTCATGAGGAAAGCAAATGACACGTAACAGAGTCGAAACAACGGCGTCCATTTCGTATACCCAGTTCTTTCCTAATAGGAGATTATAGTCTAGGTTAGTATCTATGACTTCTACTTCAATATTGACGACCTTCCGCCCAACACATATAGGAAATGTCGGGATAATCCCATGCGGCTTATGAGAATGACCATCAAATGCAGTCAAGACGGTGGGTCAAGGAACAACCGAAGGTGATCCAATAGCCTTCCAACATGACATGGACATGACGCACATGGAAGCTCCTTCATCTATAAAAGTACGAAAAATATTCATTTTCTGCTATGTAGACTTGATTTGGAAAGCCATATGATGAGGGAGTCACTTTTTGACATATAACATGTCAAAAGTGAGCACTAAAGAATTAGCTGGATCGACTGCTCCAATCGCAGAAAGTAAAGCACTTCGCTGAGCCGAAGACGACTGGAGGACCTCTAAAGCGGACATGGTGCATGGACTCTGAGCCAGATCCTCCATAATGGAGTAATTCGAGGCGGCCCTGTCATTAGGATTAATAGTCGCGCATTTAGCGGAACCTTTCGGTATCCGTGGTATAGTCTCGACAGGGGGTCACTCAATATGAAGGTAGGTACTTCCGGGAACAGTCTTATCCTTGGAATTTTCGGCTTCACCATAATCATGTGACCGAGTAGTCACATGGGCGTTGGAACCCATCATGAAAACATTTGATGATTTTTCCCCTTCCTGGTTGCCCCCTGTGGAGGTACCAGGATTTGAACTCGCGCCAACAAGAAGTTGCTGCCCTTGGGGAAACGGGTTAGTTAACACAGCTTGAGAACTAGAAGTCCCTTGCTGTCCTAACAAGCGATGAGCGTCTTCAATCTTAGGGCAGAGATGAGTTAAGTTGTCTCCACTGCACAACTTGCATGGAAACTTGACTTTCTTTCTCGACTCATTTCTACCACCACCAGCGTTGTTTCCGGATTTATTTGCATTAGGCTTCCCATCCTAGTTCTTTTTCTTACCTCGTCCTTTCTTTTTCCCATTGGAATTTTGATTTCCTTTGGGGTTATCAGATTGGACGGCATTAATTGAAGAAGTTTGGGAAGTCGGGGGATTAGACAATGTGACTTGGTTGTTAGAAGCAGTTTGTAAGGACAACTGTTGCAATTGATTCAACAAGTTCACGGTAGTTGTGTCTACTGACCCGACGATACCATCCGCGTGCGGACCTGGCTTCGACTTAGCTACATCAACCTTAGACCCAGGAGCATCTGGCAAGTATTTTTTTAGGATCCCAGACTGAGAGTAGATCAATTCTAATTGTTGGGCCCTAAAAATGGCTTGTTCCTCAGAATAGACCCTAGAGATGGAGACATCCTTGGAGATCTCGGGTTGTAAAGATTTCAAAAACCCCTCGAGGCAGTACTCCAGAGGGATTTCGGTTTTAATGAGCCTCTTTCTCCATCTCCATTCGTGAATATGGTCAGAAATGTGAGTTTCCTTATCCTGACGAAAAGTGGCCAGAAGTTTAGTTTTGGCATCATAGCGGATAGGCAACTGGAAATGATTTAAGAAAATATTGGCTAAGTCAGCGAAAGATGTAAAGCTTCCCCCTGGAAACTCTATATACCATTTGGCCACATTACCAGTCAAGGTGCGCTGAAAGAGTCTCAACCTCTTCGAGTCATCGATAAGGGAGTTAGATGAGCACCACAAATGGAATGTGGTTACATGGTCGCCTGGGTCTTCACCGCTCTTCCCTTCGAATTTTGGAATGTCCGAAGGGAGTTTGGTTGGGACCGGAGGCCAGGCCGGATTGTACTTGATTGGGTCATTTGTTAACTTAGTGAGATCTGGCAAGTTCAACGTTGCCAGAAACGGAAGCCTAAGAGGACCTTGGGGATTCCACCCAGAATGGGCAGAACTCCCAAAGTTTTGAAAAGATTGTCCTGGATTTTGGGAGGCACCAGGCTGCCCGAAGTAACCCGTAGAACCGGCTGAACCAAAAGGTAAGCCTTGTGATCTAGCAAAATTCGGAGTTTGACCAACTCCGGCTGCAAAACCTCCATAACTAGCAAAGTTTCCTCCTAAAGGATTATAAGGGGTTGATAACCGCTGGTAAGGATTCCAAGCCGAAGCTAGGGGAGGAATACTTTGAAATGAACTAACCGTGGAGTACGGCCTATTCCCTTGTTGGCCGATAAACGGATTCCCTATTCCCACGCCACTAACCCCAGGGTTATTCCAACCTTGGAAAGGATTGCTGCTTTGTCCTACAAAATAAAAAGGCATGGATCCTATTGTCGGGTTGGAATGTGGTATTTGACCACTTCTGAAAGGAAAACCCTGGAATGAAGCCGATCTGCCCATCATGGACGTATTGGCACTAAACGGAACCGATGGAATACCCTGTGAGTGGGTGCCAAATGGGAAGAATCCAGTACCAAAAGCATTGGTTTGGGCATTTCCACTCATGGACGGAATGGAGGTAGACCCAACTGAAGATGTGCTAGCAAAAGATCCAAACAAGGAAGCAGAGGAGATGGAAATGGTTCCTCCCCCTTGCACCGATGTTGGGGTTTGCATAGTCATAGCACTTGTAGAAGCCATGCTTCCAGTAGTGGTCATTGATGGTAAGCACGTAGTGTAACCTGGACTTGATGGTCTATGCGTCTGAGTCCCAACGTATTGCAATACATCCGGATGACTAGATGGCAGTGGAGAATTCAGAGCCGCTAATGACTCTGAGAGTTCTTCTACCTCTATGCTATTCTCCGCTTGAAAGAGAACTCGAGAAAGGACTGGAGTGTCCCTCTCTTATTCAGAAGTGCCAGGCCTTGCTTGAGCACTAATGCCCCCGAGAGGAGGATCAATCCCCGATGCGTCAACCGGTGTGGGATGGAACTCACCAGTAGTATTACCACTGCGCCTTCTAGGAGAAGGCTCTAAACTTGGTGGTGAAAGACCACGAAGTCTTTGAGACCGTCTGGGAGATCGGTCAGCCACTTTGAATTTTTTGTTATGATCTAACTAAAGACTCAAAAAATTGAAAGCTAGGCCAACTAAGAGCACAAAGCACACACTATAAAGTCCCTAAAGATAATAGCCAGTCAAACAACTTCCAAGTATGTCCGCTCCGGGTGATTAAGGTCGGACACCAAAATACAAGAAGTGAAATTAAGGGGCCTTCCGAAGATAGTCTGGGATGATGAGGGCCCAGTCCTATCAGCGAAGGTATCAGACGAAGTTACGCTGACCTCCTAACAATAGCCTACGCTGGTGCAAGCTCCCAAGCTTCACAAGGGTGCCCTCCAGTAGTACTATCGAGAGTGATGCAACGTCGAACTCAGGTGCCACGAGATTCCCCTCCGTATCCACCTGTGTAGATCCCTAGGAGTAGCAACTATGGATACCAACTCATCGTACAAGCCAGGCGGAACAGTCGTGAGGTAAGTTCAGACAAGTAGGAGAGGAGGTATCTCTCTTCCCTGTCTTCACAGGCCCTCATGCTTAACTCCCAGATCCGGAGCTTTCCTGGTCTCCCTAACGCTATTGGATTTTCTCTCGTTATTCAGACTCCTACGTTTGACGTTTATATGGCCTTGGAGAGTTAACTCTCCACTCACCTAATCCAAGGCCCTAAAATCCTAAACTTGTTGGTGTAACTGACTAAAACAAAAAGTTCTAGTGAATTTTAGTTAGCGCTTGATTTTAAAATAGGCTATTCTTTAAGTCACAAGGTAACGGAAGTGAAACTAGTGGTGTTTTTTTACGCAAAAGAAATTAATAAAAACTTAACTACATGCACATGCACTTTTTCGTTTTTCGATGAAGAGAAATTTCTATAGGGTTCAGAGGAACTTCTAATAAAGCAAATTTTTCTTTTCTTTTCGTTAATTCACGCTTCACACTCACAAAAGTTAACAACTCTATGTATGCCTAAAAAGGTATGCAAATCTATCCTAATGCAACAAATATATGCAGATGCAAGACATAAAACTACTCTAAAAACAAAAAATGAAAGTTGCTTGTTTATCAGTCTTTATCTTGCCACTTAAAATGTCTAGATGGAATATGAGATGCTACGATTCATTTCATCTAAACACTAAAAACAAGTCCTAAGACAAACATAAAGCACTTTCACTCACTAAAAGGAAACCAAATGAAAACCAAGTTCAAGAAAGCAAAACTAAGTTTTTCAAAAGATTTTTCTTCAAAAGCAACAACAAAGGAGTCTTTTCAAAAAATGCTCTCAACAACACTGAAACTTGTGATTGAAGAATAGGCAATCAAACACTTTTGCAAGTTGACACCACACAATGGATGAAAACCAACAAAAATAAATGTGTTAAAAAGTGCTCTTAACAATCAAAAGCAGCAATGAAAGCTTTGGCAATGAAAACCAAAAAGATCAAAAAGACCAATTCCAAGAAAGTATCAATCAACAACTTTTCATGAAACAAAGAAGTGGATGGTCACAAAAAGTGGTTTTTGTCACGCAAAAAAAAAGTCACCAAAAGTAAGGTTAACACAAAGATTGAAGTCAATCTTCCTACCTTGATAAATCAGAGTAGCCAAGATTCCTAGCAAGAAATCTTGCGTGCTTTAGCAAAAACGATGACGCTTGTAATCAACGAAAAACAAGACTAATACTTCTTATACTCAGAGAGAATTTAGAACAAGATGCTCGCTGTAAAACAAATAACTGATATTCGAAAATGACTGTTTCAGACTAACTCAAACTACCAGACAGACCTTCAGAGACAAAAGGATTTACAAATCTTGAAAATTGCAAGATATACGCGACTGTACTTATGTACAAAATGCGTGTATACGCTACTGTAACTAAGGAAACCTGCGTATACGCGGGTTCACTTAAAGAAACATGCGTACATACGCCTCTGTAACTAAGAAAAATAGCGTATATAAAAGGTTTCAAGAAAAATAAAAAACAAACTGAAGAAACTGGCAAAACTTAAAGTTCAAAAACAGACCAGACAGCAACAGCAAACAGACAGGCAGTTGAGCCCTGATTGGCTTGAAAAACACCCAAACTAGGAACAACAAGAGTGTTGTCCCCAGCAGAGTCGCCAATTCTGATGGAGGGAAATGTTCCCCTATGGCTTTTTGGGTTGAAACCCTAGTAGACTGAAAATTGTCTATTCAAAGAAGCACACATTCACACAGCCATTATGCTATTATAAGCAAATTCTATTATAAAGGGTACGTACCTTAGGTCCTACGTTCGAGAAGGCCTTTAGGGTCCAAACCCTTCTTGGAGTTCCCTTATTCTCTTTTGTCCTGCAAAACAACCAATTCAAAGAACACAGCAGTATATGGACAAAACCTTATAAAGAAACCATCTTCATGTTATAAATAAAGGTAGTTAGTTATGAAATCCAAACAACCATCTACATATGAATTCTAAACATGAATATCATTAACATAAAGACGATTCATTTCGGGAACCAAGACATGTGTTTCTTTTACTATCGATAAATAAAGTACATAAAAAGGAATATTTTCACCTGAGTCACCTTCAGTAGGCTCCAAGCAAAGCTTCCTTCCGGATCTGTTCCAGCCTCAAGCCTTTAACAAACTCCTTCCATGACTCTCTCCATGATGTCATAAATGGTGGGTGAACATCAACACACAAGGAAACAAAGGTTTCCTGGACAAATGTGGGAAGTGCAGAAGGCACAAGGGACTTCAGACCTGGTGAGGGGAAAAATCTCAGCATAATAACCTTTCTCTCTCTTCTCTCCTCCTCTAGGCCTTCCCTTTGAGGTCTTTTTATACCTCTCCCAAAGTAGTTTTTTAGTTGGGAGTTGGTTGGGAACAGTTGGGCCACGGGCACTAACAGGTGATCAACAGGTAAAACCCGCAATCTCCGCCCGAAAATAAGGAATTTTATATTTTTTTAAGTGTTTTAATACATATACGTGGGTTGGATATACACAGACCCGCGTATACACGCGTTTAACTCAAGGCAATGTCGCATATAAGAGATAAAACATTGTTTTTTAAATTTTAGGACCAGTTCTGGAAGGAGGGGTTGACCTAGGCCATGAATACGGCATCACAAACCATAAGAGTGAGATTTTGAGCTATAACACGCCGTGGTACATTTCTACACCATGGGAATAAATGATCTGAAGTCGACCATGTGAGAAATCGTTTGATTACCGGTCATTGATGTATATCGTTAACAAACGCGAGACTACTCACCAATAATGATAATGAGCGTCAAGGTACCCAGTACAATCTAACAAGTGTGAATAGATGAGCTGGAGTCGAACACTTGGAAGAATCTATCAATCAGGAGACAATGATGGTTTCCCACTGTCGATAGCGAAGGATCTGCCACCAATGACTGCAAACCCCAAGGTACTGCCAAATGGACTCTAGACCTTTGCCCCAAAGAAATGAGTCGGACTCAATAGGGAAAGATCCGCTAGAAGGAAGGCATTAAGGCATCCTTCATCAATCTAGTGCAAGTGTAACCCGTAGACCAATAATGTGGGAGGAATCGGACGAAAAAGATGTAGTAACCCAACCGAAGTACGTTTCCGGCGGACACAAGATGTGGCTAGCGCATGACAGAAACCCTCTGAACCAACCAATAATGAAAGCTGACATAGAGGCGAGGTATCCACCAATAGGGTCAGATGGAAACCAAGGTACTGCACGAATCCCAATGTGTGATAATGTAAGCTGATGTCGAACACAAGGGAAACCACTCAGTCAAAGACCCATGATACTGATCGATGCTGAGCACAAGGTGACCTATCAACAATGAAAATAGGGCCGAGGTGCAGCTCTAGGCATGTCCTCAGAGCAAGGTGTCATCGTCAATAAGGACAAGACCCGCCAGTAAGAAGTCAATGGGGACCTTCTCAAATCGGAACGAGTAAAGGACCAATATAACTGATGCGATGATAGACATGATATTGACAACCAGGGATGGCCGGCTAAAAAACGAGTCAAGAGACACCACAGAGAGGCCGACTCGGGCTAACATCCCTTGAACAAAAGCACGACTCAATGTGACTATGTGGCAGCATATGATGACTTTGTATAAGTTCGTCATGCAGGAGGCACGAACACCCTCCATATGATTGGAAGAGATAAGCAATCGGGGGAGAACTGACTCAATAACAAGGTTAAGGCTTACCTAAGTCAAACTAAATCCCGCCCAAATGGAGGAGAATTTGTTTTGAGTGCGTTGTTCAAGGGCGACACGACTGACTCTAGCTACCAACAATAAATGGAAATACTGTCCCGTTCCCACTCTTTTTGGAATATTTAATTTTTTTTGTCTTTTTCTGTTAAGCTTGAAAAGGAATAAAAGAATGCTATGGTATAGTGGAAAGAACGAGTGTCGATGAAACAGATGATCTAGTTCCTGGGAATGGAACGTTCCTATGCTCAATGCAGGGAGGTGAAAACTGGTCAGTGACACTCAAAGGTGTGTTCCTTCCACAGGTCAAGGTGTGTCAAGCTGCAGAAGTCAAAGGTATGCAAGGTTGATTTTGCAGTCGTCATGGTCAAAAGTTGGCTTAAACATGAGTCCAAGTGAAGCTAGCTCTAGGCCAAAAGGTGTAAATGGTCAACATGCAATGCAGTAGTACAACTCAACACAAAGGAGCCTCTAGGGTATAAGGCCAGAACAAAGCGAAGAAGCTAAGAGGAATGAGTCTTCAACAAATAAGTCATGGCGGGACTACAGAGGCCTCCCGAGCGTACTCAAATTGGAGCAGCATGGGCAAAAAATGTCAGTGAGGTGCTAACTACGATGCCCAGGTAAAGGATGGCTCTACCATCGTGTCATGATTTAAAGAATCGACGAGTGAAGATGGCTTGCGAACCATAACACGATGGGGTCAACCCTATAGCAGATGTATCGGCAAATGGAGGCTAGTATGCATAATGCAATGGAAAAGTGGTGTCCCTAACCTATATGCCAGTGAGAAAACGATACCTGCCATGACGAGTCAGCAGTCATGGAACCGTCTCGAAACTGTCGAAAAAATGTCCAAAATGTCCTGAAAAACAAACCATTCTCGACATTCCAAGCTCCCAAGTTAAAAGTCACATGAGCCCAAACAAAATAAAATTTTGAAAAAAATTTCCATTTTCAAAACTGATAAAAAGGATTTTGGACTCACCATTTTCACCATTTGAGTTTGAGAGCAAAGAGTTGGAGCAAAAGGAGAAAACTTCCCGTACGCCAGATTCAACCATTCAAATTCTTCAAAAACCTCCAGGTAACTCTTATACTTAACTTGCAATTGATTGTGACTGGTTTTAAGTTTTTTAATTAATGTTTCACCATTGCATTTTTTGCCCAAAATTTCACCGCGTTGTATACACGGGTTGGTAATATGAAACCTGTGTACATGCGGGCTCTATACGCGACTGTGTGCACAGGGACCCACGTATATGCCGCAAACAATTTTTAAACAAAAACTAACGGTTGCAAATCATTTTTTTCTCAGAATGCCAATCACTTGGCGAGAAAGAGAGCACGCAGCAGTGGATAATGAAGTCATGAATGATCCTGAAGCTTTGGATGCCCTACGGGGATGTGGTTTGCTTAAATTCTTCAAACTGCCAAATATGAAGGCAAACACACGTCTGCTTGAGATGCTCATTGATTATTGGGACGTCAAGGAGGAAGCCTTTATGATTGACCAGATGCTGCTCAGGGTAGAAGTGGAGGATATCTATTTTATCACGAGCCTTTCCCGAAGGGGAGAGGCAGTACATTCCTGGGGCAGGACACGGAGCAGTCTCATGATAGAGGACTACGTATAGATATATTTCCCGAGACATCCCAAGAAGGTTAGGAGCCAGATTTCCATCACACATTTGGCGAGTTTATCACTGAGGATAATCCTGTTCACCATAGCTCGAGTGAACGGATCGTCCTCTCTGCATCAGGCATCATGGCTAACCATGAGTGTGGCAATTGACTGTCTCACTACTGTGTTCGACTGGTGTACTCCTCTTCTGGCCGACATGAAGAGCCAGTTCACTTCTATCAAGAGGGGATAGAGAAAAAACATTGGATATGGGACTATCCTGTGTACTTTCTTTTTCGAGAAGGTTCCCGCACTCCGCCCCAGGGTAGCAGTCTCCATCAGCACCCCACGCGATCCACGTATGGGCCGGTGGGTTGATATGATGAAACATCTAGGGGTGGGGAGGTCCCAAGGACTCCCTTTGATGATGACTTATTCACCTGGTGGGATCAGCAGATCATCGTCTTAGAAGACTACCCCTATGCTGGGCTAGATTTCCAAGGAGATCCTGATCTAGCATTACCATCAAACGCAGCATGGGGAGAGATTGGTAAGAATTTTTGATTCTATGATTTTTTTTTGGATTTTTCAAATATAATGATGTATTTTGAAAAATATTTTTTATGAGATTCAAATGACTGATATGATGATCATGTTCCAGACATTGGGTCGGTACGACCAGATGGGTTCCCGCGGCATGGATGGCGTGGCCGAGGAGCCGAAGAGGCAACTGCTGATACAGAATGGACTCTAAATAATGTCCAGCGACACTTGGCGAGACTGAGTTGCCGAGTACCAATGGCTGCCATAGAGGACCTTCCTAAGGATATGTAGCGTCATGTGGTTGGCATGCCACGTGACTGGGTTCGCACTTTTCGGCGTGTGGCCAATGCAATAGTTACCTACTTGGCTGCTCATCCTGAGCCGGGGCATTAGATATGCTGGACATGATTATGGGCATTTGAGTCCCAATTTTGTATATTTTTGGACAAACATATGTACACTCGAGATGCTTTATGATATATATATATATATATATATATATATATATATATATATATATATATATATATATATATATATATATATATATATATATATATATATATATATATATATATGCTTGATTTTATTGTGATGAATGATTGATGTGCCAGTCTAATGCTTGATTAGCGTTAGAATCAGCTAACCAATTATGAGATCTTGGAATGTGCAAATAATTAATATAAGTAAATGATCTTTGCAACAACCTCACCCTTAAATACTGGTGATATAAACATGGATCCCTTACCCAAAATAGACCAAGTCATCCATCAACACCTACCACAGTAGACAAAAAAGTGTTGATATCAAAAAACTCTCGACGATATATGTACAAATATACATAATGTACAAAGAATCCATTGCTTGGCCAAAACTAAGAAAAGTACTTCCTGAGGAAGAGCCCGTCAGGGGGCTCTGCCAACTCGCTCCTAGGGATGTTTATAGGTACTATGATCAAACCAATCAATACACTTCCTTCGGCGAATAACTGTGTTGGAGCCAAAGGAGCCATACAAACATCGCTAGTCAGACTGGAGGACCTAGATTCGACTTCATGCATAGGGGAATGAAAGTGTGATAAACAATATAAATCTTCTAAAGGTCGATCTACAGCTGTCATTGCCTCAAATATCGCTTCATCAGATGGAAAAACAATATCTGAGCAATCCGACGTAGAGGTGGAATCAAGGGTCCGAGAATGAGCCACATCACCATCTGTCTCTTTCCCAGAGGAAGGGGTAGAATGGTTATCTGCATAGTTATCGATAGATTCACATCTAAGCTCTATTGCAGACATAAGAGATTCTATTCCACCTACCTTGTCGTCATCCGATGTGGTCATAGATGAAGCTAAGGTTCCAGGATCCGAAGAATAAGGAGTTTGAACAAACTCTCTCTGTAAAGGGTCCCTGGAGGATGAAACTGTATCTATTCGAGATATAGGAGGGGGAAGATCAAACGTACCCATTAATGAAGAGTACATCCCGACTCCTAGATTCTCAGTAGGTGGACGGGGGTTATCCACTAAGGGAATAGTAGAGTCCGAAGTTGCTTAAGGATCGACTGGAGAATAATCCAATTGATCAACCTTAATGATTTTCCCTTCATGACGAAAGCAAACGACACGAAACAAAGTCGAAACAACGGCTTCCATTTCGTATACCCAGTTCCTTCGTATGAGGAGATTGTAGTCTAGGTTAGCATCTATGACATCTACTTCAATATTAACGACCTTTCCTCCAACACATATAGGAAAGGTCGGGATAATCCCATATGGCCTATGAGAATGACCATCAAACGCTGTCAAGAGGGTAGGTGAAGGAAAAACCGATGGTGATCTAATGGCCTTCCAGCATGACATAGACATGACACATGTGGAAGCTCCCTCATCTATAACCGTCCAAAAAATATTCGTTTTCCGGTAGGTAGACTTTATCTGGAAATCCATGTGATGAGGAAGTCTCTTTTTGACATTATTCATATCAAAAGTGACAGCTAAGGAATTACTTAGATCCACTGCCCCCATTGCCGATAGCAAGGCACTTCTTTGAGCGGGACATGACTGGAGAACCTCTAAAGTGGACATAGCACATGGACTCTGAGCCAGATCCTCAACAATGGAGTAATTCTAGGCTGCCCTAATATTAGGGTTGATAGTCGCGCGTTTAGCGGAACCTTTCAGTACCCGTGGTATAGTCTCGATAGGAGGTCGCTCAATATGAAGTGGGTTGTTGGTTCCGCGAATTGATTTACCCTTGGAAGTTTCGCCTTCACCATAATCACGTGACCGTGTGGCCACATTAGCATGAGAACCCATCATGAAAGCATTTTATGACTTGTCTCCTTCCTGGTTGCCCCTTGCGGAGGTACCAAGATTTGAACTCGCGCCACCAAGAAGTTGCTGCCCTTGGGGAAAAGGGTTGGTTAACACAGCTTGAGAATTATAAGTCCCTTTTTGCCCTAACAAGCACTGAGCATCTTCAATCTTAGGGCAGAGATGAGTTAAATGGTCTCCACTGCACAACTTGCATGGAAACTTGACTTTCTTTCTAGACTCATTTCTACCACCACCAACATTATTGCCAGATTTATTTGCATTGGCTTTCCCATCTTGGTTCTTTTTCTTACCTCATCCTTTCTTTTTCCCATTGGAATTTTGATTTCCTTAGGGGTTATCAGATTGGATGGCATTAATCGAAGAGGTTTGGGAAGCCGGAGGGTTAGACGATGTGACTTGGTTGTTAGAAGCATTTTGTAAAGACAACTGTTGCAATTGGTTCAACAAGTTCACCGTATTCGTGTCTACCGACCCAACGATACCATCGGCGTGGGGACCTAGCTTCGACTTATCTATGCCAACCTTAGACCCAGGAGCATCTGGCAAGTATTTTTGTAGGATCCCAAACTGAGAGTAGATCAATTCTAATTGCTGGGCCCTAAAAATGGCTTGCTCCTTAGAATAGACTCTAGACATGGAGACATCCTTGGAGATCTCAGGTTGTAAAGATTTCAAAAACCATTCTAGATGGTACTCCGGAGGGATTTCGGCTTTAATGAGCCTCTTTCTCTGTCTCTATTCCTGAATATCGTCAGAAATGTGAGTTGACTTATCCTGACGAAAAGTGGCCAGAATTTCAGTTCCGTCATCGTAACGGACAAGCAACTAGAAATGATTTAAGAAAATATTGGCTAAGTCATCGAAAGATGTAAAGATGCCCCCCGGCAACTCTATATACCCTTTGGCCACATTACCAGTCAAGATGCGTTGAAAAAGTCTCAACCTAATCGAGTCATCGATCAGGGAGTTAGGTGAGCACCACAAATGGAATGTGGTTACATGGTCGCCTGGGTCCTCACCGCTCTTCCCTTGGAATTTTGGAATGTCTGAAAGGAGTTTGGTTGGGACTGGAGGCCAAGCGGGATTGTACTTGATTGGATCGTTTGTTAACTTAGTGAGATCTGGCAAGTTCAACGTTGCTAGAAATGGAAGCCTAGGAGGACCTTGGGGATTCCACCCAGACTAGGTGGAACTCCCAAAGTTTTGAAACGATTGGCCTAGATTTTGGAAGGCACCAGGCTGCCCAAGGTAACTAGTAGAACTGGCTGAACCAAAAGGCAAGCCTTGTGATCCAGAAAAATTCAGAGCTTGACCAACTCCGGCCACAAAGCCTCCATAGCCAGCAAAGTTTCCTCCTAAAGGATTATAAGGAGTTGATAACCCCTGATATGGATTCCAAGTCGAAGCTAAGGGAGGAATACTTTGAAATGAACTAACTGTGGAGTGCGGCCTATTCCCTTGTTGGCCAAAAGACGGATTCCCAGTTCCCGTGCCACTAACCCCAGGGTTAGTCCAACCTTGGAAAGGATTGCTACTTTGTCCTAGAGAAGAAAAAGGCATGGATCCTATTTTCGGGTTGGAATGTGGTATATGACCACTTCCGAAAGGAAAACCCTGGAATGAAGCCGATCCGCCCATCATGGATGTAGCGGCACTAAACAGAACTGATGGAATACCCTGTGAATGGGTGCCAAATGGGAAGAATCTAGAACTAAAAGCATTGGTTTGGGCATTTCCACTCGTGGACAGAATGGAGGTAGACCCAACTAAATATATGCTAGCAAAAGATCCAAACAAAGAAGCAGAGGATATGGAAATCATTCCTTCCCCCTGTACCGATGTTGGAGTGTGCATAGTCATAGCACTTGTAGTTCAATAAAGCAAAACGAAGTTTTTCAAAAAGTTTTCTTCAAAGCAACAACAAAAAAGTCTTTTCAAAAATGCTCTCAACAAAACTGAAACTTTTTGATTGAAGAATAGACAACAAACACTTTTTCAAGTTGACACCATACAATGGATGAAAACTCAACAAAGAGAAATGTGTTTAAGGATGCTCTTAACAATTAAAAGCAGCAATGAAAGCTTTGGCAACGAAAACCAAAAAGATCAAAAAGACCAATTTCAAGAAAGCATCAATCAACAACTTTCATGAAACAAAGAAGTGGATGGTCACAAAAAACGGTTTTGTCAAGCAAACAAAAAGTCACCAAAAGCAAAATTTAACACAAAGATTAAGATCAATCTTTCTGCCCTGATGAATCGGAGCAGCCAAGATTCCTAGCAAGAGATCTTGCGTGCTTTAGAAAAAAACGATGATGCTTGCAACAACAAAAAAAAGACCAATACGCCTTACAATCAGAGAGAATTTGGAACAAGATGCTTGCTATAAAACAAACAACTGATACTGGAAAATGACTGTTTCAGACTGAATCAAACTACCAGACAGACCTTCAGAGATAAAAAGATTTAAAAATCTTGAAAATTGCAAGATATACACGACTGTACTGATGTACAAATTGCGTTTATACGCGACTGTAACTAAGGAAACCTGCGTATACACGGGTTCACTTAAAGAAACATGCGTATATACGCCTCTGTAACTAAGAAAAAAAACATATATAAAAGGTTTCAAGAAAAGTAAAAAACAAACTGAAGAAACTGACAAAACTTAAAGTTCAAAAACAGAGCACACAGCAACAGTAAGCAAACAGGCAACTGAGCCCTGATTGGCTTGAAAACACCCAATCTAGGAACAACAAGAGTGTTGTCCCCATTGGAGTCACCAATTCTGTTGAGGGAAATGTTCCCCTAGGGCTTTTGGGTTGAAACCCTAGCAGACTGAAAATTATCTATACAGAGAAACACACATTCACACAGCCATTATGCTATTGTAAGCAAATTCTATGATAAGAGGGCGTACCTTAGGTCCTACGTTTGAGAAGGTCCTCAAGGGTCCAAACCCTTCTTCAAGTTCCTCTTGCTCCTTTGTCCTGTAAAAAAACCAATTCCAAAGAACACAGCAGTATATGGACAAAACCTTATAAAGAAACCATCTTCATGTTATAAAAGAAGGTAGTTAGTTATGAAATATAAACAACCATTCACATATGTATTCAACGTGAATATCATGAACATAAAGAAGATTTATATCGGGAACCAAGACATGTGTTTCTTTTATTATAGACAAATAAAGTACAGAAAAGGAATAATTTCACCTGAGTCACCTTTCGCAGGCTCCAAGCAAAGCTTCCTTCCGGATCCGTCCAGCCTCAAGCCTTTAACAAACTCCTTCCATGACTTACTCCATGATGTCATAAGTAGTGGATGAACATCAACACACAAGGAAACAAGGGTTTCCTGTACAAATGGGGGAAGTGCAGAAGGCACAAGGGACTTAAGACCTAGTCAGGGGAAAAATCTCAGCATAATAACCTTTCTCTCTCTTCTCTCCTCCTTTAGGCCTTCCCATTGAGGTCTTTTTATACCTCTCCCAAATTAGTTTTTTAGTTGGGAGTTGGTTGGGAACAGTTGGGCCACGGGCACTAACAGGTGATCAGCACGTAAAACACGCGATCTCCACCCGAAATTAAGGAGTTTTATATTTTTTTAAGTGTTTTAATACATATACGCAGGTTGGGTATATGCCTACCCACGTATACATGCGTTTAACTCAGGGAAATGTCGCGTATAAGGGATAAAACACTGTTTTCTAAATTTTAGGACAAGGTCTGGAAGGAGGGGTTGCTCTAGGCCATGAGTTCAACATCACAAACCGTAAGAGTGAGATTTGGAGCTATAACATCCCTACAAGAAAATACAATGGAGCTGCAAAAATACGAGTTCTCTTCACAAGAAGACTAATAAAAATCTCCCCCAGTGGAAAATTTGACTTGGTATTTATACAACATGATTAAGAATCATTCCCCATGAAAGGAGGAAGCTTTCCCCACCAAAATCCTTTGATTAGTGGATCTAGTTCCCAATAATAGGAATCTGCATTAAATGGAAAGGAACACATTCCTAGATGTTCTCAATCATTGGAGTTCCACAATCTATGCCATAATTCAATAATATATTGTTGATTTATTATTTAATATTGATCCTCCTATAGTAGGGAGCAAGTCCCTAAACTATATCCTCCTCCAAATCTTCATAATCTGCCCAATATTCTCATAATATTCCACAAAAATAAATAATATTAGGCACAAACATGAAATTATTCATAAACCTTCCCAATGATCCTATTAAAGTTAAAAATACATGATCTAATGAAAACATAGAGGTTTAATGTGTTGAAGGATGGTCAGATGGGCCTTAATTTATGTTTAATCCAGAGGCATGGGAATTAATTTATGTCTAATTTAGAGGCCCATCATACCCCCGTTGAAAGTTGCTCATCCTCTGAGAAACTTAGCGACTTCATTGTGCCTCATTCATGGCCCTAGTGGTCTCTCTCTTGTGAATTCTTGATTCCTTTCTCTTAATAATCTTATCTTGGCTGTAAGTTCTGTAAGGACAAGCCCAAAAATCTATTTGTGCATACAAAAATCACTATCTCTTGAGACCATTAGCTTGCCTTATTCCCATTATTCAAGATGGGTTCTTGAATATTTTTCAATTTGGAAAGGTCGTCCACATCCTTTTCTAACCTTCGGCTACCTTGTTCCACCATTTGGACACCTCTGACAACCTTCAAAATTCCTTTAGATGAGAACTAGGAAATCCTATAGTAATTCCTTTCAAAACTACGAGAGACCCTGTTAAAACTTCAGGAAACCCGTTTTGAGCATAAATGATAGTATGAGCTTAGGGTAGGCTCTCAACTTGACTTCCATATATTTCTCCCATTTCTAAAACATATTTTAGGCCTTGGAAAAAAGCTATAAAGATATTAGAGACCTCTTGGAAAGCCTATTTTCATTACTATAGTTTAAGTTCTATTTTGATGGTGAATGCCTTATTTCCTTTTGTTTCCTTCTTCTTCTCTCTTGTGGGCTAGATGATTTCCTAATGTCCTTGGAGTTATATTTTCTTATTATTTCTCTCTTAGGCACTACCATTTTGGGTTTTAGCACAATTTTTTCCTTTCTACCTTCTTATAGCAACATTTTGTCTTCCTGTAGCAGCCATTCCTTCTCTTTTAGAGTCTTTTAATTGTATGGGAGTTATGAAAAATGATGTAGAGGGTTTGGAGGATGATGTTATGACTTAGAGAGAGTAGTGTAGTTTTGTGAAGGTGGAGAGGATGCTCTGTTTTTTTTTCAAGAAATTTCCAAGGTGAGACAAAGTGTAGGGTTTTTTCTTGAAATTAGGAAATGGGATGGATGAATTATGGATAGATAGTGAATATGAAGTGGATGGAGAGCTTGGAGTGTTGTGGTGACTTGGCCTTTGTAAAAAAAATTCTTTTAATTGTTTTCCTCAATCCTTGAACTCGTCACCCTTCATAATTTGACTTTTCCACATTGCATGGGTGAATGAGTAAGCTGAAATTAACTAGTTGAAGGTGGCTAAGACTACTGACCCGTCCTTAGCTTATAAAACCTCATATCTCATGCAATGACAACAAATTTCTAACTATAATATTCTCAATAGAATAGGTCAATAATATTTGTTATAGACATTTTTGTGCCTTACAGCATTGAGTATGAAATGTCCATAATCTAAGGGATCCAAAGTCCCTAAACATGTTGTTCCTACCCCTAGAGGAACAAGGCTAACAAACCACAGCAATTCACAGAAGTTCACCACCTGAAACTGCTCAAAAACAAGTCAATTTAGGATCATTTCAGTGGCTACACTAGCTGTTTGCGCTGAATGTCAAAGCCAACACTGGCTACCTACGTTGAATGTCAAAGGGAACACTGGCTACCTGCGCTGCACGAGAGTGGACATGTGGCAAGCTCATTTCTCAAGGTGTCGAAACCTAGGAAGCTTCCAAAATGACACTTGCCTCAGGGAATTCGACTGGTGATGAGTAAGAGGTTCCAAATATCCAAGTGGAAGCAAGAACCTCCAAGTGGAATCAAGACCTGACAGAGGGAGAGGACACTAGTCAGATCTCAAGCTGACTCATCCTCTCTCCAAACATCTATATATGGATCTCTCCTCCATGAGATCTAGAGGCTGGAATTTCATTATTGCAAAGAATTGCTATTGGTTTGAGATTGGAATCATTGGGCGCTTAATGCTTTCAAGGGGGTGAAGATAGGAATTCCATTTGCTGGGAAGGAGATGCTGGATTGGAGCCCTCTGGGTTGTATCTCTTCCTGAACCTTGTTATTCATCAATAAAGCTATCTTGGTTTCTCCTATATGCTGATGTATTCTTGATGTATGATTGCATTAGTGTATTTGGTTCATTTCTAATCCTAAACTAGTTATGAATGTGAATATCTGTCTTTGTGTAGTGTTCTTCTCTTGTCGCAAGTAGCTGTTCTCTTGTGATCTTGCAGGAATCTGTTGAAGCTGAGCTAGCGGAAAGCAAGTAGCTGTTCTCTTGTGATCTCGTATGAACCCGTTAAAGCTGGGCGAACAAGAAGGCAAGTAGCTGTGAACACCCAAAGAGAAGAGAGACCGGATCAAGGGACGAACGGAAGACACCGGTTAGTCCATCTATCTCTCTTCATTCTAAATTCATAAAGGAAGAATACTAGAATATTTGTCTCTGTTTGTTGCTAAGGCACTGTCACACCTTAGGTGGATATGATCGTCCTGCATAGGCATTTTTCCCCACAACAAATTGGCGACTCCGCTGGGGAGATCTGTTTAGTCATTTTATTTGTGTTCCTATCATTGTTTGTTTCATAGACTTGACAGCAACGATCGAACTGCATCTGCTTTTCCCGGATGCAAAGTAGACAGTTGCTGCTTTGATCCAGTCACTGGACTTGTCTATGATCTGAACTATGGACTCACAAATGATTTGATGATCCTTTGTGATAGATCTTAGTACTCCCTCAAAGCATCCCTTTGATTATACCTTGCTTGTTGCTTTTATTTGGCCTGAAATAGTGAATTAAATAGCAATCTGTAACCCAGAACCTGTGGGAAACGAGAGTTTCTCCTTCAGCGCAGACCCAGTGAAGGGATTCTGCATTTCAACGCAGGTCCCATGAAGGCTACCTGCACTGAATGTCAAAACCCCTGTGTTGAGGTTACACTGAACCAGTTTGCCCTTGTGCAGCTGGGGTTCTCTGCTCTGTTTTGCCTTATTTTGATCTCTGATTTTTGCAGCCTGTAACCAGCATAGGTACCAATCTGATAACTCCTTTTCTCTGCTTAGATTCTGCCTCCTTTTGTACAAAAATACTGTGAGTGTTTTTATGTGTTTGTGGTGTCATTCGCAGTTTTCCTTTGCATGAGTGAAATAATCATCTTGTAGCCCTTGATTAAGATCTGTTGATTACGATCTTAGAAGAGAGTTCATTGGCTGTTTGCAGTTGATTATACATTTGCTTTTTCTTATTGGTTTGAGTTTGTCTCTTTTAAGTGTCTAAACAAGTGTTCATTTCGAAAATCGTTAAGTGATGTAATATCTTCTACCCTCTCTGATTTCGGAAAAGTAAACTTGTTTGTATTTGTCATTTAAAAGCAAATTCAAAGTTGTACAAAAAGATTTCTTTTGTAGACATCAATACTAAGAAAGCGGAAAACAAACACCTGCATTGTGCATTTGCATCTTGATAGTTTGCATGTTTGATTTAGGAAAAGTGCATCAGAGTGTGCTAATTGCTCTTTGAGAAAAGATGGTGTCTTTCTTTTCCCTTAGTAGCTAGGATTTTCAAAGTTGAAAAGATATAAAGCTTGCTTATCATCTTTAGATTGCATTTAGGAATTTGTATCATACATCTCGTGGTGAACCTTGAAAGGCAAACTTTAAAAAGATCAACCTAAAATAAATTGAATGAACTTAACAATGCTTTGCAACATAACGCACAACATAAAGGTCTAGGCTAGAGATGTGTTCCGACGTCGTAAAGCCTGGTGACTGTCGATCTCGTGGATGGTCGGTGATTCCTTCTGAGGGATGATAGCGCCAGTACGGATTGTGCTCCCACGTACCGTCGCGTATATATTGGGAGACCCCTATAGGCATAAAACCTTTATCCTTAGGAAGCCATGTCGGCCGCCCTACTGATCGCAATGCACTGAACACAACATTCAGGAAGATCGACCGCCCGTACCCTAAAAAGTATTCTGCGGTTTTGCGAAAAGTTTGGCACACCCTCTGCCTAGAACTCCAGAGCAGTTCCTTTTGGCCTTTTTCAGACTCCATAACAAAAAAAGTCCATCCGAGCATTTGTCACTTCGGGCTCGTTAAAACATCGAAGGAGACTAGAGTCATCTTTAGCTTTTTCTCGACTCTTTAAAATTGAAAAAGCAAGTTGTGTCTAAAGCGTCGTTAAAATTTATTTTAAACGGGACAATCACCCCTATTCTTGCATTGATCTTTAGGTTGAAAAAATGGAGCACACCAACCAAGGAATTCCCCTTGGTGGAAATCCTAGTCCCTTCTCCTCTTGGGGAGATGTTGGTGCGCCCCATATGGCCACATTGTCGCTTCCAGGACTGACAATTGGCCTGCCGGTCTGGCTCTTTTCAACCAATGTCGTTCAAACCACCACTATTCCTGAACAGTCGAGTCAACAGTTAGACCAGACCAGAGTTTCCCACCAGCCTTCTACTTCATCTAACTCTTCCTCTCCTCCTTCCTCTTCGCTTGACGGAACTGGTAAAACAAAAAACCAAGTTCCTAAGGAGAAGAAGGAAAAGAAGAAGAAAGAGAAGAAGAAGAAGGAGCCAAAAGCTACTGGGGGAAAACAAGTGTCGTCTGACAAAAATCCACACACAGCACTGACAAGGCCTAAATCACCATGTGTCATATGCGAGGGAGACCACTTCCACAGAGATTGTCCCTGTATTCCTCGGATACTAAGGGACTGGTCTCCCCGTTTGCACAATTCGGTAGCATCAACCTCTGATAGCCATGTTGACTGCTCACCGTCAACTAGTGAAAGTGAAGCCATAGGATAGAGAGGGAAAGCTGGATTTCCCTACAAACTGTGTGAAGGCGACCACGCCATCCACCGTTGTCCCTTCTTAGACAAGGCTAAAAGAGTTCTGGAAGATCGCCCGATTTTACGAGCGCAACTTCCTCCTGGATATCAAAAACTCCTGCCAAGTCCTTCACTAGTTGAGAACCCGGATAGCCCGCCCAGGTGGTCAGCCGAAGCACCTATCATTGAAGATGAACCGTCTGGATCCATTCCTGACGAAAGTCAAAAGGTTGAGGCGGAAGTTGACCCGGTTTTGCCTTCAGAGGCTCTATCTTCGAATGATACCATCACAGAGGAGAATAAAGACGATACCATCCAAATTCTCTTCATCAACACAGACTCCGACAAACAAGGGGGCAATTTTCCCATTCCTTTATCGCAGGAAGGAACTTCGTCAGAGTCATATCCGGCCATCTATTCGGTCCCACCACCAAGCAACCTAGTTGTCTCGTTCGACTGGAACCAACTAGGCAGACCCCGGTTGCCAGCAAGCATACCATTCAGAATTATCGTTCAAATATACAGAATGGTAATGGTTGGCACTATCATTGATGAGGGGGCATCTGTGAGTATCCTTTCCTCTATTGCTTGGAAAGTGCTTGGTTCACCAACGCTGTTGCCTGAAATGAGAAATCTATCAGGCTTTGATAAAGGAACCAGTCGACCTTTAGGGATCCTCCCCAATGTGCCCATTACATTGAAAGGGAAGACCGTTCAAATGAACGTGATGGTCGTTCAAGGACCCTTGGATTATAACCTACTCCTTGGACGAGACTATATATATTGCATGGGAGCCATCGTCTCCTCACTCTTTAGAGTAATGTGTTTTCCGCATGAAGGAAGAGTGGTCAAGCTCGTGGACCAACTTTCATTTCCCAGATCACGCATCGCAAATAGTCATGTACCATCCCTAAATGGTCTCTTCACGCAAGAAGTGTCTCAACCCACGGTCCATCCTCCTGATGAGCGCGAGCAATCTAGGAGGATATGACTGGAACCCAAGGGGCATGCGTCCTGGCCTGCTTCGGCAGAAAAACTTTGGGTATAGGGTAGGTTTCCACAGGAGAGTATGACTAGTCCGTACCCCGTCCGTCTAGGAAGAGGGGTTTTTCTAGAATAAGATTCTTTTGTCAAAGTTATGTGAGTTGGTGGGCATCGTCACTCACCTTTGTCTATTTCGGTAGACATTACCGAGGAAGTGTTTTGTTTGAAAGATTAACGAGACAATCTTTGGGTAACCTGAAAGAGGTAAGCCTCTCTCGGTAAAACAATTGTTTTGGCGGAAAAGAAGTAGAGGTAACCTTGAAACTCTGTCTTATACCTGGGGACATGCAAACCTTTTGGAGTGAAAGCAAGGGGCAGCTACTTATTTTTTTAATTTTTAGGACCTCTAACCCTTTGAACTCGTAGGATTAGTCGTTTCCGAACTTGCATAACGAAAGGATCTGGAGCAAAGCTTAGTGAGATGAAGCTCCTTAAAAAATAGAATCTTGATGAGACGCTCTTATCATATGACTGGGTAATCGAGCAGTTTTAGCACAAAGTTCATGCTCGTTAAAAAATAAACACAAGATCCGAGCAGTTTTAGCACATAGTTCATGCTCGTTAAAAAATAAACATAAGATCGAGCAAATGTTTCCACCCTCATTTAAGCTCGTTAAAAAATGAACTATCCCGATAAATAACCACTGTGAATGTAATACCATCAGCCATTAAAGCCTTGGTCGTGTTTGCACTGTCACCTCGACTTTTCCATTGGCCGATCGTTCACCTCCATATGATTGTTTACCCATTTTGAGGAACAGCTGTGAAGAGTGATTTCACCTAGCCATCCTTGTGACACTGCCGTGATTGGAAAATTCCAACCTGTACCTGGAATCAGCTGCTAACCCTGTTTATCACTCGTTCCTCAAAAGACGAGTCTTCTTTAAGCTCTTTTCAACTGACTCGTAAAATATGAAAAGATTGCCGAGTCCTTGGCCTTCCAGCTCGTTAAAGGGACAGGAAGTGCTATTCCTCCTCTAAATTTTAATCTTTTTGGACCTGAGGGATTATTTCACAAAAAGATCGAGCGCTTGTTTTATTCGGCTCGTTAAAACTATCGAAAACTCATCCCTTCTGTATTGTTTTATACTTTTTCGGACCTAAGGGATTAGATGACGAAAAAGGACTTTTGAAGTTAACTTTATGTACCTTTTCAGACTCTCTAAAAATGAAAAGGACCGAGTTATCCTTGTCGTTAGACTCGTTAAAATCATTAAATAGTGACAAACTTGTCTTTAGACGAGAACGAGTTTCACTATCGCTAGGCTCGTTAAAACATAGCGATGGGCTTGCTCGAAGGGCAAGTTATAGAACAAGCATATGTTATCCTCCTCAAGCTTGACAAAAATAAAGAGGTACTGGTAAGCAATGACCCGGGAAAAATTGGGAGAAACTAAAGAAAACTTTGATGGTAGCAAGTCGCTCTTGAACATGACACTTTTCCTCCGTACCACAATCAGGTTGGGTTGTTTCATTCACCGGTCACATCCATGGTCTCGCCATACCATCCATATTTGAGGTAATGCTACCGATCCATCACATCAGTGTCGCCACATGTTCAAGAGAAGTCATTCAGAAAAGTCAACCGTGTCCCATCCACTGCCATACATTATCCTTCATCCTTTCATGACTGCCACCCTGAATCATATGTCACAGATCATTCTCACCTCCATTAAAATCATTAGCTCTGTTCAGTGTCACTGATGTGGGATTCATTAAGGCCCTCCTTTGACGGATCACTTCTTGTCGACATCAGCTCATTATCCAAGAAGTTGATCTAGGAACAACCCCTTCAGTACTTTGAAGCTTGCATGCCTCAATGGCAAGTTTCTCACTTCCGGCGACAGGTATACATCAATGACCTTCGACCGAAAGATTTTGCGTGGTGTTCGACGCCAAGTCCTTTATTCACACCACGTGAATTGTACTGCAGTACCTTGAGGGTCATTATCATTATCGGTGATTCCTCTCGCGCTTGTTAATGGTTTACTTCATTGACCGGTAATCAAGCGATGTCTTTCCATGTTCGACTCCAGAACATTTCTCACATGGATCGACTTGTACTTAGAGTGAAGATCGAACGAGTTTGAAGACCCCGGATCTAGTTTCATCCATCCAGGCTGCAATATATATTCAGGAAAGATAAAGACATTGACATGTACATCATTGCAGCAGATAATCATCCTACTCAAAGGATGATAGTTTCATCAAAATTATCAGTCTACCATCAGACAATTGTCTGTTCTATGTACAGAAAAATGAATTTATAAAGCTGAGCATGGGAATGCCCACCTCAGCTAGATCATGAAAGCAGTATGAAAAATAATGTATTGTATTGTATCTTATTACAGGTCTCCTCCCAGCATTGGATGAACTTTGGATCCCCCTGATAAAGCATTTCACCCGATAAACAGCCTCATACTTTAGGGGGCAACTGTTATAGACATTTTTGTGCCTTACAGCATTGAGCATGAAATGTCCATAATCTAAGGGATCCAAAGTCCCTAAACATGTTGTTCCTACCACTAGAGGAACAAGGCTAACAAACCACAACAATTCACATAAGTTCTCCACCTGAAACTGCTCAAAAACAAGTTAATTCAAGATCATTTCGGTGGCTACACTAGCTGTTTGTGCTGAATGTCAAAGCCAACACTGGCTACCTACATTGAATGTCAAAGGGAACACTGGCTACTTGCGCTAAACGAGAGTGGACATGTGGCAAGCTCATTTCTCAAGGTGTCAAAACCCAGGAAGCTTCCAAAATGACACTTGCCTCAGGGAATTCGACTGGTGATGAGTAAGAGGTTCCAAATCTCCAAGTGGAAGCAAGAACCTCCAAGTGGAATCAAGAACTGACAGAGGGGAGGACACTAGTCAGATCTCAAGCTGAATCATCCTCTCTCCAAACATCTATATATGGATCTCTCCTCCATGAGATCTAGAGGCTGGAATTTCGTTATTGCAAAGAATTGCTGTTGGTTTGAGATTGGAATCATTGGGTGCTTAATGCTTTGAAGGGGGTGAAGATAGGAATTCCATTTGCTCGGAAGGAGATGCTGGATTGGAGCCCTCTGGGTTGTATCTCTTCCTGAACCTTGTTATTCATCAATAAAGCTATCTTGGTTTCTCCTATATGCTGATGTATTCTTGATGTATGATTGCATTAGTGTATTTGGTTCATTTCTAATCCTGAACTAGTTATGAATGTGAATATCTGTCTTTGTGTAGTGTTCTTCTCTTGCCGCAAGTAGCTGTTCTCTTGTGATCTTGCAGGAATCTGTTGAAGCTGGGCTAGCGGAAAGCAAGTAGTTGTTCTCTTGTGATCTCGTATGAACCCGTTGAAGCTAGGCGAGCAAGAAGGCAAGTAGCTGTGAACACCCAAAGAGAAGAGAGATCGGATCAAGGGACGAACGGAAGACACCGGTTAGTCCATCTATCTCTCTTCATTCTAAATTCATAAAGGAAGAATACTAGAATAGCTGTCTCTGTTTGTTGCTAAGGCACTGTCACACCTTAGGTGGATAGCATCGTCCTGCATAGGCATTTTTCCCCACAACAATATTGCATACATGTACCTACCTGCTGGTTGTTGGAGAGACGTGCATGGTGCTACTGAGTTGATGTTGATGTGCTGCTAATGAATCAGGTACATCTTCTTGACAACATTTTTATTTTCTCTTTTTTTATCTTAGTTTGCTTATGGGTTATCTTCTTGTCAATGTGCAGGTGTTGGGGGACCTATATCAACCTTCCCTAAAGAATACTTGACCTTTTGACCCATTTCTCCATCATATTTCCTCTTGTAGCTTCTTCTCAACCTTCTTGTGGAGATCCTGTAGTAATTTAGGATAACCTCTTGTAGTAGACTTGTTTTGTCCATATCTCCCAAATGGTGGAATGGATTGACCTGAATTTGTTTGAGCATTTTTCCATCATCATTATGCATCTACCCATAAAAAAATCTTGGACAATGGATGTACAAATCTGAAGAAAAATTAAAAATGGTTGTACATGATGAAGGCCAATTTCTCGGAAACCATTCACTAGAATTTGCTAAAATTACTTGGACATGTTACCATAATCCATATGCATCTTCCCATGAATCATATTTTTAAATGGATGCACAGATATCGAGAAAATTCAAAAATGGTTGTAGGTGATGGAGGTTGATTTCTCGAAAACTATGCACTGAATTTGCTGAAATTGCTTGAGCATGTTACCATCATCCATATGCATCTCCCCCTAACACAATTGGCAAATGGATGCATGGTTTGCAAGATATCAAAAAAATAGTTTTATGCTCTATGTATTTCTGTTTCCTGTAGTAAAATAGAGCATTCCTGTAGTTTTTTAGGACAACAAGGAAAATGAGTGGTAGAAGCTTGGAAATGATGAGTGGATGGTGGAAATATATGAGGTTGATGGATTTGCATGGCCTTGGTCATGTTGTAGCATTTGAGCAAAGGATGATAAACTCAAAATTTTATTTCTTTTGACTAGGTTTGACCTATTTTTTGTTTTGTTGGTTCCAACTTGTTTTTGTTGCTTGTAGATGTTGGAGGGCACCTACGTTCATTAGAGAGATACATGGAGCACATATTTTTTTTATTTTTTCTCTTTTTTTTTCTTCTAGGCCTACTAGCCATCTCAATGAGGTTTTCAACTAGTAGGTTTTCCTAGGCACCTGAAAGGAGGTTTTCACCTAGGATCTTTTCTTTTTCTCATATTTTATCTTTTTCCCAACCCATTGACCACCTCATGGAGGTTTTCAATAAATGAGCCAATATCAGGCTCCTCAAGGGAGGTTTTCACTTGAGATTTTACTTTTTTTCTCTCTTATTTTTCATTTTTCATTTTTTATTTTTTCTACCCTACTCTACTTCAAAAACATAATCACTTTCAAGTATAAGAATACTTCAAATGGATCCATGTGCACATCAATATGATAGAAAAACTGATGTGTAGGTTTGCAATATATGATTTGACATGTACCTGTATTTCGGGGACCAAATGATTTGACTTTGAAAGGATCAAGCATAGTTGAAGAATAGAGAAATGCTCCATATTGTTGATTTTCTAGAACAAAACCTCAATATAACTTTGATGTCCTTGTTTTTCCTGCTTATCTGGATCATTCTTCATGTCTTCTTCTACCATGGCCTTCAAATATTCCTCTTTTTGTTCATTGTTCTCTTGAATACATTGAGGATTTGATGGTAACCATGAGGGAGCTTTCTCAATCTTTGTTTTTTATGTTTGTTATTCATCAGGTGCATCCCATGATTCTTTGGTCTTCTCATTTGAATATTCTTCTTCTGGATGTGGTCCTTTAATGATATCAAGATATTCTATATTTTACAATATTCTTCCTAAGCTATGGTGAATACCATTGAGATCAAGAGGAGATGTTTGGAACTATTGTACCTCAGCATTGTAAGTGGGCTGAGCTACTTCAATGCGTGGGTTTGGAAATGGTCGTAAAGGTAGTTGAATGGGAGTGGATATTTGAGATGGATGTGATTGGGGTTGTGGTTGTGGTGGAGGCGAATGGTAGGGATAACATAGAGTTGGGTATGGAGGATATTGAGGATATTGTGTATGGCTCTGATAATTTCCATACAAACGATGTTGTCAATATTGGTTTTGGGGTTGACATGGCCAATGTTTCCAAGGAAAGGGTGTGTTCCAATTACTTTGAAGTGGATATGCATAACCTTGAAATTGTGAATTAGGCTCTTACATAATACTAGGTTGACTAGGCTACCATGGTCCTCTTGGAGCTACATAACATATTTTCTTTGGTGATTGACTTACTCCATTGTCCTCTTGGTAAACTTCCTTCAACCTTGGTAATGATGGACAATGTTAAACATCATGTGATTCTACATGGATGACACAAAAATAAGCATCTTCTTTTTTCTCATTTTGAATTCTTAACATTTCTACTTGTTCACTTAGATTGCTAAGATTTTTTTTTTTTTTTAAGTTATCAAGAAAATTTCCAATTTTAGCTTGACTTACTAATATTGATGTTGATATATTTACTCGTGCCCTTCCTCTTGATGTTTCACAAATTTCTTCAAATAATAGTTGGTATACATCACCTCTACTAATGAGATCAAGGAGATCAATCCACTCATCCCTAATTATTGTAAGTAAGAGGGTTTTTAGTGTGTCAGATCCTAAATGATGTAGTTTTACCCTCTTAACATTATACATGAACCTCTCTATTAGATCCTCCAGACTCTCATCTTCTCTTTGATTCATTCTGAAGATTTCTTCTTTAAGATCATGATCTTTATTAATCTAGAAATATATTTTGCATATCATTCCATGATCTTATTGAATTAGTCCCTAAACTCATGAACCATTTAAGAGCTTTATCCTTCAATGTTACTAGAAACAATTTTAATTTTTGAGTTTTTAATAAGTAACCATAAGATCTATAAGCAATTTCAAATTCAAAGAAAAAAAAATTCGGATCCTCTGACCTTAGACCATGAAATTTTGAAAGAAAAGATGGAGGGATGTTCTTCATGTGCACACTATTGTCAGTATCTTGAATCGGAAATCCGAGAGGATCTTCCTCATTGTCATCATCTCATTCCATTTCTTCTACATTCTTTGCCATCTTCTTCTTCTACCTACAAAATTGAATGGTGATGTGGCTCTTACTGCACCATGTGATCAAATGGGGATGGTGGGTTGGTGTTGGATATTTTTTTTGTTTTTATGGTTGAATGGGGATGGTGGGTTGGTGTTGGATGCACTTTTCTATTTTTGAAATGAAATATTACTAATGCAATTATTTTTTGTTTTGCAAAAAATAAAATGAAATGAATCAACTAGGGTAGAAAAAAATGCATACTTTGACACCTCCCTGACAATGGCGCTAGAAAGTGATGAGCCTTGGTATTTGTGACAAGAATGTTGAAACTACGAAGGCTACCAACTTTAATTATCAACTCCGGGCTCGTAAAAACTTAAGAGGTATCGGCACTATATGTGCAACATACAATATGTCCTTCCTTTGCTGCCTTGATCTAATGGAGTGCATGTACTGAAATCAACTCCTAAACTAATTGCATAAAATGAACTGCTCGAAATGGAAACCCTAACCTATTGCAAGAAATAAAGGACAAGGAAGGAAACATATTCTAATTGCATAAAGATCATGAACTAAATGTAAAAGAAACCTAACTCAACCCTATTTATGACATGTGATGATTTAAACTAACTAAGCATGGAATCTGATCTAAGGAGTGTTAGATGTTGCATGCATGTGCTAATTAAGAAATAAAAAGAACTATTTTTCTTTATATTTTCATTTTATAAATGCAAATGCTAATCTTTCCTTATTCTTTGGCAAGGGATATAGGTGTGGAGGAAAAGAGGTACAATTTTTTTGATGTCTTGGAGGTCAAGTATTAGTATAATCGTAACTTAAATGATGATTTTTCTCAATTCATGCTCAAAAGGACCAGGTCGAAATCTTAGGAAGTAGTATAGAAGGTTGAATGGAGCTTGGGAAAGGTTGATAATGGAAGAATAAGGCATGGAGGTGGTGGACACTACCCAGAACTCAATAAAGGGCTCCAATATGGGTAGATTTGCTCAATGGAAATGGCAACTTTTTCTTATAAAACAAGAATTTGGATTGAGATTTTAGTGGATTTTGGTGACATGGGTGGATGAGGCTTGGATGAGGTGAATGAGATGATATCTCCATGAAATGTAGAATATCCTTCAACAACACACATTATTCTTTTCATCGATCCACAAATTTATCTATACATGGGAAAGATTTATTAAATAATGGAAAGTTACTAGTCTAAAATCTAGAAATTGGAGAACTAGTGAGCTAGTAAATCTATCAAATGCCTAAACTAATCAAGTGCAAATGAAATGGGGTAACTTTTTTTATTAAATATATTTTTGTTGTGATCTAATGCAAGTGGAAGGAACTCGATTGAAGCTCGTTAGCATGCTCTAAACAATAGCATAAATTTATTATTCTTTACCACAAAGGAGTTCCATAAATCTAGATTTGGGAATAAGAAAACTAATCCAAGTATATAAATGATTACTATGACATTCCAAATATTTTCTAAGGATTAAATAAATCTTTTGATCCTGCAAAATAACTTACATCAATCGTTTAACCCAATCCTACAACAAGAAATCATTAATACTAAATGCAGAAATAGAAAGAATTGAGAACAAGAGATGCATGTGAATAAGAAGTGAAAAGAATAAAAGAAAATATACAAAAGGACTCTAAAGCTCTTACGATGGCCAAGCCCAAGGAAACTAAGAGTCCTATGGAGGATACCAAGACTTAGAATTTGAACATGACACCAATATTTGTTATTTCCATCAATACAATTACATCTGTGTAATAAAATACAATGGAGTTGCAAAAATACAAGTTCTCTCCAAAAGAAGACTAATAAAAATCTCCCCTAGAGGAAAATTCGACTTGGTACTTATAAAAAATGATTAATAATTCTTCCCCATGAACGAAGGAATCTTTCCCCACCAAAATCCTTTGATTTGTGGACCTAGTTCCCAATACTAGGAAGATGCATTAAATGGCAAGGAGCACATTCCTAGATTTTCTCAATCATTGGAGTTCCACAATCTATGCCATAATTCCATAATATATTTTTGATTTATTATTTAATATTGATCCTCCTGTAGTAGGGAGCAAGTCCCCAAATTATCTCCTGCTCCAAATTTTCATAATTTGCCCAATATTCTCATAATATTCCACAAAAATAAATAATATTAAGCACAAATATGCAATTATTCATAAACCTTCCTAATGAACATATTAAAATTAAAAATACATTATCTAATGCAAAAAGATAGGTTTAATGTGCTGAAGGATGGTCAGATCGGCCTTAATTTATGTTTAATTCAGAGGCATGGGCATTAACTTATGTCTAATTTAGAGGTCCATCAATGGGACCAGGTTTTTGGGGAGTTTCTATGAGGCATGATGGCATTCGCTTGTTATATTCCATCATCTACACATTTTTCCTTTCATTCTGGAGAATTTTGACACTTTCAAAAAATAGAGTTATTATTGGGTTTGACTCAATTAATTACACTTAAGGTGGCATTCTAGGAGGAATACTTAATATAACACCATAGTGTAATAGCTCGTTAGAACTAGAACAAGAAGATATACACAATGGAATAGTTGGGTGTGAGTTTTAATGACCTAATGAAACATGGTGGCCAATTCACCCTTTTCCCACATTAAAAAGAATATTTTAATGGAGATAAAAGAGGGAAATACCTCCATGATTAAAATAATAATAAAATAGGAGGTTCTAGAGGGGTCCATTAGATTTATAAAAGAGGAGGAGGAGACCATTGGAGGACATCCTGGATTTGATATTTTTTCTTGTATGAGAGGTTTGGAGCTTGGTTCTCTACTTCCGTGGTAGCCTTAGGATGGAAACACTAAGGTGATTTAGTGAGATTAGGCGAGCACCTATATCCCCTTGTGAATTCATTTAGAATTCTCAGGAGAGCTTAGCAGTGGCATTTCAATTCAGTTTTGAAGGTCGGTGCAATGCAACAGATTATCTTGGAGGCGAGCTTTTCATCTAAGCTATTTTGGTTGTATATGCATGTCACCCAGTTTATCCATTATAATAGAAGATGAGAATTTTCCTGTACATTATTTTATTGGATTTTAGTGTTCTATTTTTTTTATTTTACATGGGAATATTCTCTTAATAGAATGTTTATATTACAATGAAATTTTGGTTGAGTAAATTTCTACATAATTAGCATAATATCTCGTTTGATGGCATTACACTCAGCAATACATGGATTATCTGATACCCCTATCCTGCGTCTATGGGACTCAAATTTTCCCTTTGGGAAAGCCTTTGTCAAAATGTTTGTCTTGTTCCTCTGTAGGAATGTACTCCAACAACATGATCTTCCTCTGCACACAATCTTGTAGATGGTGATACTTGATGTCAATATTCTTAGATCGATCATGAAATATAGGATTCTTACAGATTTTGATACAAATATTATTATCATAGTAAATCATGGTAAGATCCATCATCTGACCAAATAAACCAACAAGAATATTTCTCATTCATTTTTCCTCACATGTTGCTTGACTTGTGGCCATGTACTCTACTTCTACTGAGTTGCGTGCAACAAATCTTTGCTTCCTACTATACTAAGAAACCATTGCTAACTCAATAATAAAAATTCCTCCTGATGTGCTCTTGTTTTCTGGTGGACTCCCCACTCAATTTTCATCTATGAAGCCTTGCAGCTTCACTCCCTTTGTTTGTTTGTACCAAAGACCAAATTAAGTGGTGCCTTTGAGGTATCTCAACACATGCTTTGTTGCCTTCGAATACAGTTTTTTAATCTTAACCATTGCTTGAATAAGTTTTTTAACTACGTAACACATATTTGATCGTGCGCTCACTAAATACATAACTCAACCCACAAGATGTCTATAAATGGTAGCCTCCACTTCCTCACCTTAAGTGACATCCTATTTACTCCAACTTCCTGCTAGAGGAGCATCCATGGGTTTGCTACTCTCCATGTAGAACTTCTTTAGTATCTCATTGCCATACTTCCCTAAGAGGAAAGCAGTTCCCCATCTCCTTGCCATACTTCCAAATTGAGTAAATAATGCATGGGCCCCATGTCCTTCATCTCAAATTCTCTTGCAGGATCATTTTTGCAAGAGCTGATCAACTTCTTATCACTAGTTAAAATTAAATCATCAACATATAATACTATAATCAATAATTTACCTTCAAAAAAAAATATGGTAAAGTTTTTCATCTTCTTCAATTTTGGTGAAGCCCAACCGAGTGAGATAGTTGTCGATCCTGGTGCACAAAGCACAGGGTGCTTTCTTCAATCCATACAACGCTCGCTTGAGTTATCACACATGTGACTCTCTATTTAAGGTATCAAAACCTTTTGGTTGTTCAATGTACAACTCTTCCTCAATAAATCCATTGAGGAATGTTGTCTTCACACCCATTTGATGGATCTTTCATCCCATATGCGCTGCAAATGCTAGAATTGGTATAATGGAAGAGTACCTTTCTATTGGAGGAAAGGTATCCTCATATTCAATTCTCTCCACCTGAGAGAACCCCTTGGCCAAAAATATGGCCTTGTGTTTCTTGATGCTTCCATCTGCTGCTTTCTTCACCTTCTAGATCCATCTCCAAGCTACCACTGATTTATCCTATGGTCTTGGGACCACTTCTTAAACACTATTTTTGATAATGGAATCATATTCCTCTACCATTGCATCAACCCATACTATTTTCTCTATAGCTTCCTTGAATGAAGATGGATTAGTCTCGACAAGCTCACTCATCAGAGCCATGTAGCTTGTGTACCGATTCGGTGATCTCCTTTGCCTATGATGTGATGTGGGTTCTCCCACATTCTCTCTAGCATCATGCAATAATCTATCAGCTTCCTTGGTTCACTTCCTTTCATCTCTAGATGTCTATGCTTGAGTGGATGTCTCCACTCTCTGATCCTTTGCTTGTGACTACTCCACAACTTCATGAGGTTCTTATTTTGGAGCTAAAATCTTCTCAACTGAATGAAACAAAAGCTCACTCTCAAGATAACACCTCATTTCCTTCTCATCAAAATTCAAATCTCTATCAACAACTAAATTCCTCAGAGATGGCAAGTACACATGATAGTTATGAGGTGTTTTCATGTACCCCAAAAATATTCCCAACTCTACTGTTGGCTCTAGATTTTTCCTTGATTCCTTGGAAACATGATAGTAAACTGATGATCTAAAGATCTTGAAGCATGACACATCTGGCTTCTTCCTGTAAAAATATTCCTTCGGTGTACTCATGCCAAGAATTCGATGAGGACACATAGGACACATGTTCTACAAATAGATTGTTGTGTTGCATGCTTCATCCCGCAAGTGCAATGGTAGGACTTGGTCATACAACATCACCCTTACTTTTCCCAAAATACTTTTATTCTTCCTCTCAGACACCCCATTCTACTATGGGTTGTGGGGCGCTATCAAATCCTTTTGAATGCCTTCATTTGTAAAAAATGTTTTAAACTCATTCGACACATACTCACCTCCATTATCACTCCTAAGAGACTTCACTTTATTGCCAGTTTCTTTCTCAAAAATTTCTTTAAATTCAACAAACTTGGAGAATGTTTGTTATTTCTTTTGCATGAAGAAGATCCATCACTTCCATGAGAAATAATCTACAAATATTACATAATACCTATGCTTGGCAGTGGAAGTTGTCGAGAAAGTTCCACACACATTAGAGTGAATCCTTTCAAGGAATCCTTAAATTTTATTGTCCTGATCATTGAATGTGGATCTCATGTACTTCCCCAATGTAAACCCTTTAAATGTATTTCACTGCTCTAGTTCTCCTTTGAGAATTCCTGTAGAAATCTACTACATGATCTTCAAAGCGCAATGATGTAAATGGTCAAGTCTTCTATTCCATAATTCACCCATATCTTGGCTTTGCACCTTCTATGATTTTGTGCTCAACGTTGTACAATATTCCACAAATAATTTGTAGAGTTTCTTCACACAAAACTCGATCTTCTTCACTTGTCCCATGACAATGTGTCTCAGGAAAGCCTTCCCTTTGATAATATCACATCATAGCCATGATATTCCAACATAGAAATTGAAACGAGATTCTTCTTCAGAGACATAACATACATGATATCCTTGAGTTTGAGAGGGGAGCCAGACTCCCTCTAAAAGGTAATTGTACCAACATTGGTCATGTTATACCTTCCATCATATCTCATCTCGATGGGCATCTGGAGTTCATTCTCCTCCAAGTCACTGAAGAATTATCAGTTTCCCGTCATATGGAATGAGGCTCCACTATCCAGATACCACACACTACCCATGACCGTGCTCACCATACATGAGTTGAGGGTGAAATAAAGCTTGAACTGTGAAGCCAAAGCTTCACCTGACTCTCCTCTCAAGGGCTTCTTTATTTCCTTCTTTTGAGGACACTTTGTGGCATAGTGTCCTAGTTCACAATAATGAAAGCACTTGATTTTGGACAAGTCTTTCTTATTTCCCCCTTGACCAGATTCTCCTTTGGATTTGGATTTATTCCCTTTCCATTTCTTTTCCTTTCTAGCCAAGGCACAATTCTCCTCATCCTTAACCTTGGTTGATGTCTCATCTCTAGATTTTTGCCTTATCTCCTCCTATACCAAATCCGACCAAAGATGTTCCCAATTTGGTAGCTTCTCCCTCCTATTCGCTAGATATTGGTAGATGTGTCAAATCTTAGGAAGGCCTAGAAGGGCTAGGCTCACAAGATCATCCTTCACAATAGTAACCACAACTCCTCCAAGTTCATCACGATAATGTGTGAACCATATCAGGTACTATTGAATAGATTCAGTCTTCTGCATCTTGATATTTTGAAGCTTGTTCTTGAGCGACAACTTCCTGTGGTCGCTACTATTCTACAACAAATATGTTAGTGCTTGATGCATTGCATACGGCGTTTCTTCCTGATGGATATTGGAGACTATGTGATCCTTCACACCTTCCAATATGATTCTCCTCACCTTGGTTACACACTTCTTCCATTCTACTAGATCTTGAACATTAACTACTGGTGGATTCGGGATCTCAATATCTATGAATTCTTATAACCCATTATCTTACAAAATTGCCTCCATCCTATCCATCCAAGGAACATAATTCGAGCTACCCTTAAGGGCATACTTGAGTCTCAGTCCATAGAAAGATACCCTGCTATCTTTGAAGAACTGATCCTACAAATTCGATCCTCCTACAGAGAGAAATTTGAATTCTCTTCTCTATTGTGAATCCTACTCTGATACCATGTAGAAATTCTATGTAGATTCAAAGTTTCTCATGTAATTTACTAAAACATAAAACTTGAATCTACTCTACTCATCCATGGAATGAAACTCACCATCAAGCGAGGGAATCATAAACATGAGACATGAATCAATAAAAAAACACATAGAATCATCTAGGGGAAAGTAACTGCTCAAAACCCCTTCCTATATGTATTGCAATAATCATAAAATATAGAAGAATTACAATGCTTGCTCAAGCCTGACCAACCTCTGCAATAATATAGTCTATCTCACTGCTTCACAAACTAACCTTGGCCAATAATTAAATAATTCTCCTACCTGCCAACCTCCTATATACTTGTGTTTTTCCTTGAGGAATTACCCCCTATAAATTATGAAAAATTATCATTGAGAATTGAGCAATTCCTATAGGCCCTTCTTTGACTGCATGCACCACATGTACACTTCGATATAGTCCAAAACTAATAGTACACTACCCTGAAAATCCAATCTAAACTAGCTAACTTGAGTTGTTGGCATGCAAAAATTATTTTGGGATGGTTTATGAGTTAATTGGTTGATCAATGAGGTACACACCCCACTATTGGACCCTCCACTAGTTCTCTAATAGTTAGAACTAGTTTAACTCACAATAACTTAAATTAACTCAAATAGATTGCTAGAAATTAGCAACCAATCGTTCTAAACTAAACTCAAGTGTCTCCTACTCAAATTAACTAAGTTAAATAAGTGAAAAGTACCATGTCACCTCATTTAACTAACTCCAAGTATTTTACTGAAATTAAAATTGAAATTTTAATTTAGTTTGACCAAGGCAAAGTCAAAACTAGATTTTCTTGCTACATTTTCAACAAACACCCTTGTTGAAGAAATAACTTAGCTAAAACTATGTTTAGAAGAAGCTAAATTAGCTGAGCAAGCTTTGAAAATACAAGTTCTAGAAAAGTAACGACACTGTGAAAATTTAGAACTCGAAATTGTGGGTCTAAGATTAAAGGAACTAGAGAAAAAAAAGGCTATAAATCTTATATTTTCTAAAGGATATGGAAATTTAAAAGAAATTATTAAAGTGCAATGCTCTCCTTTGATCAAGATAGGTCTTGGATACAACCCAAAAGGTGAATCATAAAAAAATATGAAATCTTTTGAAACAGATACAAGAAGCTATGTCAATACACTAAAAGGAAGCAATCATCAAAAGAATGGAGGATCAAATCCCACCTATGTAAAACAACCTGTTGTTGCCCTTCATCACTTTTGTAATAGAGCTAAATGGTTGAATTCAAGACTTATAGCTTAAGATTTAAGTAAATCAGTGATGGGAGTAACGGTAAAGCCTTAGCACCATGACATAAGCTCTAATGTTAAATCTCGTACCCATGGAACCCTCCTCGAGGAAAGTGGAAAGGGCTAAAAGAGAAAATTGTCATAGGTGAGCCTTTTCATTTAAAGTTCGAGCATGTTTAGGGTTGAATCACCACCCATCTCCACCTAACTAGCCCCCAAAAGCATTTCAGGGGGGGGGGGGGGGGTTAACTTGTGCGAGCGATAAACTGGTGCTACCCCCTAGAGTGGACAAGTCAAAAGAGTGGGCACACCAATCCAATGGCCAGGATTGATTCTGGCGGGTAGCCATTGGATCTGACCTCCTATTCTTTTAACTGTTGAAGGATGGTGGGGACCATCTTCCATAATTTTTATTCCATTGGTGCTAGTTTCAAGCAAGTGATGAATTGAAAAGCTAAAAGGTAACCTCTCCACCCCCACTCTCATCCACCTATCATATTTCACCACCCAATCCCCTTCCACCATGTGTCCCAGCGTGATTTCATGGCACGTCATACAACCATTGCCCCCTCTCTGCCTCTAAAAACCCTTCTTCCTCCAAATTTCTAAGTCTTTTTCTTTCTTTCCCAGTGAAAATTCCTCCCACTATTCATCTTCCCTGTAACATAATTTGATTACATAATTGGTCTGGGATCCCCCTCTAACATTGTTATCAGTTGTCACCAAGACTACCAGGTAACTGTTCGGTCCGCTCCACCTATAAATTATTTGAATACTCATTAAAAACATGAAGAATTCATCCACTAATACTCCTAAATCCTGGGAATCCAAACACTCATCTAATGTCGAGCCTCTCATGAACACTGATTCTCATCTTTTAGACCCCCTTTGTTCCTTCCACCTATCATACCTTTAGTTCGACTTATATGGCCATCACATCCAAGGAGAGGACATGTTCTTTGTAGTTGACTCAAGGATGTACTATCAGATCACCCCTTCTGTACATCACTTCCCTGAGTTTGTTTCTTGGTTAACTACAACTTATATAGAGGAGAAGAACTATTTTGTTTCCCCCACTGGAGCAAAAATCCTAGAGGTGACCCTAGAGATAATCCAAAAGGCTCTAGTTTACCCAAGCTCCCCTAAACCTCAATAGTTCATAGAAACCACCCTGTTTTATAACTATACTACCCTTTCAACATTTGAATAACAATCCTTTCTGCAAATGGTCTCATCCCCTCGCTTACAATACTTTTCCATTGATGATAGTTTCCCAGTAGCTATAATTTTTGAGTCTGTACAACCTATCTTGTCTGTGATTGCTCACCTTTTTGGAGATGACAATGCCAATATGGAAAATAAATCATACCTAGGGTTTCTCAAGGAGATGATGCAACCAGGTCATCTATTTGACATACCTTCTTACTTGGTTGAGTCCATAAAATTCCAGTTATGCCATTTTTCCACCACTTCATACTTTAGGTATTATTCTCTGTTGTTTTATCTGTTTGTGTACACCCATGTGGAGGATTTTGAATTCCCGGGCCTCAGTCTAGTGGCCCCAAACAAATAGAGGAAGTATTTTTTTACTCAGATGTTGTTGTTAGGAGGAAACCGAGAATGATGGCTATTCACAGTTCATTTCCTCCTACATGTCCATTGCCTACAAAATTATTCATAATGTGTCCCCTACAAGAATTCTCCCTCAACAGAAAGCAATCCTTCAACTGAGAAAGGACACCAGGGTGGGAGATTGGTACCTATTTCAGGATTACAGAGAGATTCGATTCTATAAGTGTGATCTCCGTCCATGCCGCTTTGTTGTATTCATACCTATGAGGATAAATTTCACCCTCGACTTCATTAGACAAAGTCTTAATGTGGACCAAGTCCACTTTGTCCCTACCAAGAAGGGATGTATGTTCAAGATGGTAAATATTATAGGGTTTTTTATTGTTAACTCTATACATGACTTCCTGATATCTGAGGAATTGCAAAAACAAATGAACTTTGACTTGGGAGATGTTTGGAATTATGATCCTCACGGGGTCATTGCAAAGAAAAGAGAAAACATAAAAGCTTCAACTTATGAGAATGAATATAGGTTTGAGCTTGAATGGAAAGCTAACCTTGATTCATAACCTATTAACAAAGAGATGGAGGTCGAGACTCTAGCAAGAAAGGACAAGGTGTAGAAAAGGACTGTTGATGAGACAGGGGATGTAGAAATGGAATATGTACAAACCAAAAAAAGCATAGGACTTAAGAAATAGAAGAAGAAGAAATTTAGACCAGGTTGGTAGAGATAAAACCAAACCAAGCAGGCTTGCAGTGACTTTGGAAGACCCACTACAAGTTGTTGCCTAATCATCCTGAGAGGTAGCCATTCTGAGTTCAACAGGAAGTACAACCAAAATTGAACCTAGTTAGCCTACTGGAAAGGCCATTGAAGAAAGGAACAAGAAAATAAGGGAGGATATGCAGTAACAAATGGCTTCCCATTCAGTGACATACCAAAGTAGACTTTTGGCTACTATGGATTTGGAGAGAAATAAAATTAAATTCTCATTGCAACACCCTCTAGCATAGTCACTACCATCAGGCTCCCAGTTCAAGGCCCTGGATGTCTCCTTAGACTTGGCAAGTGTCCCTCTACCTAATAAGATCAAATTCCATAGGCAAGTGGGAGAGATGCTTTATAGTGAGCTTAAAAAAAGTGAAAAGACCATAAGTAAAGTGGAGAATATTTTGGAGAAGGTCACAAAAGGATTAAAGTAAGCAAGAGCTAACTCCATATCCCTGCACATGCAAAATCAAAACTTCAAGAAGCTCATTGTGAAACTAGGGGTGAATCTAGTGTTGGCATTATGATGCATGTGTTGTCCTTGATGGTAACTCATTGGTAACAGAACAAGTATATGGTAACTAGATGAATCCACAGGTCAGTTCATAGGTGATAGAATGATGGAACATAATACCAAAATGATGGGTCAAAGGTTTACAGATCAGAATCAAAAGTTTGATACAGGTGAATATTTGAAAATCTACATTGGGGTTCATCAAGGCCAAGTCACGTATACACGTGAGTTTGATGAAGAAAAGTAGCATATGTATTTTTCACCATGGTATTCTAAATACCAGGGGTCTTTACCATGGTATTGGCCCATAGTAATGAGCACGACAATGGATATTGATCACGTCAAAGATTACCACCGGCACTAGTGTAGTTTTGACCCATGGTATTTGATATGCGCTAAACTATATAAAGAGGTGAAGCTCAAAGTGCTATATGTGCAAGTGAAAGAATTTTTTATGAATACTTCAATCTGAAGTATATTTGCATTGTAAGGGCAATAATTGTCACATAGATCTAAAATAATTATGCACCAATGAATACAATGATGGATCACGATCATGAGACCTGAAATGAATTTTCATTACATGATCTGCTCATGGATTGACTAGATCTATGTACGGATGCAGGTTTTTATTTCTGAGTATCATGATTTGGGTGTTTTTGAAGTTTTGAAGAGCTGCGCAATTTTAGGTAAAAATTTGCAGATCTATACGCTATTTGGTCTTTGGAAAAGCGTGTATACATGCAGGATTGCTTTTTCAAAATTGCATATGTAAAGTAAGGGTTTCTGTTCATAAATGAAATATCAACCTGATCAGTGTTGTTGTTTCTCTGTTGTTTGTCAATGATGTCCAATTGTTGATATGGGTTGAGTGATAGTGTCTGAAGTAGAACTGATTGAATGATGAAGTTAAATTTGTCTAGATGTTGATTGGTTTAAAATATGGTTGATGTTGTTGATTGTATGAGCATTCTGTAAGATAATAGAATATTTCAGTATATCTCTCATCAGCTTTGTATCTGAATCAGAATTACAAGTTTTTCAGTTTTCAGTATATTAAAATTTGTACGCGGGTTTCTTTATAGAAAAGTGTGTATACACGCAGGTTGGCTTAAGTGAAGTAGCGTATACATTTTTTCATTTGAATGATCATGGTTGCAATTAATTTTGTGTGTTGATGCATTATTCTAGGTTCAGTTATGTGTACTGGTTACAATGATCTCACTATTCCAGTTGATCGGTTGAGTTTTGATTGGGTTTCAGTGATTGGTTGATTTAGTTATATTACAGTGATGAGTTACAGTTTGATTATTGATATTGAGCTTAAGTGTTGATATTGGACCCAGTGTGAAAATTTATGAAATGTGGTCCATGGATGTTATTGAGGGTTGTAGCCTTCAGTGAGGAAGTCGAAGGTTCTTGCTAGTAGTAGTTGGTGATTAGATCAGGGGGTTAGAGCTCCCTTCCAGTAGGATTTGAAGAACGAGTGAAGGTTGTATCCTTCAGTGGGTGGGTGCTAGCATTCTGGTGTGAGTCTGTACTAGTACAATAATGTAGGACCTTTTTTTATATTTATAAGTTTTTGAAGATTGAGGCAACATCAGCAGTGGTTTTCTCCCACATTGGGTTTCCACCTTAAATTCTAGTGTTCATGTGTGATACTATATTCCCTTATTATTGCACTTGTTTACTTCTTACCAAATACCTTATAAATCTCTTCCATTTTGGTTCAAGTTTAACAGATAAAGAATTAGTTGATTTACAAGTTTACTGAGCATACACTAGTTTCTTTTACAACAGTCATGTATATACACTAGTTTGGTTCAGTCAAGTCACGTATACATTTCAAAAAAAAACATAAAAATTATTATTGTGATTTTTTTAAATAATGATTCACCCCTCCTCTCAGTATTCTTCCCAACAATTGGTATCAAAGCAGGTCCTTCAAAATAAGCTTGATTTCTTTGTTGGGTGCAGGATCCCCCCAAGGGCAATTTTGGGGTTAAAAGCCCATATTTTGGTCAAATTTTGTAATCCAAGTGTAAAGGCTCTGCATTTTTTGGTCGTGAAGAACGTAGATGTTAAAGAGTCATAGGGTTGTCTATCCTGATTTTGAAAATGCAATGTTGGTTGTAAAAGATCTACCCATGGTTCATAGACCTTGGGATTGTACAAATAGAGCTAAGCTCTAAGTAGTAAGGGATAATCAATCAAGCAATGAAGATATGACGTATGAGAGACAGCTCTGAACTAGAAGTCTAAGTTTGGGTTGTAGTGTAGGTAGAGGCTCTGCAGCTGAGTGCACAGAGGCCTAGATGTCGGCAGCTAAGTGAACATAGGCCTAGAAGTCCGCAGCTGAGTGTGCGGACCCTTGCATCTGAGTGCGTAGGGCGGGTAAAGTTTGTAATCGTTCGGAATTATCAATAAAGAGAAGTATTCTGCAATTTCTGTGTCTTCATTTCCTGTTTATGCATCTGGTTATGTTGGGTATGAATTTCACTATAATGCTTATATGATGCATGAATATATGTGAATGTGTTGGTTAACTAAACACTAATAAGAACATTTGTTTACGCAAAGCTAACTAAGATTGGTTAATAAGATAAATAAGACACTTAGCCCAGTTTGGAAAATATCACAATTTGCTGCCCTAGTAGCGTGAATGTATGTTAGCCCCTAGTTAGGGCTGCATGGAAGGCAATTGTACCCTTTTGCGAAGGTACCAAAGGGTGGAATAGAGGCTTAAGCCACCTATGCAAAGGAAAATCTAGGTAGAATAAACCGACATCACATCCATATCAAGGGTGTAAAAACTTGGTTCTAGCATCCCCCCATACTACTTCGGGTGAGACTTGAGTCTATGCTCTACAGGCTGATGTCGAAAGGGCTAGTAGTGTAGGGATTTGTTTGAATAACTAATGCTGAACCTTGGTTAGGCCACCTCAAGCCAACAAATGGTTCCATTGTCAGGATCAAAATCTGCATAAGAGATGTCTGATGTCGTATCACTGGAATCCAAATAAGAAGGAAATTGAAGGTTATTTGGACAAAAGGATTCACGAGTTCGCGACAAAAGAAAACAGAAACCCACAATTGTTAAAAGAATAGTGGTTAGACCAATACCTGTATATGGAGATCCACGAAATCCTTTTCACCTCCTTTCCTACTGAGCTATACGATTGGATTACGAAGCTAGCAGATAGCCAAGGAAGGTGGAAACTTGACGGTCCTATTGTGTGGACCCCAGAGCTAGTGTGAAGGTTTGAAGCATCGGAGGATAATATTGCCCACACTATCGACCATTGGCTCGATTGCGTCATAGGAGGATTTGTGACTGAATTCACGTCGTCACCTCAGTCAGCTATAGCGAGGTAGAGCGACACTTTTCTAAAGGAACGTGAGGTAAGTACATAAAATCTTTGAATACTTGAATTAAAATTATGTTGTGCGGAAAAAAGGTTATGCAGCTACCTTAATGTTTGGGACTATGTGAAGTGGAAAAAGTTATAGAAATAAAGGAAATAAGGGTCTGAAATATATCCCCTTGATTTCACCTCTGCGAAGAGACGAAGAAGGAATAACAAAGGTTTCTCTGTGAAGAGACGAAGAAGGAATAACGAAGGTTTCTACATGAAGTGCTATTCATTTGATATGACAAGGATTCCCATGAATACCACCTTTGCCCACACCACCTCCGTCTTCACCACCATCACCTCCAACTTCACCCATACCACCTCCACCTCCACCACAGTTCAGTATGGAAAACACAATGAAGTTGCCTTTGTTCAAAGGTTTGGGAAATGAGGACCCAGACCAATTTTGGTTCGTTGTAAGGGTTGTATGGGAAGCTCAAGCTGTTACAGAAGATCATATAAAGAAAGCAACACTAGTTAGTGCTCTGCAAGATCACGCGCTAACCTGGTACAATAAGTACTCCAACAATAACTCGAATGCTAGAGTAGTAGACATCTAAGAAACACTAAATACGGAATTTAGTAGGCCTAAATCTGAAGCGCAGTCTATTGTGGGACTTGAAGAGATCATGATGTGACCATGCAAGACACCTTGGGAATTGGATCAAAGATTGAAATGTCAAATCCGCGAATCCAATATGAATTTGATAGATGGACAAGGTCGCGAGTGGTTTGTGGCTTCGCTATTGCCACACTTAAGGAGTGCGTTGTTGTAGTTGAAGATAACAACTCAAGCAGAGGCCTTGGAGATTTCCATGAGAATACATGAGACTCCAATGCAAGATACTAATCTAGAAGTTCAGCAGATCCACCCGCAACTACAGAATCTATGCCTTGAGATGCAAAGTCTAAAGTAGCACAAGACGGTTCGACCAGAGGTATGCGAGGAGGTATGGTGCTTAAAATGCAAGAGTCAGGGTCATGATAAAGACCATTGCCCGGTCTTTGAAAATTACCTTGCGTGAGGAAGAGTGATGCCTTTAAGGCTAGAAGCTCAAGCAAGACCTAGCGTTACGCCTTCTTTATGTGTGCTATCTACCAGGTAGCTAAAAAATAGGTCACGGATAACGACAACTTGTTACAAAAGTATGTGTAAATACCACAATAGTTGTTCTAAAACTTTTGTAGGTCAGTAGGATATGATAAGCTTACTTGTAGGAGATATGAATTGATGATGGATAGAACTCCGACCTATAGGGTTCAGGCCAAAACGTGGCTCCTTGACCAAAATGCAGGGATGGTGCAGACAAGATTTTAGGGGCACAAACAGGATTTCAGGGGCATGGATGAGGCCGAGGTGAAGGAGGACCTGGTAGAGGTCGAAGACAATTGGTTTTATACAATTGCGGAGGGCCAGGAGACTATTCCTGTGATTTCACTAATCCAATGCACCTGTCATGCAAGTATTGCATGCTATTTGATCGTGACACAAAAGATTGTCCTATGCTGATAGCTAGGATACGTGAAAAGGCGGCACTACCACCTCCCCCGACTCGAAACCTGCAGATGATGAGGTTTGAGCTGCGCGAGGAAGATCCAAATGTAAATATAGTGCTCCGAAGTGGAATCACGACAGGAGATGACGAGTGGAAATAGTCAGAAGACAATACATCAGTTTGCAAAGCCCCGACAAAAGAGGCTGAGTTTTATTTGGAGCGCGCTCGTGAAGCATTCATGGAAGCTAAGAAGAGCTTCACTAAGGCCTCCACCTTAGAAAGCAAGGATAAGCTTGAGCCAGAGATAGACCCTTTTATGGTCACAACTTTCTTGGAAACCTATATGGAGTTACTGTGCGACAGTAAGGCTATGAAAGGGTTACAAGAACTCATCAATAGATGTGCTGGGACTGTGCCATGTGAACCACACGTAGTCTAAAAGATCGGTAAGAATAGGATAAGGATGGGGCGTGAAATGAGACTTACTGCATAGATCGAAGAATATGAAATTGAACAAGTCATTCTAGATTTGGGATCAGATGTGAATGTTCTACCGAAACAGACATGGGAGAAAATCAGGAGACCTTCACTGTAATGGTCTTCGATTCAACTGAGGATTGTGAATTAGCAGAAAATCATACCCATGGGGTGACTGTAGGGAGTGAACATGGATATTGAGGGGGTGAGTGTGCTCACAGATTTTTAGGTAATAGAGATTGTGGATGATAGCAATCCCTACCCTGTGCTCTTGAGAATTGACTGGGCTACCGATATGAACAGGATAATCAATCTTAAGAAGCGAAAGATGATATTTGAGAAGAAATCACTACGAGTAATAATACCCCTAGATCCTGCTAAAGGATCACACTATACAGAACCAGTCCGCGATTATGAGAGTGATGATGATATGGACTACATCTATAAGATAACAACATGAGACCAAGACTAGGTGAATCCCACCACAGATGGACGGATTACATGGGAGTGCAAGAGTTCCTGCACTTTGGACTCCAATGAACAAATAGAAAACTGGTAGAATCGATTACATTAAGTAACTATGCTAAATTGCAACATGATGACCCAGTCATTGCACTGTGTGTCGTTAGAGGAAAGAAAGTTGTCTATTTATGATGGTCTAAACGAGGTAGATATCTTTTTGGATGCATTTGAAAGAGAGGTGCCAGAAATGCAACACTTCTACAACTTGGACTAGGCATTGTGCGTTACGTCTGCAAGATGGTGGGGTACGCACAAGGGAAGCTTTGATGATTGGCGCGAATGTAGGAGAATTATGAGAGCACGATTTGGGGAGCCTAAGATGCGACTAATAGACAAGTACGATAGGCATAATGATCCGTGCATGCATTTGGCCAAATGGATGCAGGCCTGTGGAGAAAAGCCACAACCTAAATGGGTGCACCTATTCTATCATACCCTTGATGTTATCCCAATGAGTTGGTATATAGAAACAGAGCTTCGCCATGGGACAAGTGAATGGGATATCCTGCGTGAAGGATTCATGATGAAATTTAGCTTTGAGTATGGCTTTTATGGTATTTTTGAAGTGCTACAAGAGGTGAAATCATCCATCTTTAGGATACCGCAGGATCCTTTAGACCTGACGCAACCTGAATGGGCTACTCAGCCAAGTCGCGCACTAGAATGTTAAAATGTAACTGTTGAAGAGGAAGACGAGGATCCTTGGATGTTTAACATTCCAAAGGCAGAAGGCCACTGCGAGGTTCAAGGAACGCAGATTGAGAACCCTGATATAACCACATTGGTGAGAACTAAACAGGTCAACATTGTTTTGGAGATAGATCCCAAATTCGCAAAGATTGGAGACTATTGGGATGACGTGACAGTGGATAAGGTCACTAAATTACTTCGTGAATATCAGGACTTATTCCCTACCAAGTTTATGGATTTGAAAGGTATAATTGGAGATCTAGTTGTGATGAATATCACATTACAGCTCGACGAAAATCCAGTTAAGTAGAGGCCTTACTGCCTAAATCTGAAATACAAGGGGAAGGTCCGCTTAGATCTGGATAAGATGCTAGCGGTCGGCATCATTGATCTTGAAGAAGAGTCTGATTGGGTAAGCCAATGGTGGTGCAAGAGAAGAAGCATAAGGATGAGATAAGGATATGCGTGGATCTCAGAAAATTGAATGATGCTTATGTGCATGATCCTTTCCCAGTTCCATTCACAGATGAAGTGTTGGAGAATTTAGGTGGCCAGGAAGCATACTCCTTCAGTGATGGGTTCTCTGGGTACCACCAAACCAAAATCGCATCAGAGGATAGGAGCAAGGCAACCTTTATGACTTAGTGGGGTTGTTTCCAATACACTGTAATGTCGTTTGGGTTAAAGAATACCCTTGTTATCTTTTCGCGCGTGGTTGTCACGACATTCAAGGAATTCATTCATAAGTTCCTGGAGGTATATTTTGATGACTGTACTATGTTTGGGCTAGTTAAGCACCATGTGGTGTGCTTGGGCTAGATGTTGGATATGTTAGGACCTAAATCTGCCTTAGGCTGAAGGAAGGCAAAATTCAGGGTAACTACAAACCACGCTTAGTCTGGTAGCTAGCCCTACCAGAACAACAGAGGTCTCTCTCCGAGTCACGCTCAGCAAATAAGTAAATGGAATGGTCTGAGATGACTAACAGTGAAATATTGATCTTAGGCTAGTAAGTAAATATGGATACAAGAAGCAATTTTTTATGAATGACTGAGTTTTTGGGATGGTATGGGATCAACGGACAACAATGAACAGAGAATTTAATACAAAGGCACAGATTACTTCATAAGGAAAGACAGGCGGAAAGTATAGCAATTTAGTTTGAAATAACACAGAATGGAGGAATTGCTTAGGAGGGTGAAAAGGGCATAAGTACATGAATCCTTTTCAACAGAAGAAGAACATTGAACATCAAAATTTTCCCATAGGCAGGGCAATAAAAATGAATTCTACCTTATCTAACTTAGAAAATTTCACTGGAAATGAATATGAAATGAACTGTGAAACATTACGAAATACATATGAAACATAAGAGACACATTTGCTACACTCACAACCACATGAATCTCATGAAACAAAGTCGTTGTCTTTCATTAATCCTCTGTCAAAATATACAATGAAGAACTGAGTTTCTCTCCCACAGTCTCCTAGAAATTACAAGCCAACCAACACTTTGCAAATAGTTTGCATACAATATATAGAATGTGCCATGAAGAGATAGAATGCCCAAGGGTTGGGGAGTTACTCAAATCATTACAAAATGGAGGTGGAAAGCCAACCATTAGCTACAGGTGCAGCGTTACAAACATGACAAATGGCTTGGGTGAATGTTCGCCTTCCTTTGCCACTTGGATAGGAGCCAATCTGGAGTGAAAATAATTTAAATTCTGCCTTAGGTGCCGAAAAAGAGAAATGTAGATGAGCAGGCCCACTTGGAGAAGTCGTGAATTGAAATTTCGCGAAACGGAGGTGAAATTGGCCTTTTTCCATATATGCGCCGCGCCACTTTCTATATGCGCTGCGCCACTTTGGAGCCTGTTTTGAGGCACTTGTAGGAGTCAAAAATGTGCCCAAGTGTGCTTTTTGGAAAGCCTAACCTATCTAATTTCCAACCCAAGTGGAATTTCTGAATTTTGTGCTCATTTTCCCCTCCAAATCTTCATTCTCCCAAGACTGTTTCCTGTGTGTCAAAATAGGAGCAGAGAGGTCATTTTTTAGGTTTTTTTGATCTCCTGGAGACTCAAATCATGCCCACATTTCTTGTCCAATCACCAGTAGTCGTGATTTTTCATGCTGAATCCAAAAATGCAAACCATTTGTCATTTGGAGCTCCCAATCCTAAGCGCGCGACGCACAGCGAGAAAAACCCTGTGTTGTGACCAAAAATTTTCCATGTGACCAAAATTGCCCCAAATTTCTTGAAATTTGGGCTGGAGCTTCCTTATCAAGTGTTATGCTAGGCCAAAGAGGCTTCATCCAATATCTAAAGTCGATCGAGCTCCCTTTGCCTCTTTTTCTTCTTGATTTCCTTCCTCAATTTCGCCTTCAAATTCCTTATCCGAGCCTTGGAACTCATATTGCGTGCCCTGTAATGATAAACCGTATGCCTTAATAATGCTTTGTCCTTGTTGTTTTCTCCAATAGCTTCTCTAAGTGGATTTTGATCCTCTTGAGCCAAATCTCTCGATCAGCCTCTATCTCCTGCTGAATGGGTGTCCTCTCATTTAGGCTTCGTTGGGCAGCCTACTGGTCTTCATGTATGTTTTGCCACCTCTATGAGGCAACCTGGTTGCATGTAACTCTGTTGGTGAATCACTGTGTGTCTCTTCTTCATGATCATATGACGGATTAGATGTCATGTCTGCTAGTGTACAGACTACCTCAAAGGAAAAATGACTGTTGTATATAAATTGTGCTTGCATTGCTCTTTTGGATGATGTTTTCAAATTCTGCCACCAAGGGAAAAAAAAATGCAACAAGGATTGTTAGGGATTGTTAGGAAGGGGAAACAATATTGAGGAATGGGAATAATTGGGAGAAATTAAATAGGGAAATATGGGATAGGGTTTGAGGGTTTGATGCATGGGAATAGTGTTTAGGGTTTGGGATTTGTTGATAGGTTTTGTTGTGTGGGGTTGGAGGATTTAGGATAGAGTATGTAGGGGAAAGGGGTAATGAATTTAGGTGATAGGGATTTAGGGATTAGTGAAAATAAGGGAACAATGGGAGGGAGAGAAAATCTTGGTGGCAAAAATAGTGAATTGTAAACCTAACTGCAATTGGCTTGAGAATCCTTTAGAAGTAGGTTTTGAAATTTTTTATTACAACCACTATCACCCATTAACCACCGTCTTTTACCATAAAATTTGATGCAATGGCAAGATAGAAAGCCTACCTGGAAAATCTAGGCAAAGCATTACCAATTTGGAGAAATTTCAATTAATTTCATGCCTTTTAGCCCTATGCGCCGCGCCTCCCATGTGCGTCGCGCTAGTGTAAATTTACACTGGAAATTTTCTCCCAGTGCGCCGCGCTCTCTGTGTGTGTCGCTCCTTTTTCAAGGTGACTTTTGGAGGCCTTCCTGGTGTCCAAATTGGGTGCAAGATAGCTCGTTGGAAATACCCTTAAGTATAATCTCCCACCCAACCAGAAGTTTTCAATTTGGAGTTCATTTGCCCTGTCAAAATTCAAATCTCCCAAGACTGGTCAAAATGTGACAAATGAGGCTGCCCAAAGGCAGAGTGCTGTTACATTCAACTTGTGAATGCCTTATTCAACTCCAAATTGAGCTCATGATAGCTCATTGGAAATATATTTTTGTCTAGTTATCATTTTACTCCTCAAGCAAGTCATTTGGCCAACCGATCTAGGAGAAATCTTGATTTTCCCAAGGTCACTTCAGAGGTGCATCAATTTTCCCGAGGAAATTGTATTTTTGACATTTCTATAAAACCATGACACCTGTATAAAAAGTGAAGGAGGTGTTTATTCCTTGGCTTATTTTGGACAAAAACCTCTCTCAATTTTCCCAAATTCATCTTTTATTTCTCAGAAACATCATTGGAGTAAAACCTATCCCGATGTGTGGAACAAGAGATTTGTCGAAATGAAGCGAAATGAAGAGGATAAGCGGCTTACAAATTGTTGGGAAAATTCTTGGAAGTAGGGAGGGATGTTAAGAAGTAGGGGAAAGTGGAATTTCAAATATTGAGTGAGGGGAAGGGGTCCAAAAAGGAAAAACACAGGTCCAACCTAGAAAATTTCCACATTGTAGCAAGAAACTAGGGTTTGTGCGAAAATGAGTAATTTGGGGGATCTCAGTGATGGGAAGTGTTTGATAAGGTACTTTAAGGATAGGGGAAGGTGTATGAACATTAGGATAAAAGTTTTGCTGATGATTCGACCGTCCAAGAGAAATTTCCTTCGAAACCCTAGGAGAGGGAAATGACCTTACCTAGGTGCAACTGAAGTATGAACAAGGTGTAAAATGACCCATTGGAACCTGACATGTTGATGGAAACCCTCTCAATGATGGTAGACTCAGCTGAATAGTGACATAGAACAACATTTGGACAACTTTGAAAGGAGTGAAAGCAAACCCTAGATCTAATGCCCCGTGACCAAATGTTTCTTGAAGACTTACTGAAATGACAAAATTTGACCTTGACACTCTGAGACCACTTTGTAAGAGCATATTTGATCACTGGAGGAAGGCTGCAAAGACTGACACTAATAGGATACTTGTCAAAGATACCATATCGTGCTCAACCTTAGGAAGTGTCTATTTTGTGTTCCTTTTGGGAAGCTATTGGGGCATGTGGTTCGCAGAGAATGGTTGATGGTAGACCCCACGAAGATCACAGTAATTCTAAACTTGGAAGTGCCGAGTTGTGTGAAACAGTTGTGCGCTACTCTGGGACATACGAGATGTTACAGAAAGTTTATCAAAGGCTATGCCTAGATCACCGCACTGATGGAAATTTTTTAAGGATGTCTCATTCTGCTAGAACGATGACTGTAACAAAATCCTGGATATATTGAAAGAAAAGATGGTCACCGTGCCGATTCTAGTCTTCCTGAATTGGAAGAAAGAGTTTCATGTACATGTTGGCACATCATGTATAGCACTTGGGGCAGTAATAACACAGGATGGTGGAGAAGGCTTGGACCACCCTATCGCGTTCGTAAGCGGTAGATTATCCAAAGAAAAGAAGAACTATTCCACCACTGAGCGTGAGGGGCTAGCTATGGTGTATGCACTCCAGAAGTATCAACTCTACTTGATCACTTTAAGATGTATATGGATCACTCCGCGCTAAGGTACCTGGTCAGTAAACCTATGTTGGGGGGGTGAATTTCCAGATGGATCTTATTGTTCCAAGAATACAATTTTGAAGTTGTTGTGGATCCTGAATGATTGAACGCGGGACCATACCATCTGTCACACATTGAAACAAGGGAGGAACCTACTAACTTGGAAGAAGGATTTCCTGTCATGTAGCTATTTGCAGTGCATTTCGCAGATGGTCATTTCGAGGATATAATACACTTCCTAACAACAAGATCTGCACCGAAAGGATACTTTGTCCAGCAAAAGAAGGAATTAGTTGTGTGTGTGACAAATTTCTCTGTCATTACTGGGAATATATACAAGATGAGGACTGATGAGATATTGCAATGGTATATACCTGAATTTGAACGAAGAATCATCCTCATGGATGCTCATGGGGGCATCATGGGAGGACACTCTGTAGGGAGAGAAATCACGTAGAATATTCTACGTGCAGGGTTGTGGTGGCCAACCCTTCATCAGGATGAAAAGTATATTGCAAGGTGTGTGATGTATGTCAAAGAATATGTAGGCCATCACGGAGGGATGAACTTCCTTTGAATCCACAAATAATGTTGCAACCCTTCGAAAAATGGGCAATAGGTTTTGTAGGACGTATTTAGCCCCAAAGATAGATAGGTGCGAGGTACATTATCACTGTGAAAAGCTACTTGACTCGTTGGGCAGAAGCGTAGCCAGTGAAGGATTTCATTGTCACAACAGCCACAAAGTTCCTATTTGAGCATGTGCTGACACAGTTTGGATGCCCAAGGATCTTGATGAGTGATTGGGGTATGCACTTTCTAAACCAAACAATTACCGTGCTGACGAAATAATTTCAAGTATATACCAGAAGAGCACAACTTCTCACCCACAGGCTAATGGGACAGCGGAGGCGTTCAACAAAGTTCTTGAAAACACGTTGACCAAGGTTTGCAATGCTTAGTGAAGTGATTGGGACCTACGCATACCTGGAGTATTACAGGCTTATCAGACGACATGCAAGAAATCAATGGGACAGCCACCCTTTAGGCTGGTATATGGGGTTGAAGCAGTGATGCCTATGGAATACATCATGCCTAGTCTATGCATAGCAATGCTCACAGGTATGATAGATCATGGAGCCCTAGAAGAGAGGCTCGTGCAATTGGATGAGCTTGAAGAAGAGAGATTTTTGGTTGGATTTCATCAATAGGTCTAAAAGCAGCGTGAAAAAGTGTGGCATGACTGATAGACTAAGTTTCACACCTTTAAGGTGAATGACATGGTGATGTTGCATGATAGTAAGTTTGATAACTTTCTAGAGAAATTGAAAATGCATTTGCTGGGGACCTATGTTATTAAGGAGATTACCGATGGTGGTGTGGTCCAGTTGGTTAAGTTAAATGGAGATCCCCTCCCAGGAAAGGTGAATGGCAGATGATTGAAGCCATACACAGGTGGCCCAACCATCAGAAAATGTGACAGAAGGATAGTATTAGCGCTCTAGGCAGCTGAAAGTAGGTGCAGGACTATAAAATACACTACCCGGTTTGGGGAGTTGAGTGATTTTAGGACTGTGCGAAGCAATGAAGTGTCATAGTGTCCGCGACAGCGTGAAGGCAGTTGCACTACTCATGGAAATAGCACACAAGTCTGCCAGAAAGTGACTGTTAAAGTCAGTGTTCACAATTTGATGATGGGTTTGAGGCCAAATGGAGTGGGCGACATTTGAGGCCAAATGGAGTGGGCAACAGGCATCTAAGGAAAACTTTATGGATTAGATTCTTGCAAATCTGCCACCAATATAACATTAATGGGCCAAATGTTGGGGGGACAGTCGATTTTGAATTCAAAAGGACCTATAAATTACAAGTGGCTTTCCAGCAAAAAACACTTGGCATTTTGAAAATTTAGTTGTTGCGCTATCAAGTGTGTATGGACCTTACAAATTTTGAGGCTTTGAGAGCAAGTTCAGTGTTTGAGACATTGCCAAAGGAGATGCAGGACCTCTTGACTAGAATGATGTCGACACTCGAGGAAGCCGCGTAGGAAATTGCGGTAGTAGAATCCCCAGAGAGTGCTGGAGCAATCATTGAAGTCCCTAAATCCCACAAGAACACTGAGACCAAAGAAAGATAAGCAGATTATGATCCTAGTGCACGTCTCACCAAGAAACCCACAGAGGACTAAGCTCACATTACAGGAAAAGGGGAAGGCCACTAATCTGGACGCCAATGAGGAAGAATCTAAAGGAATCCTGGTGGATGAGGAGGACATGGAAATGGAAGTTGAAACCCAGGGTGCAGAGCCTATTACCCAGTTACTAGAATATGTTCCTCCGCACAAGGGTAAAGCCAAGGCGCTGAAGGACATAAATGAGAGCAAGAGCTCCCTACAAACTTCATTGCTCCTAGATGACATTTCTTTAGGGTTCGCACTTAGGGAAAGTTCCTATACTGAAATTCAAAGATTGGGACCTCGTAGATCATGAGAAATTCCCACATTTAGTGACTAAGCAAATAATGCACCGATGGATTGACGTAACTGCTGGAAAAATTGAATTGGAGCTATGGACCTGGCTCAGGGGTGTCGAGAAAGCTTGGCTGCTAAATCTACACTAGGTGTCACATTACCACCGCACCCGAGTGATCATCTCTGTCATTAGACAGCTGCTCTGCTTGGTGGATGATGGGTGTTTATGGCTGGAGGAGCCCATTCCCATCACAGACCACTTGATTCATTGGATCACACGGCTGCCTTACTCAAGGGATGATCCAGCGAATATGTCACAAGGAAAAGGTGGTGAGTTTGCCTTTGCAGGAAGATGTTCAAGTTGGAGAAGAAGAATTGAGGATATGCCATCTCCAGCATTAACAACCCTACAGTCAGGGATGCAACACAAATTTTCGCAGGGAAGGTGATGCGGAAGTACTGCAAAGATGAGGTGCCTGGACCTGTGATTGCACTAGCGGCCCAATGTACTGAAGGAGTCTAGTTAAACTAGATGAATTATCTATGTGGTGAGTTCCTTGCAAACTGCCGCAGGGCACAGGAGTAGGGAAAGACGTTTCACTACACGTGGCTCCTGCTATTGATCGTATTATTGGCATCGGTGCTACCCAAAGACACCCAATTCCCTTCGGTCGCACCGGACCTTCCAAAGGCAATGAAGTATGCTTCACTGTGGGCGACCAAGGATGCATAGCATATAAAAGAAAGAAATATATTTTGGATCTTGATGGAGATGAGTATCCAGATGGGCATCAACCACAAGCCGCGGTTGTCACCCATAGTATACACCAGTTTGCAAAGCTTTGCAGGGTTCAAAGTAGATTTCAACCATGTCTTTATTAGGGTGCGGAAGGACCCTATGAAGACATGGCATAACTTACCATATCTGTCAACTAATGATGTTATTTTCACAATCCTCGAGTCTTGGCCACCGCAGTGGCGCACTCTAGTAGCCTCCATAGTGGAAATGGACAAGTTCGCCGCAAAACGTAAGAAGGAAGAAATAAGGCTTTGAATGGCATAGCTGGTGGAGAAGTGAAAAAAAGAGGAAGCGGAGGCTAAGGCCCAGGTAGCATGTGATGCTAGGGAATTGGCCGAACAATAGAAGGTAGGAGGAGAAGAGTGCGAAGGACAGAAGTAGAAACAAAGGAGCCAATAGAATAAGGTGGCGTAGACCCACAGACACTATCCACCCAACTCAAGTGTCTGTGACTATGAGAGAAGGTAGTGCCATGAAAGAAAACCAAGGCATCAAAGACATCCTTCGACCCAATCACCCTCACTAAGGGGCATTTGCATGATATCGAAGAAATGTTGAGGGATGTCACCACGGAGGCCCTCCAATAGTTCGAAGAGAAGCACCAGTTGGTATTGGGGGCTCTCCTGACAGAGCTACAGGAGTTGCAGGTTCACACTCCACAGGCTGGTACAATGTCCACCAACCTCACAATTGGCACTTCAGCTGCACTTTAGGCACAAGGGTGACCAACACAATAGTGCTACCAGATGGAGCACTTACTATAGAGAATGAGGCTGACAGGTCCATGGTCAGTAGCCTCAAAGGGGTAGGATTGAATATGGCTATGCTCCCTTGAGAAACGCTCTACCTCTTGTAGGATGGAGTCACCATGGAACTCAAGGCCTGGGAGAGTCACGCTCTGCAGGGGATGAGCGAGTAGCGCATCAACATCAAGTAGTTGGACCTACATCACAAAGAGGTAGTGGAGTAGAATAAGAAAATAATATAGGTAGTGGAGGAAGCTCACCGAATGGTCCTGGAGTTGGACATTTAGGTAGAAGAACTGGTAGAGGTGCACGTCTCCAATTCAGCCACAGGGGTGTACGATTCTCTAGAAGAGATGGCCAGGGTTCAGTTGGAGTTGAACCTACTTATCACAAAATTGAAATTGTAGGCTCAACCTTCAACTCTCCTGGAAGTCAGGGAATAACATACCATCGCTGTTACAATAGTAATAGAGGTTGTTGACAGTGCAGTGGCAGACTTCATGTAGCTTTTTGAGCAGTCATTCGAGGTCCTAACCACCTTGCAGGAGGACCCTAATGTAGAGCGCCTGAAGGCAGAGGTAGTGAGATACAACAAAGGTATGACAAGGTCAAAGGGACCGCGTAGACAGTTTCCCTTATGCAGAGGCTTGCATGGATGCAGGAGGCAAAGGTGCTCAAGAAACAGGTGGATGCCGCTCAGTACAAAGAAGTGGTCTTAAAAGTGCGCCTACAACCATGGATAGATGAGGCATATATGATCATAGCATCTATTGAAGGAAAGCTCACACAACTGCATGCGACTCAGCAGAAGATTTAGGGTAGCAGTTCAGAAGCAATCACTAAGCAGTGCGTCGAAGAAGTCCAGCAGTCGGTCGCTCAGTGCACTGCCAAAGTTGCGATGATCCAAACGGAGTTGGGAGGTCTCAACGCTAAGATCTCCGCACCTATAGAGTGACTCGAGGGAGAGTCATGATGTTTGTGTTGGGGGCTTGTTGGGCACGAGATCCCCGCAAGGGAAGTTTTAGGGCTAAAAGCCCATATTTCAGTCAAATTCTGTAATCCAACTGTAAAGACTCCACATTGTGTGGTGGAAGAGCACGTAGATGTTAAAGAGTCATAGGGTTGTCTGCCCTCATTTTGGAAATGTAATGTCAGTTGTAAAAGATATACCCCTGGTTCGCGGACCATGGGATTGTATAAATAGAGCTAAGCTCTAAGTAGTAACTGATAATCAATCAGGAAATGAAGATATGATGTATGAGAGATAGCTCTGAAGTAGAAGTCTAAGTTTTGGTTGTAGCATAGGTGGAGGCTCTGCAACTGAGTGCGCAAAGGCCTAAAAGTCCACAGTTGAGTGCACGGACCCCTGAAACTAAGTGTGCATGGTGAGTTGATTATGTAATCGTTTAGAATTATCAATAAAGTGAAGTATTCTACAATTTCTATGTCTTTATTTCTTGTTTATGCATCTAGTTATGTTGGGTAGGAATTTCACTTATAATTCTTATATCACCTGCGAATATATGTGAATATGTTGGTTAAGTAAATGCTAGTAAGAACATCTGTTTACGTAAAGCTAACTAAGATCAGTTAATAAGATAAATAAGACACTTAGCCTGGTTTCGGAAATATCACAGTTCACTGCCCTAGCAGCGCGAAAGTACTTCAACCCCTGGTTAGGGCTGCTCGGAAGCTGATTGTACCCTTTCGTGAACATACTGAAGGGTGCAACAGAGGGTTAATCCACCTGTGCAAAGGTAGGTCTAGCCAGAATAAACTGACATCATATCCATCTCAAGGGTGCAGAAACTTGGTTCTAGCATCACCCCATACTACTTTGGGTGAGACTTCAGTCCGCGCATCGCGGCCTGATGCCGAAAGGGCCAGTAGTGTACGGATTTGTTTGGCTAACTAACGTTGAACCTAGGTTAGGCCCCCTCAAGCCAACATGCTTGAAGGAAGATATCCCAAGATGAGAAATCAAGACAAAACAACATCTATCAAAAGCACCACTCTTCAACGAAAATAATTTTATATATTAGAAGACAAGAACCATATCCTATTTTTAGTCTCTTGGAGTAGATGTTTGGGCAATTGTGGAAGGACGTTACCAATATCCAGCGACAGTTCCCACATATGTGGCAGAAAAGAAGACATTGAAACCAATGCCAATGTTGTCAATGCATTATTGAGAAGCCTGACAGAATCTGAATTTGTCAAGGTTATGCATCTAAACACAGCAAATGAAATATGGGACATAATCATTCAAAACTATGAAGGTGATACCAAGGTAAAAGGAGTTTAACTCCAAACTCTCATAATTCAATATGAAACTCTTAGAATGCATAACGATGAAATTATTTCTAGTTTATTTCTTCGTATAGATGATATTGTAAATCACATGAAAAATCTTGGTGGAGAAATAAATGATACTACTATAGTAGAGAAAATCTTAAGATCTCGAACTCCTAAATTCGAGTCAAAAGTGTCTGCCATTGAAGAGAAGTAGGATCTGCAAACTCTTTCTGTAGACTCTTACTATTGTTCAACTTCATGGGATAGTGAATGCTTTTGAAATGAGGAAAGGAGGTCCCTCAGAAGTCAGAGAAGCTACTTTTAAAGAATCTGCAAAAGGAAAATAAAAGGAAGAACACAAGGAATTAGGATATATATCAAAAGAAGATGAGGTGAACTTTGTAAAGAAACTTCAACTAGGCTTCGAATGATTCAGAGGTAAGATTCCCTTCAAATGTTTTTCTTGTGGTAGAGTTGTTCCTTATGCTATGAAATGTCCTCGTAAAGAAAACCATGACAAAGGAAAGGACACTACAAAAAGTAATAGGATAAGGTTTGACATTAGCATAAGTTGTTATACTCATGAAGATAGTGATGGCTTGTGAAATAGTGAAGAAGGTGACTCTGATCAAGATCATAAATTACTTATGGCTTTTGGGATAATTACTAATGAGTCTAATGATAAATTTATGGATGATTTAGTGGAAAAATATTTCTTTGAAGAAATTACTCAACTCAAATTTTTCTTGAAAGAAAACAAAGTGGCCATATATACTTTGAAGCACCAACTCATAGAAAAAGAAAATCATAATGAGAAGTTAGAATATGAAGTAGTAAGTTTAGAAAGGAACTTGAGAAAATAAAAAATCTGAACCTTAGATTTGCTAAAGGATCTAAAACATTAGATGAAACTATCAAGGTACAATGCTCTCCTCTTATGAAGACAGGTCTTGGATACACTGGCGAAACATCTTAAAGATAAAATTCTTCAGCCACCACCAGAAGCTATCTAAATGCAGCAAAAATGAGTCAAAAAAGCTTCAGTAATGCAACAATAACTAGTTAGCAAAGCTTCAGTCCTCAACAAAAGAATAAAGGCATTCCACAGGTAAATCATGTTCACAACAGAAGAACCAGTCAAAAGGTAAACAACACCAGAAGATTCTATGATCACATAAATTTCTTCTTTAATGGAAAATGATTCTCGTGTCATAATTTTGGTCTTAAGGCTGCTCAACATGTTGCATACAAAACTATCATGACTAGAGAAGCAAGAAAACAAAGGAATGAGACAGTAGTGAAGAAGAACACTTACAATAACTTCTTACCTCTTATGGATGAAATTGAATGCTCATTTTGCAATAAATTTGGACATGAAGAATCCGAATGCAGGATAAAATTAAAGCCAACATCTCAAAAGGATAAAATATCAACAGATTCTAAGATATGGAAAAGGAAGGTGTTACAGTCTTAAGATGTGGCATAGAATTGTTTGCAGAAGGGAAAGAAAATGAAGGGTACATTGATAGTGGATTCTCAAAACACATGACAGGTAATAAAGGTAAACTTATTTCATACAATACTTTAGAGAAAGAAAAGAATGTCACTTTTGGAAATGACTCGCCTGCTATCATTAAGGGAAAAGGTTCATTTTTTTAGGAGAAAAGGTTAAAGATGGAAATGTTATGTATTTTGATGGATTAAAGCATAACTTGTTGAGTGTTAGCCAAATGTGTGATCAAAGAAATGAGGTGGTATTCCAATCAAAAGAATGTGTGGTTTGTGAACTTGACACAAGAAAGACCATAATAAAAGGAACAAGAACCCCGAGAAATCTGTATATATTCAAAGGTGGCCAATAAAAATGTTACCTAGGGAAGGCAGAGGAAAACTGGTTACGACACAGAATGCTTCTCTCAAATAAGAAAATCAAGTAGGCTAAATATGTTTGTGATCTACCCAACATCACCGTACTAGAAAGCACCATCTGTAAGTCATGTCAATTTGGTAAGAAAACCATAGTTCAATTCAATGCCAAAAAAGTATCAGAAAGTAAGGCTCTTGAACTTATGCACATTGATTTGTGTGGACCAGTAAGGAAAAAGTAACCTCATGGAGAACAATACTATATCTTATTCATTGATGACTTCTCTAGAATGCGCTGGATCAGTTTATTGAAACACAAAGATGAAGCATTTAATAAATTTAAAGAATTGAAAGCATTAGTTGAAAATGAATTAGATCTAAAAATCAAATGTCTCAGATCTGACTGAGGAGAATACATATCAGACAAATTATTTGATTTCTATGAACAACATTGCATAAAAGACAATTTTTTGTAGCTAAAACTCCTCAACAAAATGGTGTGGTAGAAAGAATGAATGGAATTATTCAACAAATGGCTCAGTAATGCTTAATGAGTCTAGAACTCTTGACACCTCCTAGGGTGAAGCTTCACATACTAGAGTAAATATTCTAAACAAGGCTCATGTTCATGTGAATAGTGATAAAACTCCATATGAACTTTGGTATGGTAAGCCTCCCAGCCTAAAGCATTTTAGAGTTTTTGGAAGAAAATGTTTCATAAGAAATAATGATGGAAAACTTGGTAAGCTTGAAGCTAGATTAGATGAAGTAGTACTTCTTGGTTACTCATCTAGAAAAAAAGCATACAAATGTTAGAATACGAGAGTTTGGAAAATTGTTGAATACATTGATGTTGTGATTGATGAAGCATGCACAGGTCCCAAAAGGGTAACATCAACAAAAGAGGACGATGATGATGAATTCTTTCCTACATAAAATCGCAATGATATAGAAGAAGAAACTAATGAAGTAGCATAAGAAGACACATCAGACAAAGAAAAGGATCCATCTAGGTATTTTCAAAAGAATCATACAGAAACTCAAATTCTAGGAGAAAATGAATCTGGGGTACAAACAAGAAGAACCCTTGTAGGACCTTCTAGTTATCTATCTTTATTATCCATTGTTAAACCACCAAAATGTAAATCAAGCTAGTAAAGAGGAATGTTGGGTTAAGGCCATGAATGAAGAACTTTATCAAATTGAAAATTATGATACTTGGGAATTGGTTCGAAGGCCTCATGATAAAAATGTTATTGGGAGAAAATGGATATTCAAAAATAAGTTGAATGAAAATGGAGAAATCATCAGGAACAAAGCTAGATTTGTTTGTAAATTTTATTCTCAACAAGAAGGTATAGAATTTGAAGAAACATTTGCACCTGTAGATAGACTTGAATCCATAAGAATGTTTCTTGCATTTTCAAGTTTTCGAAATTTCAAATTTTATCAAATGGATGTAAAATTTGTTTTCCTTAATGGAGATCTAGAAGAAGAAGTATATATTGAAAAACCAGAAGGATTCATTTTGGGGAATGATTAAAACCTTGTATGCAAACTCAAAAAGGATTTATTTGGGCAAAAATAAGCTCCACGAGCATGGTATTATTGTCTTGACAAATATCTTCAACAACAAGGCTTCACAAAAGTATCTGCAGACAACAACTTGTACACAAACATTAAGAGTGATAAACTACTAATTATTGTTGTTTAGGTTGATGATATCATCTTTGGAAGTAATGAAGAATCTATGAGTCAAAACTTTGCTTCTGTTATGTAGCAAGAATTTGATATGTCTTTACTTGGGGAACTAACCTATTTTCTTGGTGTATAAGTACAACAAAAAAAAGATGCCATCTTTCTCTCACAAACAAAATATCTAAAGAAAATTTTGAAGAAGTATGGGATGGAAGATTGCAAACCTATATGTACTCCCATGACAATAGGATGTAGCCTCAGTTCTAATGATGATTCTCCTGTAGTAAACCAACCAGAGTATAGTTCTATGATTAGAAGTTTTCTTTATCTAACAGGTACCAAACCATATATCATGCATGGAGTTGGGATCGTTGGATGTTTCCAAGCCAATCCAAAGGAATCACATCTTTAGGTAGTAAAGAGAATATTCAAATAACTCCAAGGAACACAAAACGTTGGTCTATGGCATCCTAAAGATGCAGATCTTACCCTCCATGCATACACATACGTGGATCGGATTGGAAATGTTGATGACTGGAAAAGCACTAGTAGAGGTTCATTTTACATGGGGCCCTAATTGGTATCTTGGTTCAGCAAGAAACAAAGTTCCATTTCCTTATCTATAGAAGAATAATAATATGTGGCTGCTGCATCTTGTTGCACACAACTTCTCTAGATGATGCAAACATTACAAGATATACAAATCAAATGTTCTCCACCCATCTCCATCCTATGTGATAATACAAGTGATATTAGTATTTTGAAAAATCCTTTTATGAACTCCAAGACCAATCATATTCCCATTAAGTATCACTTTATATGAGAATAAGTGCTTGAGAAAAAGGTTAAATTGGAGTATGTTCCCTCCAAAGAACAAGTTGCTGATATATTTACTAAACCCCTTCCCAGAGAAGCATTTGAATATCTTAGACAGAAACTGGGAGTTTTCTCTACCTCATTTTGCTGTTAATCCAGTCTGCTTAGTCTACAAGTTAAAATTTAGAAGGTTGTGACTATACATGGGTTTCATGAACTATAGTCGCGTATATACTAGAGTTTCTTTGCAGATAGTCACATATGTTTTTCTCTGATAGAAAAACATTGGAACAAACTCAAGATCAACCTATAACATGCTTATGATATCTATGATTTGATTTTTGTTGGTCTGGTGTTGATGGATAGGATAGGTTCAGGGGGAGCATTAGCCCTGCAGAATATAATGCATTGTTGGCATTATGGTTGCTAAATTATGCTACTTTTAAGATCCTTTGGTCTCAGTTATTAATGTCATATCTATCATTTGATGTAAATGTCATGTGGAGACTTATGATGTAATAGTTTTCATATTCATACATGTATGAACTTTTGAGGTCATGTCAAAATATGTATCCCCACTTGATTGGGTGATTGATCTAAGTATGAGTCCTTGGCTATAGAAAGTTCATACTCAGTTGAGTTATAGCGTCATGTTCTTCATGTGAAAATCTTTCTAAAGATTCAACATGTGCTTAGGGGGAGAATGGAGAGTATAGTGCAAATTATATCCAAAGGGGGGAGAATATATTGGAGTTTGAATAATTGTTACTTGATGTATCTAATAGTTTTTCTATATGTGGAGGTGATCAACACCAACATGGTTGCTGTCAAGTCTAAAGGGGGAGATTGTTGGCATTATGATGCATGTGTTGTCCTTGATGAAAACTTATTGGTAACAGAACAAGTATATGGTAACTAGATGAATCCACAGGTTAGTTCAGATGTGATAGAATGATGGAACAAAATACCAGAATGATGGGTCAAAGGTTTACAGATCAGAATTAGAAGTTTGATATAGGTGAATATTTGAAAATCTATATGCACGTTCATCAAGGCCGAGTCGCATATACACGTGAGTTTGATGAAGCAGAGTAGTTTATGGCTTTTGCACCATGGTACTCTAAATACTAGGGGTCTTTACCATGGTATTGGCCCCATAGTAATGAGTTTGACAACAGATATTGATCACGTCAAAGATTTCCACAGGCGCTAGTGTAGTTTTGACTAGTGGTATTGGATAAGGGTTAAACTATATAAAGAGGTGAAGATCAAAGTGCTATGTGTGCAAGTGAAAGCATTTTTTATTAATACTTCAATATGAAGTATATTTGCATTGTAAGGGCCATAATTGTCATATAGAACTGAAATAGTTATGCACCGAAGAATACAATGATGGATTAGGATCATGAGATGTGAAATGACTTTTCATTGTATGATCTGCTCAAGGATTGACTAGATCTAAGTACTAAAGCATGTTTCTATCTCTGAATATCATGATCTCGGTCATTCTAAAGTTCTCAGGAGCTGCACAATTTTAGGTCAAAATTTGTAGATCTATACGCTAGCTGGTCTCTAGAAAAGTGCGTAAACATGCAGGTTCGCTTCTTGAAAGTTGTATATATAAATTAAGGGTTTCTGCTCATAAATGATTGATCAAACTGATCAATGATACTATTTCTTTTTTGTCTGTTAATAATTTCCTCATGTTGATCTGGGTTGAGTGATAATGTATGAATTAGAACTGATTAAACGATGAAGTTAAATTTGTCTACATGTTGATTGGTTGAAAATATTATTGATGTTGTTGGCTGTATGAGGGTTCTGTAAGCTAATAGAATATTTTAGTATATCTCTGGTCAACTCTGTTTATGAATCAAAATTACAGGTTTTCAGTTTTCAGTATATTAAAATATGTATGTAGGTTTCTCTACAAAAAAGTGAATATACATGTGGGTTGCCTTAAGTGAAGTAGTGTATACATTTTGGCATTTGAATTATTAGGGTTGTAGTTGATCATTTTCTGTGTTGATGTAGTATTCTAGGTTTCGTTATGTCTACTGGTTACAATGATTTCATTGTTCCAATTGATTGGTTGAGTTTTGATTGGGTTTCAATGATTAGTTGATTCAGTTGTATTACAGTGATGATTTATAGTTTGATTATTGATATTGAGCTTAAGTGTTGATATTGGATCCAGTGTGAAAAATTATGAAACGTGGTCCATGGATGTTTCTGAGGGTTGGAGCCTTGAGTGAGAAGCTTCTTGCCAATAGTAGCTGGTGTTCAGATCAGGGGGTTGGAGCTCCCTTCTAGTAAGAGATGGAGAACGAGTGAAGGTTGTAGCCTTTAGCAGGTGGGTGCTTGCGTACTAGTATGAGTCTGCACCAGTACAAGAATGTAAGAATTTTTTGATATTAATAAGTTTTTGAGGACTGAGACAACAACAGTGGTGGTTTTCCCCCACATTGGGTTTCCACCTTAAATCTTGGTGTTCATGTCTGTTACTTATGTGTGATACTTTATTCTGTTCTTACTGCACTTGGTTATGGCTTATTAAATACCTGATAAGTCTCTTACATTCTTGTTCAAGTTTAGCAGATAAAGAATTAGTTGTTTTACAATTTTACTAAGCATAAGCTAGTTTATTTTACAACTGTTGTGTATATACGCTATTTGGGTTCAGTCATGTTGCATTTAAATTTCAGAAAAGAAAATTATCATTCTGACTTTTTAAAATATTGATTCACCCCCCCTCTTAGTGTTTTTCCCAACATCTAGAGGATAAGGAAAAATTTGAGGCCCTTCTTGAAAGCTCACAAAAAAAGGTTCAGGAGTTGAGACACAAATTGAAGATGCCATCCAGTAAGCATGTATAGTCCAACAAAATTACATTGGTGGAGGAGGAGAAAGAGATCATGGAAAAGGAGCTAACACACATAAAATATGAAGTGGTGGCTATTAAGAAGTAGGTGGTTGAACTTCAACTGAGAATAGTGATCCAGGTGGATCTTTAGAAAGTACTAGTGGCATGGTAAAAGGCTCAAAACTCAAAGTGGCAGAATCTAGATTGAAGTTCTCATCATCCTGATTCCAATGATGTGAACGACACTTAAATCTAAGTTCATATGAAGAAGTTAGAGAAAGTCAAATTTTATGTTTGGCTTGTCCATGTGGTAGGAGGAGTGATGTGGCAGACACTCTTAGTGAATGGGGAAGTGTAAAGTAGCAGGATGCCATTGGTCCCGCATATCGCATATCATGGCAAGAAGAAGTTGCGTCTTAAGAAAAATAGACCCAAGGTTGTGATGTGATCAAATCATAATCTCACATCATAGAAGGTTAAGGAATCGGCCCCGGGAGCAAGTCAGGTTGCGATGCGATCAAATCGCAATTGTACATCGCAGAAAGTTAAGGAATTAGTACCTGGAGAAGTCAGGTTGGGATGCAATAAGTCACAATCAGAGATCGTAGTGGGAGTAGTTGGATGGAGTACCACCCCAATTTCCATTGATCATGATTTGCAATGGGGCTTTGGACTCGATATTTTATAGACTATGTTTAATAATCCTGGAAGGTCCGCTGTTATCGTAGAATGCATATTTGGGTTTGTACACCAATGGAAGATGGTGATTGTGATTTGTGGTGGTGCCTCGAACCTGATATTTTATACATTGTGTTTAATAATCTTGGTCGGTTCATGGTTCTTGTAGAGCATTTGATGTGTGGGTTGGTCTATCTGACAATTGGAAACGTCGATGGGTTATCAGCGTTGATAAAGCCACCATGTTAAGGTAATTGCACAATCAAAGAAGTTAAGGTAGTTTCTCCATGTTTGTAAGGGTTGTTTCCGTGTACTATTCAGGGGCCCGAGAACCTCTGTTGGCAAACACTCGCCTGCTTAACTTGGTCTATCGTTTGGAACTACCCAGGTATTGAGGGATTTTCCACCATGCTTATATAAAGGACCATTCGTGTTGGAGGAAGGAGAGAGGACTTGTAGATCAGTTCAGTAGTTATTGAGCACAGTAGACCCTGACCTGGCAGCAAGCTGGGACCTCTTGCTTGAGTAGTAAGGAGGTTCCAAGAAGTTGCAGAAGGCCTGATTATCTGAATGGGGTATTCGGATAAGAATTTTTCCACGATTTTTCACCAATATTTCAATGGTATTGTCTATGGACTCTCCATTCTTCGTCCATCTTCCATATTGGAGGCATAATGATTGTAAAGAATGTTTCTTGTATTTTTATCTCTTTTTATGCCACTTAATGAAAGAAGACCTCCCCACTATTGAGCAGGGCCCAAAGACATAGTCCAAATTGGAAGAAATCTATAATCAAATCATTATGTCATGGTTTCCTGTTTATCTTGTTATTTCCACATCGTTTTATGTGCTTTTTAAGTTCCTTGTTTAATAAGCTTTGTTTCATGTAATTACGATGCATCTATAAGTAAAATATCTTGGATCAAGTTTGCTATCAGAGTAGGTATTTGTTGACGTGAATTGCATGAGTATATGCTAACCTAGAACAAGCTGCAAAAAGGGGAAGGAATACTTAAGTCCTTTGATCCTTAAGTAGGACGTGTACAACAAAGAAGAAACATGGTAAATAAAGAAGCTTGTTGGGAAGAGGAACAAAATTTCTTTAAGGTATTCTATAATATGGAAGAAAAAGTGGACAAGTTATTTTTAGAGTATGAGAAGGCACATGGGCACAAGAAAGAAGGTGACAATGATAATATATCAGAAAATCATGAAGGTGGTGGAGAAGAACCTCCTCCCTCTTCTTCTTCAAGTGATAGTTCTCATCACTCTCATCAAGATTCCAAGCATACATCTAACAAACCGTTCTTCAAGATAGATGTAAAGTTTGACCTACCCATGTATAATGGAGAGTGTAGTGTATAAAAAATTAATAATTGGATAAGGCAGATATAGGTTTACTTCCATATCCAACAAATTGAAGAAGATGAAGCAAAGGTCTAGTTAGCATCTCTTCGGCAAGTTGTAGAAGGGTAGAAAAAATTCAAGTAACCTTCTGTCCTCTTAGTCTAGTTTTATTTCTACACCGAAAGACCAATTTTACCCTTTGGGTTATAAACAAAAGGCACTAATGGATTGGAAATATCTAAGGAAAGGTAATGGCCAAAATGTGAAAAGCTTCACAGAAGAATTTCATAAACAAGCATTGAATCTGGGCATCACATTAGATTCGCCCGAGACTGTAACTAAGTATGTTGGTGTGTTACATAGTTACTTAAGACAATCACTATTACTGTTCGAGCCTACTATAATTGATGTGGCCAGCATGAAGGATATTCATATTGAAATCCAAGGAAATAATGACAGAGATGATCAAGCCAAGAAAACACCATTCAAACCTCAACATGGAAAATTCCAAAAGAAAGGCAAGGGGAAGGATAAGAAGACTGTCGCAGCCAAGAAAGGGGACGGAGCAACACCATCTTGCACTCATTGCAAGAAAGATGGTCATGATGAGGACCACTATTGGAAGCTGCATTTGGATCTACTACCAAAGAGATTTAGCGGAAAGCGGAAGAATAAGACAGTAGAAACAACATAGCAAGACCATGAATTAGATTTCGACGATGAGACATTGATCACAGCCATGGGTGCAAAATGTACTCTTTCTATTAATGATAGTTTTGATTCGATTGTAAGTATTAGTACTTTGAATGATCATGTAAGTTATGAATGGAAGAGAATGGAATTATTCCACATCAAGGTTATTATAAAACACACAAAGGTGCAAACTCTATTCGATTCAGGTTCCCAAGCAAATTTGATCTCATATTCTTTAGTTAAAAATTTAGGCCTCAAAACTAAGCCTCGTCTGAGTCCATACCGGCTTGGTTGGGTAAGCGATAAAGAAAAATTACAAGTAACCAAGCATTGTATGGCCAAAATTGTTATTTCTTCCAAATTAGTTGATGAGGTAGAGTTAGATTTCGTGACTTCAGACATCTATGGAATCATCTTGGGAATTCTGTATTTATATGACAGAAAAGCGATTTTCTTTTGGCATGAGAATAAATACTATCTCACGAAGGATAGGGTAGAATATATAGTTAGAGCTCATCATATAAACATTAGTGCTAGCCTTGTAAGCATAGGACAGATTAAAATACTGGTTAATTCCAACAAAGAGTGCATGTTCGTGGCAGTGAGAGTGTAAGAGGCTGAGATGGATGACGCTTTCAAGGGTTGTAATCCTGATCATAAGAAAGAATTGTTTGAAAATATTTCTGACTGTGATGGATTGTTTCAGGAACCAAGAGGATTTCCCCCAAAATGGAAAACCCAACATGAGATCCATTTACAACAGGATTCTCCTTTACCAAATGTTGGCATGTACAGGAGGGCTTCTATCAAGATGGAGGAGATTAAGAAAAAGGTGCAAGAATTTCTAAATCAAGTGGTCATCAGACTGAATTCTTCTATGTGTAGCTCACCGATCATGTTGGTGCCAAAGAAAGACAACACATGGATAATGTGTGTAGACTATAGGGAACTAAACAAAATTACAGTGAAGAATCGATACCCTCTCCCTCATATTGATGAATTACTAGATTAGTTGAAAAATGTCGTTTATTTTACAAAACTAGATTTTCATAGTGGATATCACTAGGTTAGAATTGCAGAGCAAGACATTTAGAAGACTGTATTTGGAACCAAACAAGGGTTGTTCAAATGGATGGTGATGCCATTTGAACTATGCAATGCTCCAACCATGTTTATGAGGGTAATGAATTATTTGTTTAGGGTTTTTCTTGATAGTTTTTTATTTGTATATCTGGATGATATTATTGTGTATCATAGGACATGGGATGAACATGTATGTCATGTTAAGAAAGTGCTTAATGTTCTACAATGAGAAAACTTGTATCTAAAATTGTCAAAGTGTGAGTTTGGGAAGAACTCTCTGGTTTATTTAGGCCACATAGTCAATAATGGGCAATTGAGGATAGATCCCTCTAAAGTAGATGTGATTATGAAATGGCTTGAGCCCACAAATGTTACCGAAGTCCAAAGTTTTTTTTTTCTGTGGTACAATATTGGAGAAGGTTCATTGCAAAATTCCATTATCGTTGACCCCTTACATGCATTAACCATTGTGAATAAGACCTTTGGGTGGGGAGGAAAGCAACATAAATCCTTCAACACGATGAAAGAGAAGATCATCATAGTACTAGTGCTACCCTTACCGGACCTTGAACAACCTTTTGAGATTGAAACAGATGCCAACAGATACGCCATGGGCTTTGTATTGATGCAGCAAAGAAATCATGTATGTTACCATTTAGAGACTTTCTCCCAGCCTACTATGAATTATCCCACATATGAGAAGGAGTTGTATGCCTTGGTTCAGAGTGTAAAGAAGTGGAAACACTATTTGATCGACAAGGATACCATCATCCATATAGATCATCATCTCTTCTAGTACATTTAGTCATAGATCAAGCTTCAACAAGCTCGTCATTTCAAATGGATGGGATTCCTCCAATAGTTTCATCTGCTAATAAAATACAAGAAGGGCACCAGCAACGAAATAGTAGATATGCTTTCTTGCCCTCCTATTTCTGCATCTGTAGTTTTGCAAAATGTTTCTTTATCGTTAGAAAGTTATGCTAAACAATATGCTAACCATGATGATTTTAAAGACATCTATGCAAAATTGACTTGTGGATCGCAGGTGGACAATTATTATTTGTAGGGAAAACTATTGTACCACCTTTGCAAGCTGTGCATACCCATTGGTGAAAGGGTACATGTTGTTGAATAATCTAGGGCATTCAGAAATTAGAGTGATTCTCGTTAACATCATAGCAATTTATGAAGTACTTATACAATTTATAATAGCTTAATATTTCATTCATTATTAGTGTGTGTGTTTACTTCATCAAACTGCTACCAAAAACAAAAGAGAAAAGAACACAAAGTATTTGGCTTTCTACTAGGGCCAAAACCTCTCCCTCTTGGAGAGGAAAACCCACACAAAATTCTTCTTATAGAGATTTCAATTGATGAATACCAATACCATGACCCTTGACACATTATACCACTCCAAGACCAAGACATCAATCCTCCTCCTCGAACACTACTGAGATCATCATGATTGTTGCTGCTATACTTAGGTTACTTTTTCACCTTCACTTGAGATCATCATTGATGTACCTTTATTAAGATCACCATTGTTGTAGCCCTGAGACCTTTACATCAGATAACCTTAGATCATTTACTTTACTACCGAGACAACTGAGATATGAGAGTTATATCGAGATCAAACTCATGATCCTATAACTATCATATTCATGCTAGGATCAAGAACGTATCACAGAGATCCTTCCTTCTCACGAATTGATTACAACTGAGATTACAGTGATCAACAAGTATATGACTGAGACATAATTCATTATATGTTGCATCTATCTGGAATGTTAATATCATCACAACTGTGACTACAAGTGTGCTGAGTGGATATATTAGCTTGCTATGGGATCATTGCAGTCCTTTATACTGAAACTGAGATCATAATAATTATGTCGAGGTTACTTCTCCGTCTTATTATTCCGAGACTGTGATAGTTATTTCCATCACCAAAATTTTCTTCAACAAGGTTAGGTCAAGAAAAGATTGAGATGGTACATATATATAAACGTAGAGACTGTATCTCTTCTTCCACAGGTATGCCGAGTTTGTAGTAAAACTGAGATACATATATATGGACTAATCTGAGATAGGTCATCGAGATTGTGACACTAAGATCATTACCTATCATCGAGACCACAGAGAGGGCTTCACTATCATCAAGACTACGGCTTACTATCCATCTAAAACTTTGTCTTCCTACACCTAATACCCAACTGAGGTGCAGTCAAACCCTTCACTGAAAATGCCTGTGGATCTTCTCCTCCATATATGCGAAATTTCAGAGGAAAAGCAAAAATCTTCTTGTCCTTTTTGCACTGACCCTAGATGGGTATTTATAGTGGTTTGTGCCACATATTAGAGCCAACGTGAATTCATGAACCAACACATCATTTTAACCAAGCTGACATGACTACCATTTATAAATTTAATTTGATATTGAAGCCAACTTGATGAGTGTTGTATCGATTTTATTGCAGACTTCTTGAGCACTCGAATGGAGGATTGTTCTTGGTCTTGGAGGGTTTCTTTGACTTAAATACATTTTATATAGGCTCTTAAAGAGCTTCTTTACACATGGCATGAATCTTTGACATAGTAATAAAATCCTAAAGACATCAAGAAGAAGTCTTTTGACCTATGACACTTCTTGCTCATGAAACCCATGTATCCAGATATACAAAAATAGTTTACTATCTTTATTAGATCATTTACAAAGATCATGTCATTATGAAGACCGAACATAGTTACACTTTATTCAACACTCCCTCTTAACTAGAGAGGTATTCATAATGGTACTTGGTCATTCTCAATCTGAAGAATTTCTCATAAGAAGAATCGGATTTGAAATTCATCTGTTATAGCATCATTTCAACCAACATTGTTTCATAGAGAAAGGCCTTGGATAACAACTCTATCTATCACTTACATCAAAGCACACAATGTTGGAGAGACCAATGACTAATATACATGCATCATCATTGTCTCTCTTAGGGTCATACCCACTTGGGTGTTCTCCGAGTATGCCCTAATAGGTCTATTGTCATCTTGGGTTCCCAGCCCTCAAGAATATCGGTCCTCTTGCCCACTCTTGTCTTAGATGCCCTACCACATCCTAAAATAGTGTCAGATGCTAGATCATTACACAATCCTCCATTCTTTCTTCCAATCTGAAGACAAGAATGCAATGTCTAACTCTCCCTCTTAACCAGGGATGAGTTCCAAGTTTCTTAACTCAGAAACTTACTTGAGTTCCTTTACTCATAGGAACTTCCCAGAGCTCCCTCTTACCCAAGGACTCTATCATCAGTACTTTATAAGGTTTTCTATTTTAATGATGATCCAATACTTCGATGTCATCAATTTGTTCATATGTAGGGTCTAGCCATCCATCACTTTCCTTCATCATATTATTCCTTCTTTCCTGGAAACTATCCTCCTTGGGTTTTCATCTTGGACTTTCCTTCATAGGGCCATCTATCTTCACTTTTCCTTCAATGGTGATTTCTCTAGATCACAAGGTACATATTTGTGACATCCTTCATGACTCTCCTTACCTTGGTCTTGCACACATACCTAGACTTTCTCCTAGAGGTCAGAAACCAAAAACAAATCACATATTACCTTTTTGGTGATGGCCTTTTCCAGTGACATCTTATTGTAGGTATAAAAACCTTACATGCTTGTTGACACATATCGAAAAGATATATGTTGTCAAGGGACTTCATCTTTTCAAACTTCCATCAGAGTCTTCATATCCTTCCGGGACATTTCCTAGTCAAACATTCTTAATTCTTTGGATGTTGATTGCCTTCATCATGGTTACATATTTCATGATCTCTTCCACCTTCACATCTTCCATTTATAGGAGCTCTCAATTAGAGTTCTTCAATATAATTCAGCCACCTTATACTTCATATGAGGACATATTATGTTGATTTCATCGAATGTGACTTATGTCTTTCTGCATCTTTTCAGAGGAGGAGATACTTTCCCTTTTGATCATGCTTTATCCATGTTTCCTGCAACCATATTAAATGACATTACAGTATTAAAAAAATACAAGCATACATACCTCATTTTACCTTTTCTACTTCCAGCAACTTCCTTGATTGAAAATATCTTCAATCCCTTGGACCATCATCTCATAAATTCCAAAAGTTGGATTTCCTGATGAAACACTTGTTGCCTTCCCAGACTAAGGGATCCTCCATTGAGGTTTCTATCAGAGAGTCTTCAAGATCTTATATATCTCCATCTGACAGATCCTTCCTTTGTCTTGGATGACTTTTTCCTTTCCTTTAATGTATAATAAGATTCCCAAGAGCTATGTCCTTCATGGTTCCCATACGAGCTTATTAAAATTTATGGTTGGCAAAATTTGTGAAGTATTTATACAATTTATCTTAGCTTAATCTTTCTTTCGTTATTAGTGTTATAGCTCCAAATCTCACTCTTATGGTTTGTGATGCTGCACTCATGGCCTAGGGCAACCCCTCCTTCCAGACCTGGTCCTAAAATTTAAAAAACAGTGTTTTCTCCCTTATACGCAACATTGCCCTGAGTTAAACGCATGTATACGCGGGTCTGTGTATACCCAACCCGCGTATATGTATTAAAACACTTAAAAAATATAAAACTCCTTATTTTCGGGCGGAGATTGCGGGTTTTACCTGCTAATCACTTGTTAGTTCCTATGGCCCAACTGTTCCCAACCAACTCCCAACTAAAAAAATACTTTGGGAGAGGTATAAAAATACCTCAAAGGGAAGGCCTATGGGAGGAGAGAGGAGAGAGAAAGGTTATTTTGCTGAGATTTTTCCCCTGACCAGGTCTGAAGTCCCTTGTGCCTTCTGCACTTCCCCCATTTGTACAGGAAACCCTTGTTTCGTTGTGTGTTGATGTTGATCCACCATTTATGACATCATGGAGTGAGTCATGGAAGGAGTTTGTTAGAGGCTTGAGGCTGGAACGGATCCGGAAGAAAGCTTTGTTTGGAGCCTGCTGAAGGTGACTCAGGTGAAATTATTCCTTTTTATGTACTTTATTTGTCTATAATAAAAGAAACACATGTGTTGGTTCCCGATATAAATATTCTTTATGTTCATGATATTCATGTTTAGAATTCATATGTAAATGGTTGTTTGGATTTCATAACTAACTACCTTTATTTATAACATGAAGATGGTTTCTTTATAAAGTATTGTCCATATACTATTGTGTTCTTTGGAATTGGTTGTTTTGCAGGACAAAAGAGAAGAAGGGAACTCCAAGAAGGGTTTGGACCCTAAGGGCCTTCTCAAACGTAGGACCTAAGGTACGTACCCTTTACAATAGAATTTGCTTATAATAGCATAATGGCTGTGTGAATGTGTGCTTCTTTGAATAGATAACTTTTAGTCTGCTAGTCATTCAACCCAAAAAGCCCTAGGGGAACATTTCCCTCCAACAGAATTGGCGACTCCACTGGGGACAACACTCTTGTTGTTCCTAGTTTGGGTGTTTTCAAGCCAATCAGGGCTTAGCTGCCTTGTCTGCTTGCTGTTACTGTCTGGTCTGTTTTTGAACTTTAAGTTTTGCCAGTTTCTTTAGTTTGTTTTTTATTTTTCTTGAAACCTTTTATATACGCCGTTTTTCTTAGTTACAGAGGCATATCTACGCATGTTTCTTTAAGTGAACCCACGTATATGCAGGTTTCCTTAGTTACAGTAGCGTATACATGCAATTTTTACATAAGTACAGTCACGTATATCTTGCAATTTTCAAGATTTGTAAATCTTTTTGTCTCTGAAGGTTTATCTGGTAGTTTGAGTCAATCTGAAACAGTCACTTTCCAGTACCAGTTTTTGTTTTTACAGCGAGCATCTTGTTCCGAATTCTCTCTGATCATAAGGAGTATTGGTCTTGTTTTTGTTATTACAAGCGTCATCGTTTCTTGTTCAAGCACACAAGATTTCTTGTTTGGAATCTTGGCTGCTCTGATTCATTAGGGTAGAGATATTGTTCTCAATCTTCATGTCAAATCTTGCTTTTGTTGACTTTTTGTTTGCTTGACAAAATCGCTTCTGTGACCATCCACTTCTTTGTTTCATGAAAGTTGTTGATTAACACTTTCTTGAAATTTGTCTTTTTGATCTTTTTGGTCATTGTTGCCAAAGCTTTCATTGCTGCTTTTTATTGTTAAGAGCACCCTTAAACGCATCTCTTTTTGTTGAGTTTTCATCCATTGTGTGGTGTCAATTTGCAAAAGTGTTTGTTGCCTATTCTTCAATCACAAGTTTCAGTGTTGTTGAGAGCATTTTTTAAAAGACTTTTTTGTTGTTGTGTTTGAAGAAAATCTTTTTGAAAAACTTAGTTTTGCTTTCTTGAACTTGGTTTTCATTTGGTTTCCTTTTAGTGAATGAAAGTGCTTTATGCTTGTCTTATAACTTGCTTTTAGTGTTTAGACGAAATGAATGGTAGCATCTCATATTCCATCTAGACATTTTAAGTGGCAAGATAAAGATTGATAAGCAAGCAACTTTCATTTTTTGTTTTTAGAGTAGTTTCGAATCTTGCATCGGCATATATTTGTTGCATTAGGATAGATTTGCATACCTTTTTAGGCATACATAGTTTTGTTAACTTTTGTGAGTGTGAAGCGTGAATTAACAAAAAGAAAAGAAAAATTTGTTTTATTAGAATTTCCTCTAAACCCTATAGAAATTGCTCTTCATCGAAAAACGAAAAAAGTGCATGTGTAGGTAGTTAAGTTTTTATTAATTTCTTTTGCGTCAAAAAACACCACTAGTTTCACTTCCGTTACCTTGTGACTTAAAGAACAACCTATTTTAAAATCAAGCGCTAACTAAAATTCACTAGAACTTTTTTCTTAAGTTAGTTACACCAACAAGTTTAGGATTTTAGGGCCTTGGATTAGGCGAGTGGAGAGTTAACTCTCCAAGGCCATATAAACATCAAACGTAGGAGTCTGAATAGCGAGTGAAAATATAATAGTGTTAGGAAGACCAAGAAAGCTCCAGATCTGGGAGTTAAGCACGAGGGTCTATGAAGAAAGGGAAGAGAGATACCCCCTCTCCTGCTTGTCCGAACTTACCTCACGACTGTTCCGCCTGGCTTCTGTGACGAGTTGGTATCCATAGTTGCTACTCCCAGGGATCTACACAGGTGGCTACGGAGGGGAATCCGTGGCACCTGAGGTCGACATTGCATCACTCTTGACAGTACTACTGGAGGGTACCCTTGCGAAGCTCGGGGGCTTGCACCGACGCAGGTTGTTGTTAGGAGGTCAGCGTAACTTCCTCTGATACCTTCGCTGATAGGACTGGGCCCTCATCATCCCAGACTATCTTCGAAAGGCCCCTTAATTCACTTTCTTGCATTTTGATGTCCGGTCCTAATCACCGGGAGTGGAATACTTGGAATTTGTTTAACTGGTTGTTATCTTTAGGGACTTTATAGTGTGTGCTCTGTGCTCTTAGTTGGCCTAGCTTTCAATTTTTTCTGAGTCTTTAGTTAGATCATAACAAAAAATTCAAAGTGGCTGACCAATCTCCCAAACGGTCTCGACGACTTCGTGGACTTTCACCACCAAGTTTAGAGCCTTCTCCTAGAAAGCGTAGAGGTAATACTACTGGTGGGTTTCGTCCCACGACAATTGACGCATCGGGGATTGATCCTCCTCTCGAGGGCATTAGTGTTCAAGCAAGGCCTGGCACTTCCGAACAAGAGAGGGACACTCCAGTCCTTTCTCGAGTTCTCTTTCAAGCGAAGAATAACATAGAGGTAGAAGAACTCTCAGAGTCGTTAGCGGCTCCAAATTCTCCACTACCATCTAGTCATCCAGACGTATTACAATACATTGGGACTCCGACGCATAGACCGTCAAGTCCAGGTTACGCTACACACTTACCATCGATGACCACTACTGGAAGCATGGCTTCTACAAGTGCTACGACTATGCAAACTCCAACATCGGTGCAAGGGGGAGGAACGATTTCCATCTCCTCTGCTTCCTTGTTTGGATCTTTTGCTAGTACATCTTTAGTTGGGTCTACCTCCATTCCGTCCACGAGTGGAAATGCCCAAACCAATGCTTTTGGTACTAGATTCTTCCCATTTGGCACCCACTCACAGGGTATTCCATCGGTTCCGTCTAGTGCCGCTACATCTATGATGAGCGGATTGGCTTCATTCCAGGGTTTTCCCTTTGGAAGTGGTCATATACCACATTCCAACTCGACGATAGGATCCATGCCTTTTTCTTCTGTAGGACAAAGCAGTAATCCTTTCCAAGGTTGGACTAACCCTGGGGTTAGTGGCGCGAGAACTAGGAATTCGTTTATCAGCCAACAAGGGAATAGGCCGTACTCCACGGTTAGTTCATTTCAAACTATTCCTCCCTTAGCTCCGGCTCGGAATCCGTATCAGTGGTTATCATTTCCTTATAATCCTTTAGGAGGAAATTTTGCTGGTTATGGAGGCTTTACGGCCGGAGTTGGTCAAACTCCAAATTTTGCTGGATCACAAGGCTTGCCTTTTGGTTCAGCCAGTTCTACTGGTTACTTCGGGCAGCCTGGTGACTTTCAAAATCCAGGCCAATCTTTTCAGAACTTTGGGAGTTCCGCCCAGTCTGGGTGGACTCCCCAAGGTCCTCCTAGGCTTCCTTTTCTGGCAACTTTGAACTTGCCAGATCTCACTAAGTTAACAAATGATCCAATCAAGTACAATCTAGCCTAGCCTCCGGTCCCAACCAAACTCCCTTCGGACATTCCAAAATTCAAAGGGAAGAGTGGTGAGGACCCAGGCGACCATGTAACCACATTCCATTTTTGGTGCTCATCTAACTCCCTTATCGATGACTCGATCAGGTTGAGACTTTTTCAACGCACCTTGACTGGTAATGCGGCCAAATGGTATATAGAGTTGCCAGGGGGCAGCTTTACATCTTTCGCTGACTTAGCCAATATTTTCTTAAATCATTTCCAGTTGCCTATCCGTTATGATGCTGGAACTGAACTTCTGTCCACTTTTCGTTAGGATAAGGCAACTCACATTTCTGACCATATTCAGGAATGGAGACGAAGAAAGAGGCTCATTAAAGCCAAAATCCCTCCGGAGTACCGTCTCGAATGGTTTTTGAAATCTTTACAACCTGAGATCTCCAAGGATGTCTCCATGTCTGGAGTCTATTCTAAGGAGCAAGCCATTTTTAGGGACTAGCAATTAGAACTGATCTACTCTCAGTCTGGGATCCTACAAAAATACTTGCCAGATGCTCCTAGGTCTAAGGTTGACATAGGTAAGTTGAAGCCAGGTCCCCACGCGGATGGTATCCTTGGGTCGGTAGACACAACTACCGTGAACTTATTGAACCAATTGCAGCAGTTGTCCTTACAAACTGCTTCTAACAACCAAGTCACATCGTCTAATCTCACGACTTCCCAAACTTCTTCAATTAATGCCATCCAATCTGATAACCCCAAAGGAAATAAAAATTCCAATGGAAAAAATAAAGGATTAGGTAAGAAAAAGAACCAGGATGGGAAGCCTGATGCAAATAAGTCCGGAAACAACGCTGGTGGTGGTAGAAACGAGTCTAGAAAGAAAGTCAAGTTTCCATGCAAGTTGTGCAGTGGAGACCATTTAACTCATCTCTACCCTAAGATTGAAGATGCTCAACACTTGTTAGGACAACAAGGTACATCTAGTTCTCAGGCTGTGTTAACAAACCCTTTTCCCCAAGGGCAGCAACTTCTTGTTGGCGCGATTTCAAATCCTGGTACCTCTGCAGGGGGCAACCAGGAAGGGGAAAAATCATCGAATGTTTTCATGATGGGTTCTAACGTCCATGTGACTACTCGCTCACGTGATTATGGTGAAGCTGAAACTTCCAAGGACAAGACTGTTCCCGGAAATACCGACCTTCATATTGAGCGACCCCCTGTTGAGACTATACCATGGATACCGAAAGGTTCCACTAAACGCGCGACTATTAATCCTAATGCCAGGGCCACCCAGAATTACTCCATTGTGGAGGATCTGGCTCAGAGTCCATGTGCCATGTCCGCTTTAGAGGTTCTCCAGTTGTGTTCAGCTTAGCGAAGTGCTTTACTTTACGCGATTGGAGCAGTCGATCCGACTAATTCTTTAGTGATCACTTTTGACATGTTAAATGCAAAAAGCGACTCCCTCATCATATGGCTTTCCAAATAAAGTCTACATACCGGAAAATCAACATTTTTCGTACCGTTATAGATGAAGGAGCTTCCACGTGTGTCGTGTCTATGTCATGCTGGAAGGCCATTGGATCACCGTGAGTTGTTCCTTCACCTACCCTCTTGACAGTGTTTGATGGTCATTCTCATAGGCCATACGAGATTATCCCGACCTTTCCTATATGTGTTGGAGGAAAGGTCGTTAATATCGAAGTAGAGGTCATAGATGCTAACCTAGACTACAGTCTCCTCTTAGGAAGGAACTGGGTATATGAAATGGATGTCGTTGTTTCAACTCTGTTTCGTGTCATTTGCTTTCCTCATGAAGGAAAAATCGTTAAGGTTGATCAATTGGATTATTGTCCAGTCGATCCTCAAGCAAGCTCTAACTCTAATGTTCCTTTAGTGGGTAACTCCTGTCCGCCTATTGAGAATCTGAGAGTCGGGATGTACTCTTCATTGATGGGTACGTTTAATCTTCCCCCTCCTACAACTGGAGTAGATACAATTTCATCCTCCAAGGACCCTTTAGGAGAGAGTTTGTTCAAACTCCTTATTTTTCGGATCTTGGAACCTTAGCTTCGTCTGTGACCACACCAGATGACGACAAGGCGGGTGGAATAGAATCTCTTATCTGTGCAGTAGAGCTTAAATGTGAATCTAGTGATAACTCTGCAGATAACCATTCTACTACTTCCTCTGGGAAAGAGATAGATGGTGATGTGGCTCATTTTCGGACCCTTGATTTCACCTCTGCATCGGATTGCTCAGATATTGTTTCTCCATCGGACGAAGCAATATTCAAAGCAATGATGGCTATAGATCAACCTTCGGACGATTTACATCGTCGGTTATGTTTTCATTCCCCTGTGCATGAAGTCAAATCTTGGTCCTCCAATTCGACTAGCGATGTTTGTACGGTCCCTTTGGCTCCAACATAGTTATTTGCCAAAGGAAGTATATTGATTGGTTCGATAATTGTACCTATAAACATCCCTAGGAGTAAGGTGGCAGAGCCCCCTGACGAGCTCTACCTCAGGAAGTGCTTTGCTTCGCTTTGGCCAAGCAATGGCTTCTTTTTACTTTATGTATATTTGTACATATATCATCGAGAGCTTTTGATATCAGCACTTTTTGGTCTGCTGTGGCAGGTGTTGATGGATGACTTGGTCTATTTTGGGTTCGCCGATGGTGCTAGTCGGCACACTCAGAATCTCGCTTCCGCAGCTTGGGTACTCTATTATCCAACTAGTCAATTGATGGTATCAAGAGGTGTATGCATCGGTCTTGCTTCAAACAATATGGCTAAGTATACTACAATTATCAATTTATTATCCGAGGCAATCTCTCATGGGATCGACTCGTTGGTAGTGTATCTTGATTCTCAATTGATAGTGTCTCAATTAAATAACATTTATCGGGTAAGGGATCCATCTTTATATCACCAGTATTTAAGGGTGAGGTTGTTGCAAATATCATTTACTTATATTAATTATTTGCACATTCGAAGATCTCATAATTGGTTAGCTGACTCTATCGCTAATCAGGCATTAGAATGGCACATCAATCATTCATCACAATAAAATCAAGCATCAAAAATTCAAACTGTATATATATATATATATATATATATATATCTATATATCTATATATATATATATATATATATATATATATATATATATATATCTATCTATATATATATATATATATATATATATATATATATATATATATATATATATATATATAGACATATATATCATAAAGCGTCTCGAGTGTATATATGTGTGTCCAAAAATATACAAAATTGGGACTCAAATGCCCATAATCATGTCCGACATATCTAATGCCCCGGCTCAAGATGAGCGGCTAAGTATGTAGCTATCCCATTGGCCACACGCCGAAAAGTGCGAACCCAGTCACGTGAAATGCCAACCACATGACGCTGCATATCCTCAGGAAGGTCTTCTATGACAGCCATCAGTACTCGGCAGCTCAGTCTCGCCAAGTGTCGTTGGACGTTGTTTAGAGTCTGTTCTATATCAGCAGCCACCTCTTCAGCTCCTAGGTCGTGCCGTCCATGCCGCGGGAACCCATTTGGTCATACCGGCCCAATGTCTGGAACATGATCATCATATCAGTCATTTGAATCTCATCAAAAATAATTTTCAAAATTCATCATTATATTTGAAAAATCCAAAAAAAAAAATCATAAAATCAAAGAATTCTTACCAATCCCACCCCATGCTGCGTTCGGTGGTAACGCTAGATCAGGATCTCCTCGGAAATCCAGCCCAGCATAGGGGTAGTCATCCACGGCGATGATCTGCTAATCCCACCAGGTGAAGAAGTCATCGTCGAAGGTAGTCCTTGGGACCTCCCCACCCCCCAGACGTTTCATCAGATCAGCCCACCGGCCCATGCGTGGATCGCGTGCGGTGCTGATGGAAATTGCTACCCTGGGGCGGAGTGTGAGAACCTTCTCGAAAAAGAAAGTGCACAGGATAGTCCCATATCCAAAGTTTTTGGTATGTCCCCTCCTGATAGAAGTGAGCTAACTCTTCATGTTGGCCAGAAGAGGAGTACACCAGTCGAACACAGTAGTGAGACAGTCAACTGCCATGCTCATGGTCAGCCGTGATGCTTCACACAGAGAGGAAGATCTATTCACTCGTGCTATGGTGAACAGGATTATCCTCTGCAATAAACTCGCCACATGTGTGATGGAAATATGGCTCCCAACCTTCTTGGGATGTCCCGAGCAATATATATGTACATAGTCCTCTATCGTGAGACTGCTCCATGTCCTGCCCCGGGAATGTACTACCTCTCCCCTTCAGGAAAGGACCATGATGAAATAGATATCCTCCACTTCTACCCTGAGTGGCATCTGATCGATCATAAAGGTTTCCTCCTCGACATCCCAATAATCAATGAGCATCTCAAGCAGACGTGTGATTGCTTTCATATTCGGCAATTTGAAAAATTTAAGCAAACCGCATCCCCGTAGGGCATCTAAAGCTTCTAGACTATTCGTAACTTCATTATTCACCACTGCGTGCTCTCTTTCACGCCACGTGATAGGCATCCTGAGAAAAAAATTATTTGTAACCATTAGTTTTTGTTTAAAAATTGTTCGCGGCGTATATGCGGGTCCCTGTGCACACAGTTGCGTATAGGGCCCGTGTGTACATGGGTTTCATATTACCAACCCACGTATACGCTGCAGAGAAATTTTGGGCAAAAAATTCAATGGTGAAACATTAATCAAAAATCTTAAAACTAGTCACAATCAATTGCAAGCTAAGTATAAGAGTTACCTGGAGATTTTTGACGAATTTGAACAGTTGAATCTGGCTACAGGAAGTTTGCTCCTTTTGCTCCAAATCCTTCGCTCTCAAACTCAAATGGTAAAAATGGTGAGTCCAAAATCTCTCTTATAAGTTTTGAAAATGCAAATTTTTTTCAAAATTTTATTTTGTTTGGCCTCATGTGACTTTTAACTTGGGAGCTTGGAATGTCGAGATTGGTTTTTTTTCAGGACATTTTGGATGATTTTCAGTTTCGAGACGGTTCCATGACTGCTGAACCGTCATGGCAGGTATCGTTTTCTCACTGGCATATAAGTTAAGGACACCATTTTTCCATTGCATTATGCATACTAGCCTCCATTTTCCGATACATCTTCCATAGGGTCGACCCCATCGTGTTATGGTTTGTAAGCCATCTTCACTCACCGATTCTTTAAATCATGACATGATGGTAGAGCCATCATTTACATGGGCATCGTAGTTAGCACCTCACTGACATTTGTCCCATGCTGCTCCGATTTGAGTAGGCTCGGGAGTCCTCTGTAGTCCCACCATGACTTATGCGATGAAGACTCATCCCTCTTTGCTTCTTCGCTTCGTTCTTGCCTTATACCCTAGAGGCTCCTTTGTGTTGAGTTGTACTACTGCATTGCATGTTGACCACTTGCACCTTTTGGACTAGAGCCGGCTTCACTTGGACTCGTGTTTAAGCCAACTTTTGACCATGATGACTGCAAAATCAACCTTGCATACCTTTGACTTCTGCAGCTTGACACACCTTGACCCATGGAAGGAACACACCTTTGAGTGTCATTGACCAGTTTTCACCTCCCTGCATTGAGCATAGGAACGTTCCATTCCCAGGAACTAGATCATCTGTTTCAATGACACTAGTTCTTTCCACTATACCATAGCATTCTTTTATTATTTTTCAAGCTTAACAGAAAAAGACAAAAAAAATTAAATATTCCAAAAAAGAGTAGGAACGGGACATTATTTCCATTTATTGTTGGCAGCTAGAGTCAGTCGTGTCGCCCTTGAACAAAGCACTCAAAACAAAGTCTCCTCCATTTGGGTGGGATTTAGTTTGACTTAGGTATGCCTTAAGCTTGTTATTGAGTCAGTTCCCCCCCGATTGGTTATCTCTTCCAATCATATGGAGGGTTCATTCGTGCCTCCTGCATGACGAACTTATACAGAGTCATCATATGCTGCCACATAGTCACATTGAGTTGTGCTTTTGTTCAAGGGAAGTTAGCCTGAGTTGGCCTTTATGCGGTGTCTCTTGACTCATTTTTCAGTCGGCCATCCCTGGTTGTCAGTATCATGTCTATCATCACATCAGCTATATTGGTCCTTTACTCGTGTCGGTTTGAGAAGGTCCCCATTGAGTTCTTGCTGACGGGTCTTGTCCTTATCGACAACGACACCTTGCTCTGAGGACAGGCCTAGAGCTGCACCCTGGCCCTATTTTCATTATTGATAGGTCACCTTGTGCTCAGCATCGATCAATATCATGGGTCTTTGACTGAGTGGTTTCCCTTGTGTTCGACATCAACTTACATTATCACACATTGGGATTCATTCAGTACCTTGGTTTCCATTTGACCCTATTGGTGGATACCTCACCTCTATGTCAACTTTCATTATTGGTTGGTTCAGAGGGTTTCTGTCGTGCGCTAGCCACATCTTGTGTACGCTGGAAACGTACTTCAGTTCGGTTACTACATCTCTTTCATCTGATTCCTTCCACATTATTGGCCTAAGGGTTACACTCGTGCTAGATTGATGAAGGATGCCTTAATGCCTTCCTTCTAGCGGATCTTTCCCTATCGACTCTGACTCATTGCTCTAGGGAAAAGATCTAGAGTCCATTTGGCAATACCTTGGGGTTTGCAGTCATTAGTGGCAGATCCTTCGCTATCGACAGTGGGAAACCATCATTGTCTCATGATCGATAGATTCTTACAGGTGTTCGACTCCAGCTCATCTATTCACACTTGTTAGATTGTACTAGGTACCTTGACGCTCATTATCATTATCGGTGAGTAGTCTCGCGTTTGTTAACAGTATACATCAATGACCGGTAATCAAACGATTTCTCAGATGGTCGACTTCAGATCATTTATTCCCATGGCGTAGAAATGTACCACGGCAGTCGGTGAAGACCTCAGGTTGTATCAACATTCATTGGTTCACTTGACAGTTGCTTCTGTTGCTGCTAGTTGATACCACTCCACCTTATATGTTGCAGTCAGTCATGGCGACATTCTATATGTTGGCACCTGAGTTTGCAGTGTAGTACCATCCTATTCCATCATGTTCAGTTGGTACCTTTTGGGATCAGTCTTTGATATCAGTGATCCATTGCATCTTTTAGCATCATTGACAGTCTTATATGTGATATTCAAACATGTACTTGTTCATCATGATCAGATGATCCATTATGTATTTTCTAGTCATTTATACTTGTATACTTAGTGGATCCACTTGTACTTGATATGCGGACATGCTTTACTTTATCTGAGCATGGATATGCCCGCTTCAGACAGTGTTTCTTTCTGATCTCCTTTGGTGGCTTGGCAGGCTGAATTCTGGTGAAGTCCTCCTTGGTTTTTGACAGATTTCCTTTACATGTACTTGCATAATACATTTTGGCCATCATGTACCCCTTCTGACCTCATATATTAGGGGGCATCTGTTATAGCTCCAAATCTCACTCTTATGGTTTGTGATGTTGCACTCATGGCCTAGGGCAACCCCTCCTTCTAGACCTGGTCCTAAAATTTAAAAAACTGTGGTTTATCCCTTATACGTAACATTGCCCTGAGTTAAACACGTGTATACGCGGGTCTGTGTATACCCAACCCACGTATATGTATTAAAACACTTAAAAAAATATAAAACTCCTTATTTTCGGGTGGAGATCGAGGGTTTTACTTGTTGATCACCTGTTAGTGCCCGTGGCCCAACTGTTCCCAACCAACTCCCAACTAAAAAACTACTTTGCGAGAGGTATAAAAAGATCTCAAATGGAAGGCCTAAGGGACGAGAGAGGAGAGAGAAAGGTTATTATGTTGAGATTTTTCCCCTGACCAGGTCTGAAGTCCCTTGTGCCTTCTGCACTTCCCCCATTTGTACAAGAAACCCTTGTTTCCTTATGTGTTGATGTTCATCCACCATTTATGACATCATGGAGTGAGTCATGGAAGGAGTTTGTTAGAGGCTTGAGGCTGGAACAGATCCGAAAGGAAGCTTTCCTTGGAGCCTGCTGAAGGTGACTCAGGTGAAATTATTCCTTTTTATGTCCTTTATTTTTCTATAATAAAAGAAACACATGTCTTGGTTCCCGATATAAATCTTCTTTATGTTCATGATATTCATTTTTAGAATTCATATGTAAATGGTTGTTTGGATTTCATAACTAACTACCTTTATTTATAACATGAAGATGGTTTCTTTATAAAGTATTGTCCATATACTGCTGTGTTCTTTGGAATTGGTTGTTTTGCAGGACAAAAGAGAAGAAGGTAACTCCAAGAAGGGTTTGTACCTTCTCAAACGTAGGACCTAAAGTACATACCCTTTACAATAGAATTTGCTTATAATAGCATAATGGCTGTGTGAATGTGTGCTTCTTTGAATAGATGACTTTCAGTCTGCTAGGGTTTCAACCCAAAAAGCCCTAGGGGAACATTTCCCTCCAACAATTAGTGTGTGTTTTTACTTCATCAAACTGCTACCATAAACAAAAGAGATAAGAATGCAAAGTATTTGTTTTTCTTCCAGGGCCAAAACCTCTCCCTCTTGGAGAGAAAACCTACACAAAATTCTTCTTATAGAGATTCCAATTGACGAATACCAAGACCATGGCCCTTGACACATTCTTTCGGCCCAAGGCCAAGACATCAATCCTCCTCCTTGAACACTATTGAGATCATCATGATTGCTTCTAATATACTTAGGTTATTGCTACACCTTCACTTGTTGCTCCTTCACTTGAGATCATCATTGATGTGCCTTTATTAAGATCACCATTGTTGTAGCATTGAGACCTTTACATCAGATCCACCGAGATCATTTACTTTACTACCGAGACAACTGAGATATGAGAGTTATATCAAGATCAAACTCATGATCCTATAACTATCATATTCATGCTAGGATCAAGAACGTATCACAGAGATCCTTCTTTCTTACAAATTAATTACAATTGAGATTACAGTGATCAACAAGTATATGACTGAGACATAAGTCATTATATGTTGCATCTATCTAGAATGTTAACATCATCACAACTGTGACTGTGAGTATGCCAAGAGGATATATTATCTTACTATGGGATCATCACGATCCTCTATACTGAAACTGAGATAATAATAACTATGTTGAGGTTACTTCTCCATTTAATTATTCCAAGACTGAGTTATTTCCATCACCAAAATTTTCTTCAACAAGGTTAGGCCGAGATAGGATTGAGATGGTATATATACACACACACACATGTAGAGACTATATCTCTTCTTCCACAGGTATGTCGAGTTTGTAGTAAAACTGAGATACATATATATGGACTGATCTAAGATAGGTCACCGAGATTGTGACATTGAGATCATTACCTATCATAGAGACCACAGAGAGGGCTTCACTATCATCGTGACTATAGCTTACTATCCATACGAAACTTTGTCTGTGTGCATCGAATACCCAACTGAGGTGTGGTCAAACCCTTCACTGAAAATGCTTGTGGATTTGCTCGTCCATATATGTGGAATTTCAGAGGAAAAGTGAAATATTCTTATCCTTTTTTACACTAACCCTAGATGAGTATTTATAGTGGTTTGTGCCACATATTAGAGCCGATGTGAATTCATGAACCGACATGTCATTTTAACCAAGCCGACATGACTGCCATTTATAAATTTAATTCGATATTGAAGCCAACTTGATGAGTGTTGTATCGATTTGCTTGCAGACTTCTTGAGCATGCCAATGGAGGATTGTTCTTGGTCTTGGAGGGATGATTTGACTTAAATACATTTTACATAGGCTCTTAAAGAGCTTCTTTACACATGACATGACTCTTTGACATAATAATAAAATCCTAAAGACATCAAGAAGAAGTCTTTTGACCTATGACACTTCTTGCTCATGAAACCCATGTAGCAAGATATACAAAAATACTTTATTATCTTTATTACATCATTTATAAAGATCATGTCATTATGAAGACCAAACCTAGTTACACTTTCTTCAACACAATTAGTCCTAGAGGCTCATACCTCTCTGGTGTCTGGTCATTTTGGTATTGAGAAAACTTTATGTCATTTATAGAGGTTTTGTTTATTGCCTCCTATGAAAACATTGTGACTCACTTTGTAAAGGGTTGCATGTTGTGTTCTGTTACAAATCCCTATAGTAGAAAACTTGGGCTCTACACACCACTCTCTATTCTCAGTTGACCATGGGAAAGTGTGTCCATGGACTTTGTAGCTAATATGTCTAGGAAAGGTCATGACTATTTGTATGTTTTCATGGATCATTTTAGTAAAATGTGTATTTTAGTGCCTTGTAAAAAGAAGGTCACTATTGAGAAGATTAATTATCTTTTCCTTCATCATGTTTAGGTCATTTTTGGGTTTCCCACATCTAATGTTTCAGATCGAGACTCTCTCTTTCTTGGACAATTTTGGACCAACTTGAGGAGAATGATGGACACTAAGCTAAAAATAAGTACGAAATTTCATCCACAAATTGATGGGATGACATACATTGTCAATCGCACCATGGTACACTTGTTACGAGGTTATCATGGAAAACATCCCAAGTTATGGGATGAACAACTTCCTTATGTGCAACATGAATACAATCAAGCAACACTTTCACCTACATAGAGCTCACCGTTTGAGACATGTTTTGTTTATCTACCAAGGGATCCCTTAGACATGGTCTTTTGGAAACATGAGGATGGAAATGGATGAGATGACAGGGAAAAAGCACGAAGTTTATTCAGAGGATACAGGTGATTCATCAGGCAATATAGGAGCAGTTGGAGAAGAGTTAGGCTTAGTATAAAGCTCGCCATGATAAGCATTGAGTTAACCATTAGTTTCAAGTTGGGGCAAGGTATGGCTCCACATCAGCAAGGATAAAATGAAGGGAGAAGGGAAGAAATTAAGACCCATTCGATATGCTCCCTTCACCATATTGGAAAAGACTAGACACAATTCTTTTCATCTTGACTTGCTTTCTTATATGCAAATATACTTAGTGGAAAATGTTGAAAACCTGAAGCTTTATGGACTTCCATTGATTGTGGATACCGAAGAAGTTGCACAGATTCGTACAGTGGATGATTTTTCACTAGAGTATCTAGACAAGTTGCCTGAACATATCATTCTCGACAAGAAAACCAGAACTTCACAATGGGGAGATGTGGAGTACATTCGTGTTGGCTTCAAAGGAATGCATTTGATTAAAGCTCGATGGATTGAGAAAGATAAAGTTAGGGAGAAATTTCCTCACTTTTCAATTGAATGAAAAGGATTTTGGTGGTTCAAAAGCTCTTAGTGAGGAGGATTGATCTAGGTGGATCTTTAGAACGTACCGGTGGCATGGTAAAAGGCTCAAAAATCAAAGTGGAATAATTTGGATAAACTTAGCATCAGATCAAATTCTCATCATCTTGATTCCAATGGTGTGAACGACACTCAAATCCGAGTTCATATGAAGAAGTTAGATCTAGGTGGCAGGAGGAGTGACGTGGCAGAAATTCTTAGCAAATGTGGAAGCACCAAGTGGCAGGCTGCCATTATCCCTGTATATAGCATATCGCAACCAGAATAAGCCGCAGCTTAAGGAAAATTAGCACTAGGTTGCGATGCAATCAAATGGCAATCACACATCACAGAAGGTTAAGGAATCGACCCCTGGAGCAATTCGGGTTGCGATGCAATAAGTCACAATCGTAGATTGTAGCGAGAGTAGTCAGATGATGTACCACCCCATTTTCTGTTGATTGTGATTTGCAATGGGGTTTTAGACCTGATATTTTATGGACTATGTTTAATAATCCCAGCGGGTCTGCAGTTATTGCAAAATGCTTGTTTGGGTCTGTACGCCAATGGAAGACACCGATTGCGATTTGCAATGGGGCCCTAGACCTGATATTTTATACATCATTTTTAATAATCCCTGTGGGTCCATGGTTCTCATAGAGCACTTGATGTGTGGGCTGGTCTATCTACCAATTAGAAATGTCGATGGGTTATCAATGCCGATAAAGCCACAAGGTTAATGTAATTGCATGGTCATAGCAATTAAGCGAGTTTTTCCATGTTTGTAAGGGTTTTTTCGGAATACTATTCAGGGGCTCGAGAACCTCTGTTGGAAAACGCCCACCTACTTAACTTGGTCTACTATTTTTAACTACCCATGTATTAAGGGATTTGCCACCATACGTATATAAAGGACCATTCATGTCAGAGGAAGGAGAGAGGACTAGAATATCAGTTCAGAAGCTATTGAGCACAACATACCCTGACCTAGCAGTAAGTCAATACCTCACCTTGAGCAGCAGGGAGGTTCTGAAAAGTTGCAGAAGGCCCGATTATTCGAATTGGGTGTTTGTATAGGAACTTTTACACAGTTTTTTGCCAGGATTTCAATGGTACTGTCTATTTTTGAAGTTGGGCTCTCCATTCTTCTTCCATATTGGAGGTATAATAATTGTAAGGAATGTTGTAATTTTATCTCTTTTTATGCCACTTAGTGAAAGAAAGGCCTCCCCACTATTGAGTAGGGCCTGGAGACGTAGTCCAAATTGGATGAACTCTGTAATCAAATCATTGTGTCATGGTTTCCTGTTTATCTTGTTATTACCACATCATTTTATGTGTTTTTAAGTTCCATGGTTAATAAGCCTTGTTTCATGTAATTTTGATGCATCTATAAGTAAAAGATCTTGGATCCAATAGACGCTCACATATGTGTTGTGTTGGTGCCTAAGAACCCTTAGAATCACACAAAACATCTCACAAAGACCCTCAACAAGTTCCAAATCTTGGAAGGAGAGCTCAAGAAGGTGTAAAAGAACATAGGCACAATCTAGCGAGCCTTGTCACAAAAATAAAATCAACTTGAGATAGAGAGGACTAATGCATATCTGATAAGAAAGAAACTACAAGCATCCAACCAGGAGATTTTTAAGCTCAAAAGCCTTCTAAAAGGAAATACATCTCTCGTGCAAGCTAAGTAACTAGTCTGGAATGATATTATAGCAGAGATGAAAAGCAACTGGGAGTATGTAACTCTGATGGATGAACGAAAGATTGTGATCAAGGACTGTGAGTTCTTCATCCTAGCTGCCAAGGAAGATGGTGAAACGAACTACCACATTTCCAAGAAGTTAATTCAGTTTGTAAATGAAACGAAACTTAGTGAGTTGAGGCCCATAGATGTGGTGGATAGAGTATTTTCTATCATGGAGATCTCCAAAGTAGTCTAGAAGGAAGAGGCCAGAGCAAAAGCTGAAGAATGCCTAGACATAGTGTTGAAGGATGTGGCTGCCTTCAACTCTAAGTTTGATGAGAGAGTCAGAGAAGGGTTGCCTAGCTGCTGGGATCTTGTGGGAATGATGGTACCATGGGAACAATAGATTCATATGTTAGTTGAGGCTAAGAGCAAGGTGGATTCCTCCCATGAGAAGACTACCACCCTTAAAGGTAAAACAATGGTTAATTATCTCAGAAAGTAATTTCAGTTGTTAGGATCAATGAAGACCCTGTTCTGCCCTAGGTTGAACTATACAAGGCTCACAAATCTCAAGATTGCATATCATCGATTCTTTTATGTTCCTTTGCGAGCTCCAACACTGTGGCGAAGATGTGAATAGTTCATCAATCCTTGTGTGTGCTAGATCATTGACCCAATGACACTACCTCCTGAACCTACCTATCATAGTTAATGATGCTACTGATTGTGTTGAATAATGACACTTTGATATTTTTTGTTTCATGTAAATATTATGTTTTCCAAGACTCAATACTAGTTAGTTAGGATCCAACTAGTATAGTTGTGCCACTAAAGCACGCTGATATTTTGTTATGATGATTCACTGCCAAATCAAGAAAGAATATTTTGTAATGGGTTCTCCCTCTAAGGCCCTATAAAAATAGTTTTATGATACAGAACCAAAGGGTTTGGAATTTTGGTTTTCCAAAAGATAAGCTCTCCAAATTGTCAATGAAATGTATGCTATGTGGAAGATTAATGAAAGTTTTTGGTGATTCCAGCTCATATGAATGTGTAGTATGTATTCCTTCTTGTGTTTGTTCCATATGTTCTCACTCTTCTTCTCAGATTACATGTAATAGTAGCTGTTGGATATGTTTTCATGGATTTATGGATTCATCTATGTCTAATGTTGATTAAAGATGCCTATAACTGATATGAATTATTATCCTTAAAAATGTGCTCCATGTATCTTAGCACTTCATTTAAATGTTTTTCTCATCCACTTCATGTTGAACTTCGATGCAATGGATTCTTAGTTTAATCCCTGTGTGTTGGTTTTCTTTCCTCCTCGATTCTTCTATCTGATATACTACAAATGACTAATAAAACTACATGTTCATGTAATGTTGGCTGCTAGAGTCAAATATTAATGCTTTTGTGAGTAATATTTTGCATCTGACTTTGTATTTCTCCTCTTAAGGAAGGTTTTGAATCAATTTCATCTCAAATATGTTAAATACTAAGTTTAATATAAAATCTCAATAGATCCTTAAAGAACTCATTAAGATGTCCTAGGAATTGGTATCTCTTTACCCCATGCCTGCTACCTCTATGAGCTACAACATCTACTAGCTCCGTTTCTTAGAATGAATCAGAAAATTTTCCCTGGGTATGAAATTTATACACCCTTTAGTAAGGTGAGCAGAAAGGAGTGTGGGTTGAAGATCTCTCACCTTGGCAACTCCATTGTTTGAATTTCATTTTGAGCATGTTGGATTACAAAATGCCAAACACTTTATTTGATACTTCACAACAGAGAACTCCTCCTATGTTTGATGCTAAAAAGATAATATCTAGGAGAGTCTGGAAAGAAAGAAATAATCTCACTCCAATTCTTGTGACCTATTTTCTAGAAGTCTCATCCTCTAGCTCTCAAAAGCTTGTAATAAATTACTTCAAGTCTTCCTCCAAAGTCTTCGAATATCTTGAGGAACGTTGTGCATTATTTGTCCCATTTTTCTCAAGAGTCAAAACCAAATAAGATTCTTTCAGCTCTACTCCCTTCACACTTCTTCCTTCCCAGAGCTTGAGGAAGTTAAATATATTCTCATAAACAGTCCAACATAGATCATTAACAGTTTTCCAACACAGCTCTAGTTAGTTTCAATTCAGATAACTGCTTAGCAAGGCCCTATTATAAAACTCCTACCACCTCCTTTGAAAAATATGGTTATCACTAGTTTTCTCCTAAATAAATATGCTCCACTGGACTTACCACAACCCCTAAATGGTATGCCACACGACTATATCAATCTCTTTCCAAAATTCACTGGAGAAGATGATATCTCAACTCAGGTGCATATAGAAATCTTTTGTGCATTTGTAGAAAATATGAATATAGGGCACTTGGATGTGGTTTAATACATTTTTGTCCAATCCTTGGATGGGTAGGCAAGGAAATGGTTCAAAACCTTCCGAAATGCTTCAATCACTACTTGGGAGGAGATGGAGAATTATTTTATGCAGAAATGGGGAGAGAAAAGGAACCATGGGTACATCCTCATTGAATTCAATGCAATGAAGAAAAAACATAATGAAGATGTCTTAGAATTCATAAAAAGTTTTAAAAAATTATACAACAGTCTCCCAATTGAAATTAAACCTCCATGGACTACTGCTAAATTAGTTTTTGGTTGGCCTTTTGAACCTGAACTTGGATTCACTCTTAGAGAAATAAAGACTTATATCCTGGACTAGATTCAAATAGATTCTTCGGAAGTTGAAGAAAATTTAATCTCCACCAAGAAATAGAAAGGGAAAACTGAGTATGGTGATAAGAGAAGAGGAAAAGAGGAATCCATATCTTTGAGCCCTAGGAAGGAAACCCAAGAACATAAGCTTGAGGAGATGAATAAGTTGATAAGAAATTTGTCTAACAAGTTTGCAAAACTGGAATTAGAAAAAAAAATCTCCTCAATAGATTCAATCATCTGTAAATCGAAATTTTAACCGTCAATATAGAAGGCCACCCTTCAAGCTCTTGTAAAGGGAGAGAAAAGAAAATCAAGATCACATTCAACCAACTTTGTATTTGGAAGATGATCTAGAGGAACACATTGAAGGTACCATATAAGTTCAATAAAACCAATTCTCTTCTCTCTCAGATGAGGAACATGAGATATAATCTCACGAGGAATAAGGATGTGACTCGGATGCCCCACTGGATGATGGTGAAATTGAAAATTATTGTAGGAATTTTGTTGGCTTCATGAAGACTCAATTACACAAAAAAAATGATCTCAAATCTTCCAAGAAAAGGTCTAGAATGGAATATCAAAATGAAGAACCTCCCCACTCAATTTCCCCCAAGTCAATAAAGAAAGGAAAGAAACCTCTTGACCCAGTCCCACCAAGCAAGAAGGAGTCCTCAAATCCTATTCCTCATAATCCTGAAGCCCTGAGAGTAGAGAAATTTTCTCCCCAAACCAAGATAGTCTGCAGTAAGGAGAAGGAACATGTTGAATTTACAAAAACTCATAGGAACCCCTCTGCCTTTAATCTTCAAAAAGAGTCAAAGAAGGTCAAAATATATGTTCCCTTAACAAAATTGTTGAAATAGCCAAATTATAAAGCTCAAGTATCTCAGTTTCTTTGTCCACCTACCATATATCCTATGCGAGATAGCTTGAACCTCTAAGAAGAAAGGCCCATGGTTGTATGTGTACCTCATGTTGAGGAGAAAGATTCTTCCACTACCTCTTTCTATGTTACCTTGGTAATTCATGAGATTTTATTACATAAATGTATGTTTGACACAGGAGATTATCATAATATGACGCCCTTGACTCTCATGGAGTACTAGGGGTTGCAAATAACAAAACCATATAAATACATGTACTCTATTGACTCTAAGAGAGTAAAGTGCTTGGGGATGATTGAAGGCCTAGTTATCAATTTGGCTTGGATTCGTGTGAAAAGTGTTGTAATTGATATTGTGGTTGCTAACATCCCTACAAGGTTTGGCATGCTTTTGCCCAAGTCATGGGCATTGAAAATTGGGGGATATATCAAATTGTATTTGACATATGTCGTCATTGTTGTGTTCAGTAGAGAGGAATAAAGACAGTATAAATAATCGATATTTTTAAATACAGTTACTAGGGTTGATGTTCAAATAATGCTCTTGTGTACAACAAAGAGAAGGATTTATCTTCCTTGTTGTTAGAGAAAGATGATCAAATCATGGATGAAACACAGGTGGAATTTTTTTTTCAGCTAAATAAAAAATCACTAGAGTGTAATAAAGTATGGAACTTATACTTTGATGGTAATTATTCTAGGGAAGGAAATGGAGCAGGTGTGTTGTTGGTGTCTCTAAAAGGTAGCCTCATTCCTCTTTCATTCATGTAGAGTTTGAAGCCACTAATAATATTGTTGAATATGAATCTTTGTTGTTAGGTTTGCAAGCTGCCAAAAGTGTCAATAGCGGCTACTTGGCAGTGTTTGGAGATTCAAAGTTGGTGTTGAAGCAAATCAGAAATCAATGGCAAGCTAAACATCCAGTGTTAAAGGCTTACCAAAATGAGGTATGGGATATGATTGATAATTGTTTCTTAGCCTTTAATATCCAATTTTTTCCCAGCGATAGAAATCAGATGGCTGATTACTTGGCTATAGCTTCTAGTCACTTCAATCCTCCTCAAAACCCCTTGCTCAAATGCAAAGTTGAAGTTAGATACAAGCCTTCAGTACCAGACAATGTTAAGTATTGGTAGGTGTTTGAAGATGAGGAACAAATCAAGTGCTCCATGGGGGTTATTGGAGAGTTTTCAAACTCAGTTATTGACCAGGAAGATGAGGAAGTAATATATGAAAAACAAGTCAGTTAGGGAGAAATTATTGCTAGAGACAATATTTTATAATTGAAGGTTACCATCATCCCCAATGCTTTAGTCCCATTAGAAAGGTTGTTTAATGCAAATGATGTGCCTCCAAAACATATTGAGAAAGAGTTGGAAGAAAAGGTGGAAAATTGCAACATTTGTATAGAACAAGACCCCAGGGTAATAAAGTTGGCCAAAAGAACTGCTAAAGAATACAAGAAAAGGTATCTAAATCTTTTTAAGTAGTATATGGATGTGTTTGCTTTGTCATATGATAACTTGAAAACATTTGACACTACTATCATTTAGCACAAAATTCCTTTGAAGAGTGGGGTGAAGCCATATAAACAAAAGCTCAGGAAAATTAACCCTCTATTACTTCCATCAATTGAGAAAGAGGTGAGGAACTTGCTACGGGACAATTATTTTTCCTTTGAGTTATTTGGATTGGGTAGAAAATTTAGTTACTGTTAGGAAGAAGAATGGGGAAATAAGGTTATGTGTGGAATTCAAGAATCTAAATAAGGCATCACTAAAAGGTAATTACCCTTTGCCTAAGATAGACTAAATTTTGCAGAAGCTAGTAGGGTCTGCTCGAATGCCCATGATGGATGGCTTCTCTAGATATAACCAAGTCGTTTTGCACCTAGAAGGTCATAATAAAATCACTTTCACTATGCCCTGCATAATTTTTATGTATGCCAGAATACCCTTCAGCCTCATAAACGCAAGAGCCACTTTTCAAAGAGCTATGGATATGAAATTTGTTGGATAATAGGACAAGTTTGTAGTTATTTACCTAGATGACATCACTAGTTTCTCAAGAAAAATGAAGAGCACATGAAACAATTGCAACTCACTTTTGAGAAATGTAGAAGGTATGGTCTGTCTTTAAACCCCAAGAAATCTTAATTTGCTCTAAGTGAAGGAAAACAATTGGGTCTCATTATGGAAAATGAGGGAGAAAATATTGATCCTAAAAGGGTGGAGGCCATCAATAACATTCCATTACCAAGAAATAAGAAATAAATCTAGGTCTTCTTGGGTAGAATCAACTTTTTAAGAAGGTTCATACCCAATTATGTTGAAATAGTTAAAGAAATCACAAAGATGTTGAGGAAGGATAGGGAGGTAAAGTGGATAGTAGAAGCTCGGGGATCATTCTCCAGAATCAAAAGGCTTTTATAGAAGCCACAATATTATTTAGCCCACAGTACCAAAAACTATTTTTTATCTTTTCTTTTTCTTCTCCCCACATGGTGGTTTTTGTCTTGTTGCAAATCAACGATGAAGGACATGAGAAACCAATCATAATATTCAACCAAGTTTTACAAGATGCTAAGTTAAAATATAATATTTTGGAGAAGTAGGCCTATGCCTTAGTCAAATCCCTAAAATATTTCCAAATATATTTCCCACAATAAAGTATAACAGCCTATGTTCCTAGAGGTTTAGTAAAATATATCATTTTGCAGGGGGATAGTGAAGGAAAAAGAGGAAAGTGGATTGCTAAAATACAAGAATATGACATGGGAAGGGGCTAGCTAAAATTTTTTCTGCTGCAAATTTCCAATCTTTGGACATAAATTTATTGACAGGAAAGGATGGAGGAAGTAGAAAAGAGGAAGAAAAATAAAGAATTGAGACCTCAACTCATAAAATCTAGATGAAATACATTGTGTCTCACTAGTATAAACATATTTTTCATTATTTTATTTTTCTTAGGAGCCTAGTAAAATATGATAAAGTTAAATATAGGGCTTTGAGGCTGCAAGCCCAGAAATTTGTAATCTCAAATGGCCAACTATATTGGAAATATCCAGTGGAGATTTTTCTCTCGTGTCTGATTGAAGAAGAGATCCATAAATTGATTGATGAGTTCCATAATTGCGTATGTGGAGGACATTATAGTTGGAGACATAAACCCATAAAATTATCAAGGAATTTTTTTTATTTACCTAAGTTGTTTGGTGAGGTGCATGCCTGTATTCGGGCTTGTGATAAATGTCAAATGTTTGCATAAAAACAAAGGATGGCCTCCCTTCCTCTAATTTATGTTTTTGTAGAAGAACCCTTCGGGAAATGGGGATTAGACTTCATTGGAGAAATACATCCAACTTCTAGTCACCAACACAAGTGGATACTCACAACCACGGATTACTTCACTAAGTGGGTGGAAGCTACTATAGCTAGAAATGCAATTGATATAGTAGTTATCAAGTTTCTCGAGGGAACATCCTTGCCAAGTTTAGATTCCCCAAGAAAATTATCAATGATAATGCTTAGGTGTTCAAGTCAATCAAATTTATTGATTTTTACCAAAGAAGACATAGTAGTTAGGTGAGATGTTAGAAGGGAAGATAAAGGAAAGTATGGCAAGTTTGACCCTCTATGGTTTAGATCTTTCAAGATTGCTAAAGCAAAAGGGAATAATACTTTCTTGATGGAAAATTTAGATGGTGAAATGCTTGGACTACCTGTGAATGGGAAGTTTATCAAGATTTATTTCCAGCATTGAAGAGGTCCACCCTCATCCACTGTAAATACCAGTGAGCCATTGTAATACTAGCATTATTTTTTGTTTTTATCACTCCTCTTTTTTTTTTATGAAGGTTTAAATAAAATGAATCTAGACCCAAGGAGTAATACTGTTATGAACCAGCTCAAGAAAAAGATAGAAAAGATAGATCCACGCCTTAGAAATCAGCCTCTTCGAGGGGGAAACCTCCTTTACATTACATGAATGAACAATTCTTAGATGATTCAAATGAAAAAACCTCCTTTCTATATATAGGAGTCTAGGGAGTCACAATATAACCCAGCCGACCTAACAATAATAATATAAAGCCACAAAAATAAGAATAGAGGGATTCTATGGGGCACAGTAATAACAATATGGGGACAATAGGGGCACAACAATATTAATAAGGGATACAACTACAATAGTAATGGGGTAATCACTAGTATTATAGGGACCCAACATGCCCCTCTCCTTCAAAAAAGTGTTGTCCTCATTGCTTGAGTAGTTCTGGATGCTTCTGTATAAAATTATCATCCTCCCATGTGGAATAATCAGTGGATAAGTTCTTCCACTTGATAATATACTCCGAAATTGATCAATTTCGTAGCTGTCGAGTTCTTGTTTCTGTGACTGCTTCTGGTTCCAATATAATTTTTCCTTCCTTGTCAAGTTCTGGCAATATTGTTCGAACTGGGAGCTTGTCACCTATAACCATCTTTAAACATGAAACATGGAAAACTGGGTGCAATCGAGAAGCTGCAGGAAGCTCCAATTTGTATGCCATAGTACCAATCTTTTGCAACACCTTGTATGGACCATAATACTTTGGTGATAATTTATTATCCTTCTTAGCTTGCTTGAGGGACATTTTCTTATATGGTTGTAGCCATACGAATACCCAATCACCTACATGAAAACTTCTTTTGTTGCGATGTTGATTTGCCTATTGTTTCATTTTATTATGTGCCAACACGAGGTTATCCTTTAAGAGTTGGAGGACTTGTTGTTGATGTTCTATGTGATGTTCCACTGCTTGAACCTTAGAATTTTCTCTTAAATATGATGTGATGGATGGTGGCTGATATCCATAAAGTGCCATAAATGGGGTCATTTTTTTTGTTGTGTGGAAGGAAGTGTTATACCACCATTCAACCAGAGGCAACCCTTTGACCCATTGTGTCTGTTTATCAGATACAAAGCAACGAAGATATCCTTCCAAACATTTGTTTACTATCTCAGTTTGCCCATCAGATTGAGGATGATAAGATGAGCTATGAGCTAACTAAGTACCAAGACAAGAAAATAATTCTGTCCAAAAATTTCCAATGAAAATGGGATCTCTGTCACTTACAATAATCTTTGGGTTTCCATGTAGCTTTTGAATTGTTTGCATAAATGCAAAAGAAACTATACTGGATTTAAATGGATGTGATAATGCACAAAAGTGTGCATACTTGGAACTCTGTCAACTAGCACCATGATAACACTCTTTCCCTCAGACTTGGGTAAAACTATGATAAAATCCATTGAAACCTCCTCCCAACGTTGGCTTGGAATGGATAAAGGTTGTAATAGACTCGGTGTCTTAATTGTTTCAACTTTATTTTGTTGACAAACCAAACATTCCGCCACAAACTTTTGAATATCTGATTTAAGGCCATCCCAAAAAAATTCCTTCTTAACATTGTGGTAAGTTTTTAAAAATATTGAGTGCCCTACTAAGGGAGAAGTGTGCAATTCCATAAGAATCTTTTGTTTTAGCCGGGAATTCTTACAGAGGTATAAGTGATATTTGTACCATAATGAATCATTTTGCCAGCGAAATGTATTAGACGTACTGGAATCTTGTTGTAACTTTCGAATAAGTTCCCACACTTATTTGTCATTCTTCCATTCCTCCCTTGCTTCATTTATCCAATCTGGTTGGATAATAGAAATGGCACACAACAATGCTTCCACATCCTCATCCTTTCTTGAAAGTGCATCTGCCACCACATTTTGCTTCCCTTTTTTGTAGATGATTTCAAAGTCATAGCCAAACATCTTTGTGACCCACTTTTGCTGCTCTTCAGAGGATAATCTTTGTTCTTAAAAGTATTTAAGGCTATCATGATCCATTTTTACCTTGAAGTGTCTTCCCATTAGGTAGGGTCGCCATTTCTTAAGTGCATGGAGTATTTCCAACATTTCCTTCTCATAAATAGCTTTGTGTAAAGACATTCCCTTGACTAGACGACTTTCAAAAGCAATGGGTCTTTCATCTTGCATTAAAACAGCACCAATTCCATTTCATGAAGCATCACATTCCATAATAAAGGTTTTTGTGAAGTCTGGTGTAGCTAAGACCGGTGCTTGGCACATTGCCTCTTTAAGATGTTCAAAGGCCTTTGTTGCTGCTGTAGTCCATGAAAATGCATCTTTCTTCAATAATGTTGTTAGAGGTGCTGCTATTCTCCCATAATTCTTAACAAACTTGCGATAATACCCTGTCAACCTGAGAAATCCTCGCAGATGCTTTATGGATGTGGGGATTTTCCATTCCTTAATGGCTTTACTTTTGCTAGGGTCTACCTTAACTCCTTCATCAGATACAATATGACCCAGATATTCCACCTCTTGTACTCCAAAGAAACATTTGGATCTTTTTGCATATAATTGTTTCTCTTCCAATAGTTGTAGCACCCTGTCAACATGTTCAACATGATTCTTCCAAGACTTGTTGTAGATTAGTATATCATCAAAAAATACTAACACAAATTTTCTAAGGAATGGTTTGAAAATGGAATTCATCAAACCTTGAAATGTTGAAGGTGCATTGGTAAGGCCAAAAGGCATGACCAAAAATTCATAATGACCCTCATGAGTTCTAAATGTTGTTTTAAGAATGTCTTCAGTCTTCATTCTGATTTGATGATATCCTGAACGAAGATCCAACTTGGTGAAGTAAATTGATCCATGCAATTCATCCAGTAATTCATCAATGACAGGAATGGGAAACTTATCTTTAATAGTGAGCTTGTTGAGCTCCCTATAATCCAGACACATGTGCCATGATCCATCCTTCTTATGCACCAATACTACTGGAGTAGAGAAAGAACTTTGACTTGGTTGAATTATACCAGCCTCTAGCATTTTTGCAACCATACGTTCAATTTCACTCGTTTGGGCATAGGGATATCTGTACGGCCTGATGTTTGGAGGACCACTTGCTAGAATCAGATGAATAGCATGATCATGATCATGAATAGGTGGGAGACCTTTGGGAGTCTCAAATACCTTGGAATGATTGTCCAAGGCTTTTTGGACATCTGTAGAAATAGATGATTCCAATGTGGAAACATCTAGTGAACATAATTGTGCAATTACACCTCCTTTTTCCTTTTTTAGAAGCTTTGTCATACCATTAGATCTGATTATCTTTCCTGGTTTCCCTGCAATACCCCTTAATTCAACTTCCTTTCCTTCCACAGAAAATTTTATGAAAATTTCTTGAAAATTAAAAGCTATTGTACACAAGTATTGTAGCCATTGGACTCCTAGTACAACATCAGCACCTCCCATTGGAATGGAAAGCATTGTGCTAGTCAATACATATTCTCCCATGGATAGCTTGATATTATGGCACTTTCCTGAGCAATTTGTTGTTCCTCCATTTTCAACCATCACTTGACACTTTGGTGTTGGATATAAGAAGCAATTCAATTCTTTTGCTACCTTACAATGAATAAAATTGTGGGTACTTCCTGAATCAATCAACACTATTACCTTCTTCTTCTTGATTTGTCCTTCTATCTTGATGGTTTGAGGAGTGGTAATTCCTGCCAACGCATTACAATATATGGTTGGATTCATTTCTTCTTTATCTAGGCTTTGTTCCTGGAGTATATCCTCTTCTTTTGACCTTCCTTGCTCCTTTTCTTCTTCCTCTTCACAATCTATGTAGAATAATTTCTTCTCAGCACACTTATGACCTTTAGTGTATTTTCTATCAAAACTGTAACAAAGCCCTTTTGCTCTATTTTCTTCCAATTTTCGTGCTGTCAACCTTATAGGTTGTGGAAGACTAGGGGCAACAAAACTTCCATCTTTATAGTTGTGAGTGGTATGCTTCCTGGTTGCCATAATTCTGCTTTCCATTTTTCTTGCTAACCTGAATGCCTTCTCTAATGAATCAGGTTCCCAAAGGTGAGCATCATGTTGGATATTATCCTTTAAAGTCCCTATGAACACATCAATCCTATGCTCCTCTGGAATATTTTTTACCCTTATGTTCAATTTTTGGAACTCCTCAATGTGCTCCATTATTGAACCCTTTTGTTTGAGATTTATTAATTGGCTAAAAAAAGTGTTGCTTTCTGTATCCTCATAATGTGCTGTCAATTATTCCGTAAAAATTGCCCAAGTGATAATTTGTTTATGAGAGCAAAGCCATTGATACCATACAAACTGATTTGGTTCCAAATATAAAGTTGCAATACGTACCTTTTGTGTGTTTTGCACATTATTGAGATTGAAAAAATGCTCCATTTGTAATATCCATGTTGCGGGATCCTTGCCACCAAACTTCCTCATATTAATTTTTGGAATATGGTGGGTCTTTGATCCTACATTAGAGTCTATGAAATCATGATTAACATTTCTTTTGTTAGCATCATGAGTTTCCTTTACTACCTATTCACCATTAGTAAGTATTTCTTGTAGAAAATTTGTCAAATTTGTCTTCAAATTGCCATGTCTCTCTTCAAATCATCAATCTTAGCTTCCATGCCCTTTATCTTAGATTCCATGCCATTTATCTTAGCTTTTGTTAGCTTTTGTGAGAGTGAAATTTGTTGCACATGATCTTATAATCTTGATATATCATGTACATTTCTTCCTCTTCTCCATGAGTCATGCTAGGGATTTCAAGTTTCTTACTAGGTGTTTGCATTTTCTTTCCTCGGGACATCAATTACTGATAAAAATGCTCTACTATGCCCTTTGAATTCCTTCAAAATAATTTTTCAAACCAAGCTTAAGCAAAAATTTAAAAAAATCTACACACCTTTTTTCACTTTGTAGGAGCTCGATATTGTCTCTGATGTCTGTCTGTAATTTTGGATCATCCAGTTTTGAAATTTCAATCTGTATTAGCCCTCTGTCTCCTTTTTCCAATGCCACCTGTCTTATCCCAATTGGATTCTCCAAGGAAGAGTTATGTCAAATCTCCCACAGTGACCGGATTATAGACTAGTTCAGTAGAGCGAAATTGTACGACGTGTTGCGTGTCCCTATTTTGACCTTTGGCTTTAAAAAAGATATAAAAGAAACTCGAGTCTGTCCTCTTTATACAAATTCTTATGAAATTTTAATCCAATGCTCAGAGAGAAAGTTATGATGATTTTCCCCAGGTCACCTGTTTGGAATGTAATTTAGGAGTCTGCGAAAAGACCAACTTCCTCAGATCATATCTTTGCAACTATAGCAAGAAAAGATCTAAAGTTTGGATCCGAGATTCAGCACGATGTCTTCTAAAATGGGTTTTTTTTTTAGCTTTTGAAACATTGCAGAAAAAAAGTTATAGTGAAAATTCCACGATGACCTATTTGGAGCTGCGAAACCCTAGAATCCAAAGCTCTAATACCAAATGTTATGAACTAGCTCAAGAAAAAGATAGAAAAGATACATCCACGCCTTAGAATTCAGCCTCTTCGAGGGGGAAAGTTCCTTTACATTACATGAATGAACAATTCTTGGATGATTCAAATGACAAAACCTCCTTTCTATATATAGGAGTCTAAGGAGTCACAATATAACCTAGCCGACCTAACAATAATAATATAAAGCCACCAAAATAACAATAGAGGGATTCTATGGGGCACAGTAATAACAATATGGAGACAATAGGGGCACAACAATATTAATAAGGGATACAACTACAATAGTGATGGGGTAATCACTAGTATTATAGGGACCCAACAAATACACTATCCCCAGTTGGAGATAATGTTGTTTCCGTTAATCACTTTTGTAAGAGAGATAAAAGGTTGAATTCAAGACTTCTAGCTTAAAAATTAAGTAAATCAGTGATGGGAGCAACTGTAAAGCCCTAGTGCCTTGACATAAGCTCTAATGTTAATGCTTGTACCCATGAAACCATCCTCCAGGAAAGTGCAAAGGGTAAAAGAGAAAATTATCATAGGCACGCATTTTCATTTAAAGGTGGAGCATGTTTAGGTAGGTATTTTCATCCATATCCATCTAACCAGCCCTCAGAAGCATTTTTTTTTTTTTTGGGGGGGGGGGGGGGAACTTGCATGGACGATAGAATGACACTACACCCTTGCTGATCCAATGGCCAAGATTGATTCTAGGGTGTAGCCACTGGATCCAACCTCCTTTTCTTTTTCCCACTGGAGTATGGTGGAGACCACCTGCCATGATTATTAGTCTATCCATGCCAGTTTCAAGTGAGTGATGAATTGAAAAGATAAATGGTAACCTCTCTACCCTTGCTCCCATCCACCTACCATTTATTGCTACCAAATCCCCTTCCTATGTGTGTCCCCCCATGATGTCATCCCACGTCATATGACCATTTCCCCCTATATTCCTATAAAAACCCTTCTTGCTCTAAACTTTTAAATCTTTGTCTCTCATTCCCAATGAAAACTCCTCCTGTCATTCATCTTCTATATAATGTCATTTGATTACTTAGCTAGTCTGGGACGCCACTCTAATTTCATTTTCAGTTGTTGCTAGGACTACTAGGAAACTGGTCTGTCCCATCTACCTATAAATTATTTGAATACTCATTAGAAACATGACGAAGAAGGCCCTCAATACCCCTAAAGTCTAGGAAGCCAAACCCTCATCTAATGTCGAACCTCTCATGGACATTGAGGCTCATATTTTTCACTCCATTTCTTCTTTCCACCTGTCATACCTCCTATTTGACTTATATGGCCACCACATCCGAGGAGAGGACCCATTATGTGTAGTTGACTCAGGGTTGTATTATTAGATCACCCCTTCTGTACATCACTTCCTTGAGTTCGTGTCTTGGTTAACTGCAACTTATATAGAGGAGAAGAACTATTTTGTTTCCCCCACTGGAGCCAAAATCCTAGAGGTAACCCCAGAGCTAATCCAAAAGGCTCTAGTTTACCCAAGCTCCCCTAAACCCCAACAGTTCATAGAAACCACACTGGTTTATAATTATACTACCCTTCCAGTAGTTGAACAACAATCATTTTTGCAAATGGTCTTAGCGCCTCCTGACTTACAGTTCTTACCCGTTTCTCATAGTTTCCCAATAACTATCTTTTTTGAGTTTATGCAACCAGTATCATCTCTGATTACTCACCTTTTCGGATATGACAATGCCAATATGGCCAATAAAGCATAGCTATGGTTTGTCAGGGAGATCATGAAGCAAGATCCTCTATTTGACATACCTGCATACTTGGTTGAGTCCATAAAATTCCAATTATGCCATTATTTCATAACTTCATAGTTCAGGTATTATTCTCTATTTTTCTATCTGTTTTTATACACCCGTGTGGACGTGTTTGAATGCCTAGGCCCAAGTCTAGTGGCCCTAGAAAAATAGAGAAAGTTTGTTTTTTACTGGGACAATGTTTTTAGGATGAAACCAGAGAACGATGGCTATTCACAGTTCATTTACTCCTACATGGTGATTTTAGATAAAATTATTCATAATGTGTCCCCTCCAAGAATTATCCCTCAGCAGAAAGAAATCCTTCAACTAAGAAAGGAAATCAGGGCAGGAGACGAGAACCTATTTGAGGATTACACAGAGATTCAAGTCTATGGGTGTGAGATTCCTCCATACCGCTTACCTGTATTCATACCTATGAGGATATTCTCCCTCAACTTCATTAGATAGAGTCTTAATGTGGACCAAGTCCACTTTGTCCTTGCTAAGGAGGGATATATGTTCAAGCTGGGAAAACCCATAGGGATTTTTATTTTTAACTCCAAATGGGCCTGCTTGGTAACTAAAGAATTGCTAAAACAAATGCATTTTGACTTGGGAGATGTTTTGCATTATCATCCTCAGGGGATAATTGAAAAGAAAATAGAAAGAAAAAAAGATTCAACTTATGAGCATTAAGATAGACCTGAGTTTGAATAGAAATCTAACCTCAATTCATGGCTGATCAACATAGAGATGGTGGTCGAGACTTTGGAAACAAAGAAAAATGCATAGAAAAGGAATGTTGATGAGATAGGAGATGTAGAAATAGAAGATGTACAAACCAACAAAAATATTAGGACAAGAGATAGAGGAAGAAGAAATCGAGACTAGTTTGGTAGAGACAAAACTAGACCAACAAGATTTCCAGGTGACTTTTGAAGACCCACTAGAAGTTGTTTCCTCATCATCCTCAGAGGTAGCCATTCTAAGTTCAGCAGAAAGTACAACCATAGTTGAACCTAACTGGCCTGTTAGAAATAGAAAGGAACAAGAAAATAAGGGAGGATATGCAACAACAAATGGCTTCCCATTCAATTCCATACCAAACCAGACTTATTGATGTTATGGATTTGGAGAGATATCAAATAAAATTCTTGTTGCCTCACCCACTAGCATAGTCACTACTATCGAGCTCCCAGTTCCAAGCCCTGGATGTCTCCGTAGACTTGGCAAGTGTCTCTCTGCCTGATAAGATCAACTTCCACAAGCAAGTGGGAGAGATTCTTTACAGTGAGCTTAACATAAATTCAATGACCATGAGTAAATGGGAGAAGCTGCTAGAGAACACCACAATAAGATTAAAGCAAGAAAGAGCTAACTCCAAAGCCTTGCACATGCAGAATGAAAACTTGAAGGAGTTCATTCTGAAACTAGGGGTAAATCCAGAGGATAAGGCTGCATTTTGGGCCCTTCTTCAAAGCTCACAAGCATAGGTTCAAGAGTTGAGACACAAATTGAAGATTCCATCCAACGAGCATGTGCAGTTAGAGGAACTTGAATAGGTGGAGGAGGAGAAATTTATCTTGGCAAAGGAGATGATAGAAAGAAACAATGAGGTTTTGGCTCTTAAGAAGCAGGTGGTTGAACTTCAATTGAGAATAGACACTCATATATTTTTTATGCTGGTGCTTGAGAACCCTCAGAATCCCACAAAACATCTCACACAGATCCTCACTAAGCTCCAGCTCTCAGAAGTAGATCTCAATAAGGTGCAAAAGAATTTAGACACATCCCAGCAAGCCTTGTCACAAAAAGAAAAGAAACTTGAGACAATGAGGATTAATTCATATTTGATAAGAAAGAAATTGCAAGAAGCCAACTAGGAGATTATTGAGCTCAAAGGCCTTCTAAAAGGAAATATGTCTCTCATGCAAGCTAAGTAATTGGTCTGGGATGAAATTATAGCAGAGATGAAAAACAACTGGGAGTACATAACTCTAATGGATGAATAGAATATTGTGATCAAGGACTATGAGTTCTTCATCCTAGCTGCCAAGGAAGATGGTGAAAATAACTCCCATATTTCCAAGAAGTTCATTTAGTTTGTAAATGAAAGGAAACTTAGTGAGTTGAGGCCCGTAGATGCAGTGGATAGAGCATCTTCTATCATGGAGATCTCCAAAGTAGTCCAAAAGGAAGATGCGACAACAAAAGCTGAAGATTGATGAGAGAGTTAGAGCAAGGTTGCCTAGTTGTTGGTATCTTGTGGGAATGTTGGTGCCATGGGCACACTACAGTCATATGTTAGTTGAGGCCAAAAGCAAGGTGGATTCCTCTCATGAGAATACTACCACCCTTAAAGGGAAAACAATGGTTAATCATCTCATAAGGGAATTTCAGCTATTAGTATCGGTGAAGACCCTATTTCTACCTAGGTTGAACTATAGAGGTGTTATCACTCTAAAATTTCCCTAGGGTTGTCATGTTGTGTTTAAAGAAACAGTAGAGGTAACCATAAACCTACATTTGAGATCAGGATCTAGCCTTCCTAATGCTCAGAGAGGGCTCTCTCTTAATGATTTAACTTTTCCGAGTTAATTTATTTTAGGCCAGTTATGTAAGCTTGATTTGGTTTTGATTTGATTTGTTGGTGAAATTACTGACTTAGATGGATAGTATACTATCTATTTTCCATTGGGATATGGAGTCAATTTGTCAAGAAAAAATGACTGAATCAAGTTCTAAAGGAAGTGTCTACAGGGCAAGGTAGCTGAGAAAATTTAGATCTCTTAGGATAAAGGGTGAAGTGGTTTTCAATCGGGATCAAGGAGTGTTGTTGGGAAAAGTGTCTACTCAGAACGCCCCTATCCCACTAAGGTGTGACAGTGCCTTAGCAACAAACAAGGAAAACTACTTTCGTATTCTTCTTTATGAACTGTAAATGAAGAGGAATAGGATGAACTAACCTATGTCTTGCGCTAGTCCTTTGATCCAATCTCTCTCCTCTTTGACAGATTCCAGCTACCTGCTCCTTCACTTGCCTAGCTTCACCAAGTTCCTGCAAGATCACAGAAGAGGAAAACTACACAAAGACATGGATTTACATTCTTAAATAGCTTAGGATTAGATTTAAGCTAAACATGCAAATATAACAAAACATCATTGATACACAAGCATGTAGGAGAAACTCAAATAGTTTTATTGATATAACAAGAAGGTCCAGGAGGAGTTACAACCGATGATTCCTAATCCAGCATCAACCCCCCAGCAAAGGAGTCCCGTCTTCACCTCCAACAAAGCATAAATCACCCAATACATTGATCTCTATCTCAAAATCAACAGCAATTCTCTGCAAAGTACAAAATTCCAGCCTCCGGATCTCTGGGATGAGGGATCCATATATAGATGTATGCAAAGAGGATGAGTTAGCTTATGATTTGACTTGTGGCTTCTCTCTGTCAGTTCTTGCTTCCACTTGGAGACTGAGAGCCTCTTACTCATCCTTGGTCGAACTCAGTGAGGCAAGTGTCATTAGGGAAGATTCTGGAAGCTTCCATTGTCTGTCCACCTCGCGGAATGACACTGCCATTTGTCATTTCCCGCTCAGCGCACCCTGGTAGTGCATTTAGGTGCGTTGCAATGCACCTAGCTAGTGTACTGGGGTGCTATGCAACGCAGCTAGCTAGTGGAGCAGCTGAAATGATCCTGATTTGACTGATTCTGAGCAGTTTCTGGTGGAGAACTTCTGGGAGAAGCTGTAATTGGTTGACCTTGTTCCTCTAGGGGTAGGAACAACACTTTTAGGGACTTAGGATCCCTTGGTTTATGGACATTTCATGCTTAGAGCTGTAAGGCACAAAAATGTCTATAACACTTGCTCCCTAAAGTATGAGGCTGTTTATCGGGTGAAATGATTTATTAGGAGGATCCGAAGTTCTTTCAATGCTGGGAGGAGACCTGTAATAAGATATAATACAATACATTATCTTCATACTATTTTCAAGATCTAGCTGAAGCGGGCATTCCCATGCTCAGCGTTATAAATTCATTTTTATGTACACAGGACAGACAATCGTCTGATGGTAGACTGATGATTTTGATGAAGTCATCATCCTTTTGGTAGGATGATTATCTGTGCTGCAATGTTGTACATGTCAATGTCTTTATTTTTCTTGAATATATATCGCAGCCCGGATGGATGAAACTAGATCCGGGGTCTTCAATCTCGTCCGATCTTCACTCGAAGTACAATTCGATCCATGTGAAAAAATGTTTTGAAGTCGAACATGGAAAGACATCGCTTGATTACCAGTCAATGATGTAAACTATTAACAAGCGCGAGAGGAATCACCGATAAGGATGATGACCCTCAAGGTACTGCAGTACAATTCATGTGGTGTGAATAAAGGACTTGGCGTCGAACACCACGCAAAATCTTTCGGTCGAAGGTCATTGATGTATACCTGTCGCCGGAAGTGAGAAACTTTCCATTGAGGCATACAAGCTTCAAAGTACTGAATGGGGTGTTCCTAGATCAACTTCTTGGATAATGAGCTGATGTCGACAAGAAGCGATCCATCAAAGGAGGGCCTTGATGAATCCCACATCAATGACATGGAACAGAGTAAATGATTTTGATAGAGGTGAAAACGATCTGATGATATATGGTTCAGGATTGCGGTCATGAAGGAATGAAGTATAATGTACGGTAGTGGATGGAACATGGGTGACTTCTCTAGATGACTTCTCTTGAACATGTTAGCGACACTTATGTGATGGATTGGTAGCATTTACCCCAAATGTGGATGGTATGGCATGACCATGGTGATGTGACCGGTGAATGAAACAACCCAACCCGACTCAGGCATGGAGTGGAAGTGTCATGTTCAAGAGCGACTTGCTACCAATAAAGATTCTTTGAGTTTCTTCCCAATTTTTCCCAAGTCATTGCTGACCAGTACCTCTTTATTTTTGTCAAGCTTGAGGAGGATAACATATGTTTGTTCTATAATTTGCCCTTCGGGAAAACCCATCGCTATGTTTTAACGAGCTTAGCGATAGTGAAACTCGTTCTCGTCTAAAGACAAGTTTGTCGCTATTAATCTTTTTAACGAGTTTAACGACAAAGATAACTCGATCCTTTCCATTTTTAGAGAGTCTGAAAAGGTACATAAAGTTAACTCCGGAATTCCTTTTTCGTCATCTAATCCCTTAGGTCTGAAAAAATATAAAACAATACAGAAGGGATGAATTTTCGATAGTTTTAACGAGCCGAACAACACAAGCGCTCGGTCTTTTTGTGCAATAATCCCTCAGGTCCAAAAAGATTAAAATCTAGAGGAGGGATAGCACTTCCGGTCGCTTTAACGAGCTGGAAGGCCAAAAGTCGGCAATCTTTTCATATTTTACGAGTCAGATGAAAAGAGCTTAAAGAAGACTCGTCTTTCGAGGAACGAGAGATAAATGGGCAGCAGCTGATTCCAGGTAAGGTTTGGAATTTTCCAATCATGGCAGTGTTACAAGGATGGCTAGTGAAATCACTCTTCACAGCTGTTCCTCAAAATGGGTAAACAATCAAATGGAGGTGAATGATTGGCCAATGAAAAGTGGAGGTGACGGTGCAAACACGACCAAGGCTTTAATGGCTGATAATGCTACATTCACGGTGGTTATTTACCGGAGGATAGTTCATTTTTTAATGAGCTTAAACGCGGATTGAAACACTTGCTCGGTCTTATGTTTATTTTTTAACGAGCTTGAACTATGTGCTAAAACTGCTCGATAATCCAGTCATATGATAAGAATGTCTCACATAAAACGACAACATTTAGATTTTGGCCCCACATCCTTTCTTTATGCAAGTTAGGAAACGACTAATCCTACGAGTTTAAAGGGTTAGCCTACGGGTTTAAAGGGAGCACCTAAAAATTTAAAAAATAAATAGCCGCCCCTTGCTTGCATTCCAAAAGGTTTGCATGCCCCCAGGTATAAAATATGGTTTCAAGGTTACCCCTCAATTTGCAGACAAAATATTTGTTCTATCAGGAAAGGCCTACCTCTTACAGGTTACCAAAGATTGCTCTATTCGCGGTGCAAATAAAACATTTCCTCGGCGATTTCTACCGAGATAAACAAAGGTGAGAAACAACGAGCGCTACTCACATAACTTTGACAAGAGAATATTTTTCTAGAATAACCCCTCTTCCACTGACGGATGGGGTACAGACTAGTCATATTCTCCCGCGGAAACCTACCCTATACTCGAAGTTTTCCTGCCGAAGCAGACCAGGACGCATGCCCCATGGGTTTCAATCATATCCCTCCGAATTACTCGCGCTCATCGGGAGGACGGGCTGGGGGTTGAGACATTTCTTGCGTGAAGAGACCATTTAGGGATGGTATACGACTATTTTCTATGCGTGATCCGGGAAATGAAAGCTGGTCTACGAGCTTGACCACTCTTCCTTCGTGCGGAAAACACATTACTCTAAAGAGTGAGGAGAGGATGGCTCCCATGCAATAAATATAGTCTCGCCGAAGGAGTAGATTGTAATCTAAGGGTCCTTGGACTACCATTATGTTCGTTTGAACTGTCTTCCCTCTCAATGTTATGGGCACATTGGGAAGGATCCCTAAAGGTCGACTGGTTCCTTTATCAAAGCCTGTCAGATTTCTCATCTCAGGCAACAGGGATGGCAAACCAAGGGCTTTCCAAGCAATAGAGGAAAGGATACTCACAGAAGCCCCCTCATCTATGATGGTATCAGCCATGACCATTCTATATATTTGAATGATAATTCGGAATGGTATGCTTGCTGGTAAACGGGGTCTTCCTAGTTGATTCCAGTCGAAGGAGACAACTAGGTTGCTTGGAGGTGGGACCGAGTAGACGGCCGGGTATGGCTCTGACAAACTTCCTTCCTGCGGTAAAGGAACGGGTAAATTGCCCCCATGTTCATCGGAGTCTGTGTTTATGAAGAGAATTTGGACGGTGTCATCCTTGTTCTCTCCCGTGACGGTATCATCTGAGGATAAAACCTCTGAAGGCAAGACCGGGTCAACTGCTGTCTCGACCTTTTGACTTTTGTCTGGTATGGATTCAGATGGTTTATCTTCAATGATAGGTGCTTCAGCCGACCACTTGAGCGGGCCAACTGGATTCTCAACTAGCGACAGACTCGGCAAGAGTTTTTTATATCCCGGAGGAAGTCGCAATGGTGAAACCGGACGATCTTCCAAAACTCTTTTAGCCTCGTCTAATAAGGGACAACGATGGACGGCATGATCGCGTTCGCACAGTTTACAGGGAAATCTAGCTTTCCCTTTTTGTCCTGTGGCTTCACTTTCACTAGTTGACGGTGTGTTGTCAACATGGTCATCAGAGGTTGACGACACTGGATTGTGCAAATGGGGAGACCAGTCCCTTAGTATCCGACGGATGCAAGGACAATCTCTGTGAAAGTGGTCTCCCTTGCAAATGACACATGGCGATTTAGGCCTGGTCGGTGCAGTGTGTGGATTTTCGTTAGACGACACTCGTTTGCCCCCATTCACTTTTGGCTCCTTCTTCTTCTTCTCTTTCTTCTTCTTTTCCTTCTTCTCCTTAGGAACTTGACTTTTGGCTTTGCCAGCCCCATCAAGCGAAGAGGAAGGAGGAGAGTAAGAATTAGAGGAAGTAGAAGGTTGGTGGGTAACTCTGGACTGGTCTAACTGCTGATTCGATTGTTCAGGAATAGTGGTGTTCTGAACGACATTGCTTGAGAAGAGCCATACTGGCAAGCCAATTGTCAGTCCTGGAAGCGACAAGGTGGCCATATGGGGTGCACCAATATCTCCCTAAGAGGAGAAGGGACTAGGATTTCCACCAAGGGGAATTCCTTGGTTGGTAGACTCCATTTTCTCAACCTAAGATCAACATAGGAAAAGGGTATGAATATTCCGTTTAAAATAAATTTTAAGACGCTTGGACACAACTTGTTTTTTCAATTTTAAAGAGTCGAGAAAAAACAAAAGATGACTCTAGTCTCCTTCGATTTTTAATGAGCCTGAAGTGACAAGTGCTCAGATGGACCTTTTCCGTTAAGGAGTCTGAAAAGGAACGAAAGGGACTGCTCTGGAGATCTAGGTAGAGGGTGTACCAAACCAATCACAAAACTGCAGAATACGTTTTACGGTACGGCAGTCAATCTTCCCGAATGCTGTGTTCAGTGCATTGCGATCAGTAGAGTGGCCGACACGGCTTCCTATGGATAAAAGGTTTTAAGCCTATAGGGGTCTCCCAATATATACTCGACGGTACGTGGGAGCACAAGTCCGTACTGGCACTTATCGTCTCACGGTGGAGGAATCACCCAACCATCAGCGAGGACAACAGTTACTAGGCTTTACGACGCCGGAACACGTCTCTAGCCTAGACCTCTATGTTGTGCGTTAAGTTCCAAAGCGTTGTTAGATTCATTCAATTTGTTTTAAGTTGATCTTTCTTATGAAGTTTGCCTTTTGGGTTCACCACAAGATGTAGATGTAATTCCTAAATGCAATCTAAAGATGATAAGCAAGCTTTTATCTCATTTCAGCAATGAAAATCCTAGCTACAAGGGGAAAAGAAAGACACAATCTTTCCTCAAAGAGCAAAGAGCACATTGTAAATGCACTTTTCCTAAATCAAGCCATACAAACTATCAATATGAAAATGCACATATGCATGTATTTGTTTTCACTTTCTTAATATTGATGCCTAAAAAGAAAGTTGATGTACAAATCTGAATTTGCTTTCAAGTGAAAAACATAAACAAGCTTCTTTTCGAAATTAGAAAGGTAGAGAAGATTACGACACTCTATGATTTTGAAATAAACACTCGTTTCGACACTAGAAAGTGAAAAATTCAAACCAAAGGTAAAATTAAAAGTATAATCAACTATCAACAGCAAACAAACTTTCTCCTAAGATCAAAATCGACACTTACGACAGATCTAAATCCAAGGACAATAGTATGACTATTCTACTTTTTCAATGGAAAACTGTAAATGATGTAACAAACACACAAAGAACATCTACAACCTTTTTGTACAAAGGAGGCATAATTAAGGCAAAGAAAAGGAGTTTTCAGACAGGTACACACACTGATCACAGGCTGCAAAAATCAGAGACAAAACTCGACAAAATGAAGCAAAGAACCTCAGCTGCACAGGGCAAAGACTGATCAGCGCACCTGTTGTACAGAGAAACTGAATTGCAGTGTAGGTAGCCCTCTCGGGACCTGCGTTGAAATGCAGAACCTCTTCACAAAGCCTGCGCTGGGGCAGAAACGAGACTTCTATCCGGGTTCTAGGTCATGGTTTGCAGTTTAATCTATGGTTTTTGGCCGAGTAAAAGCAATCAGTAAGGTACAATCAGAGGGATGATTTAAAGGAGGACTAAGAGCTATCACAAAGGATAATCAGATCATTTGTGAATCAGTTTTTCAAATCATAAACAAATCCAGTGAGTGGATTGAAGTAGCAGGTGTCTAGTTTGCATTTGATAATGGCAAATGCAGTTCGATTGCTACTTCTGTGTTTATGAAACAAACAACAAGAGAAACACAAACAAACTAACTAGACACGATCCCCAGTGGAGTCGCCATTTTGTTGTTGGGAAAAGTGTCTACTCAGAACGCCCCTATCCCACTAATGTGTGACAGTGCCTTAGCAACAAACAACAAAAACTACTTTCGTATTCTTCTTTATGAACTGTAAATGAAGAGGAATAGGATGAACTAACCTGTGTCTTGCGCTAGTCCTTTGATCCAATCTCTCTCCTCTTTGACAGCTTCCAGCTACCTGCTCCTTCACTTGCCCAGCTTCACCAAGTTCCTACAAGATCACAGAAGAGGAAAACTACACAAAGACATGGATTTACATTCATAAATAGCTTAGGATCAGATTTAAGCTAAACATGCAAATATAACAAAACATCATTGATACACAAGCATGCAGGAGAAACTCAAATAGTTTTATTGATATAACAAGAAGGTCCAGGAGGAGTTACAACCGATGATTCCTGATACAGCATCAACCCCCCAGCAAAGGAATCCCCTCTTCACCTCCAACAAAGCATAAATCACCCAATACACTGATCTATATCTCAAAACCAACAACAATTCTCTACAAAGTACAAAATTCCAACCTCTGGATCTCTAGGATGAGGGATCCATATATAGATGTATGCAAAGAGGATGAGTCAGCTTATGATTTGACTTGTGGCTTCTCTCTGTCAGTTCTTGCTTCCACTTGGAGACTGAGAGCCTCTTACTCATCCTTGGTCGAACTCAGTGAGGCAAGTGTCATTGGGGAAGATTCTGGAAGCTTCCATTGTCTGTCCACCTCGCGGAATGGCACTGCCATTTGTCATTTCCCGCTCAGCACACCCTGGTAGTGCATTTAGTTGCATTGCAATGCACCTAGCTAGTGTACTGGGGTGCTATGCAACGCAACTAGCTAGTGGAGCAGCTGAAATGATCCTGATTTGACTGATTTTGAGCAGTTTCTGGTGGAGAACTTTTGGGAGAAGCTGTAATTGGTTGACCTTGTTCCTCTAGGGGTAGGAACAACACTTTTACGGACTTAGGATCCCTTGGTTTATGGACATTTCATGCTTAGAGTTGTAAGGCACAAAAATGTCTATAACAAGGAGTAGTTAAGGATTCCTCAAACCGGATAATGAGGGAAATGAAAGAGATCAATCAAAACTCCCTGCTCTGGATATCATATTGGTGCTATGATTTTTGCCTCATACATCCTTTTTACTTCTTTTTCAATCAATGGCATAAGAACTGGATTAATCCTCCTAAGTTTATGTTTAAATCATTTCTAATCTTCTTTGATGGGTATTTTATGTTGAATAATTTTGGTTCCATAAGATTTGAGGTCTTCATAACTCCAGGCAAAGACATCTTGAAATTCTTTATACAAACTTATGTATTTCAGCTTTTCAGCTGGAGGTAATGCTTTGGATAATTTAATAAGCTTAGGTTTTTATTTTTTTCCTATATTACATTCTTCTATGTCTGATCTTAGGATATTCTGACACATAGGAAATAGTTAAGTACAAGTTGGTCTAGTATAGGGTTAGGTAAAGTGTGTTTCTTTACTATGTAAATTTTGTAACTTAAAATCCGACGGTCACGATATGTAGTGATCGGACGGTTCATTCTCTCCTCGGTATTACCGACACGTGATCCATGGCTTGACACCCGATTGGTCCATGATTTCTATTTAAAGCGCTTGGAGGGTCATTTGTAGGGTAATCCGTCTATGAGAGAAGCTTATGTAAATTTTCATTCTTTTATTAATAAATTTCCTAAAGTGGCCGTGTTGGCTCAGGCCGTGGACTGTTTCCCTCTTTGAGGGTTTTAACCACGTCAAAAATACTGGTGTATTGATCTATGATCTGTTTGTGAGCGGTTTCCCTTAGTGTTCTTTCTGAGGAGCTTACCCTGTAAATTCCTACCATCTCTCTTCTTGCTCGACATACACTCACATTTGACCTAACCTAGCATATTCCTCTATGTTTCACACCACTACATGAGCCTTGATGAACCTAAAGCTTTCAAACCTTTCGTACTATGAATAATTTTCTCACACCCTTTTTCACATTCTCAAACCTTAAACTGATTACTTCGACCTCTTCACACATGTTGAAATCCTAGGAGAGTTCCCTAGTCACCTAACCCTAGAATTAAAATCGTAGTCCTAATGAATGTGTGAAGTTGTGATGGTTACACCACTGGGTATCTTCTCTTAGGAAAAGTGATAAAATTTTCCTTAGATATCTCTCCTATGAGTCTAATTTATTAACAAGGAAGACAATAACATATCACTCATGGGGAACCCTAATCAATTTGAATGACCTACACCCTTATCCCGAACCTTGTGTTTAGTATGGTCTCAATTGTTTCAATCACTTGTGTTCTTTGTTCACTTGTTAACTGGAAATAAGACGTGGAAGCTTGGAATGATGGTAAACCTAAATCAAGATATCTCTTAGTTTTTGTCAAAAAACAAACAACCTCTCTTTCTCGTAAAATAAGTCACAATCTCTCCTCCACCTTGGCGCAATGAATGCCCAATAATAAGTGCAAATTCACACCTAAAAGAAAATGAAGTTAAATAAGGGGTAAAGGATTGAGAAATTCTTCATGCGTAGAGAGGTAATGCAATGAATCTATTGGGGTACTAACCAGGCTCGCTGGAAATGGAGCAACATTTGTTATTTCTTGAAGTGTCTCCACCGGGGTACTGTCCAAGCCCACTAGCAGTGGAGAAACACCATAAACTTATTTTTAAATTTTTTTGAATACAATGAACCCTCTACCTTGTTATTTTCATTGTCATTGACTAATAGCATGTGTGGAGTCCTAATTGGTTGTTTACTAACTAGACAAACCTAGATGAAACAGAAACGGAACACATATCTGTAAAGGTCAAGGTAATGGGTACCCATAATAACTGTTAAATATTCCCTTGCATCATTATCCAAACTTAGACTACAACAAGGATGTTGATAGAGATATTGAATCCTACCAGTGGTTTGCCAATTGTTGTAGCTGCTACAACACGACCCAAAACTTTGGGCATATCCAAAATTTCAGGTCCCCCCTCTACTTTCTTACAGCCATAAGGGTGTTGATTGCATTTTGAGCTGGAAAATTTCCCCTGCGACCCAATTATTCTCAAACCCTATATGTGCCCCACTCATGCAATCCATATCACATTGATGAATTAGGGTTTTGGGGTGGTTGTTATGATAAGGAATTACAAGCCTCATGCACCCTTATGCGTCATCTATCAAGGAGCATTGCTATAAGGTAAATATACCCTATGTTGTTGAATGATGGCATCTCTCTAACTACTTTAGCGTTAAGAAGGTGAGACTTCGCTCACACACTTATTAAACCCTAAATTCTCATGATGAAAGTCTCAACTATGTTCTAATGTACTCCCAATATTTAACATTCTTTCTCTTGAGCATTCTTCTGGTTGCACATACATTGCATCACCTAGAGGAGGTAATTACATATCGCGTCACCTACAATCATCAAGTTCGTTTACGTGCTTTACTAACACATTGTTGAAGAAAGGGCCCTATTGGGGTATGAAAGGCTAATCCTTCTAATATCACCAAATGTCTGAGGGCTAGCAAAGTAATACACTCAAAGATTTTATTAAGGTGCAATCTGAATCTCTATTCCCTACATATGCGACTGAGAGCTTTATGAACTTCTCTGTCTAAAACAATTATGGGAATGTGGTATCAGCATCTATATGTATACATTATCGATATCCCATACCCAAGACATGGAAAAGGACAACATAATGATATATGGGATAGTTTCATAGAGGTTTTATGCCAATTGTGTTTCAAAGAATGTAGAATGCATGGGTACGAGATGTGGGTGACATGGCATTAACCACAACCCATATTGAAGGTTTAGAAAAATGAAATAATAGCAGGTGGTATCTAAAGGAAAAATTAATCAATGAGAATTTCATCAAAGGCACCATACGCCAGGACATTTTTTGACATAACACTGGAGGAGAATCATGTGACCACCATATGTGTTGTTGCAAAACAAGATTACACAGTTGGCCAGTCCATATGAATCATGCATCTGAGTGACAATGCACAACACATGGAAGGTGTTCACTTAATATGAAGAGGGAACCATATGTGCCACCAAGAAGCCTAAAATAGCCCATGCATGGCACAAAACTAGCTATGGAACCCATGCTTGTGCACGTATGGCCAACATACCCATTAAATATGTCACAAGCCTGAAGGAAGAGCATTGTATTCAACTCTCTGCTCAGATCGCATTTAGGGAATTTTTTGGCTTGCAAGTGCATATATCAAAAGTCACAAATAGTGGAGGGTTTCTTCAGACCGACATTTGTGTGTTGAAGGAACCTTGAATGCATGATCCATAACTCATCGTTGAAGGATTCCCTGACACCCACTGATTCCATCCATAAATTTGATCTACCAAGAGTATGGGTGGTGGCTATGAGACTACTTTGAATGGGCATAACAGATCCACAATTGCCCTTCGTTGTAACAAAGCAAGTTCTTTGCTCGCATTTGGAAGTAAATACACAAACATCATCAGACCCATATGATTGGTAAAGTTTGTAAGGTTCAGTTGGTCAACACTATAGGTCGCAGAGTGGCACCTCATCGCCTCATGCAGGACACTGAGTGGTGCGACTAGCTACGTTTTGCAACCGTATGAACCTTGGCAAGTCTTATCTTCATAGAAGTTGTAGAGTGGAACTCCATAAGTAGCCAGGATGAGCGGCCTATCTGGAATGCGACTTTTGCAACGTCCAACAAGTCGAACTTTCACCCAGTCACATTATCACAGGGACTCATTTATTAATAAGGACCACTCGAAATATCTCTTCGAAAGGGAATGAAGGCCTCACTTTTCAAGTTCTCAGAGTCATCACAGTGTTGCACTAAGTTATGTTCACTCCATGCCCTCTTATGAATAATATGATATGGGTGGAGAGGGATAAGTCAACGCACCAAGTTTCTTGTTAAATCACGGGGGAAGGTGAAGAAACATGTATGAGAGTCATCACATTTCTATAATGCATCAGGACCACAACTCCATTTTTTTTCTTAAAATACAAACTCTATGTGTGTTGTTGTGGAACGCATGGTATCACCACATGAAAAAGGATTCTAGGCTATCGGTACCTAACAACCATTCTACTATAAGCATGCTATGTGATTATACAGACTCAAAACTAGTGTGATGTCCAATCCCAGGGAATATTTATGATGGGTTGATTGTGCTAATGTTAGTACATATATCCCATGTCAAAGAGGAGTCATAATTCAAGAGAGTTATCCTTATTAAGCTCTTTTGATAGATTCCAAGGTCCATGATTGTGATTACCAAAATTTGTGGAGCTCTAAATTAGTCGATCCCTTTCACAAAGCCATTCTACAGTTTTGGTCTTCTAATATCTGCAAATTTTTTGCAGTCAACGGATTTCGAGAATGAAGGGGCTTCACCGACAACTATGGAACAACCTTTAAATGTATCTATCATCAAGTCTCATTCCAACTCAAAGTCACTGGATCACATTTTACTCCTTACGCAAGCCTCTAAGGTGTGTGACCTGCCCGAAAATGTAATTAAGGGACCTCCCAGAAGTCGCACTCCCACTCACAGTCACTCGGTCATAGTTTAACACCTCTGGAAAACATCTAATGAGTGCGACCTATCTGAGATTGATTTTGAGAGCTCCTAGAAGTGGCACTCCCACTCATAGTTGCCAATCACATTGTAAATCCTCAATGTCATAGCCACAACTCCAACCTCCATTATGAGATGACCGTGAGACCTCGTAAGTCATAGTCCTTGAATGTGGCTAGTCACATAATATTTTGGGGCTTATGAGTAAAAAGAAAATCATTCAAGTTCAATCCGCAGAGGGTACCAAGGCACTCGAAATAGGGATAGAGACAGATGGGTATTGAATTGGAGTACCAACTCTTTAATTTGGATTCCCATCCATCTACTTCTATTATTGTAGTGGAACTTATTACAAACCATTATCTGTGACCATGTGACCACTAGTCACAGAGTCCCACTCCAACATACAGCTAGAGGCACGAATTTCCCCCAAATGTGATCGTACGAACTACACAAGTAATTGGTTCATGAAATCACACCCCACAAAGCTTACAACATGTTTAAATCTTCCTCCACTCAAAATAAATGGGAGTAAAAGGAACACATTATACCAATGCGTAGTCCCAAACGGTCATATTTAACATTAACCAAAATATAAAGGATAGGCACACAATATTATACTTATGTATGCGAATGGTTTTGTAAAGCTATCAATTGAATTGTTCCCTAAGGGACGAAGAAAGATCGACAAACGAATCTCTACATAAATTTTCCAAGGCTATGAGTGCTTCTTGATTTTTGTCTTAATGTTGTTATGAGAATCAAGTATTTTTAATAACAGTTGTTTCTTATTTTTATTGCTTAAATCTAACACCTTATTAAGTGACCTCGTGTTTGAAATATGTATGTGGATAATATACTTTGTTTTCTTGCAAATCACGAGAGAAAGAAGGAATGTGACCTGAAAGAAGGAAACTAGGGTTTCCACAGAGACCGTCACAACACAAAGAGGTGATTGGATGTAATCAAGGCACAACGACAGGAAATCCAACAATCCATGTTTTCATGGTTTCACAACAATGTCGGCAATGAGATCTAGCACAAGGGTTTTTGTTTTAGCAAGCCAGCTACTCTCTTCCAAGTGCCAAGAACCTTTCCATAAAATCAAAGGTGCATCACCAAAAGATTGATGAATGTGAGTGAAGCATAGTGGCAAGAAAACAAGTTAGTCCCAGGACCAAGCATCCACATCAATGCAACATATGGGAAACAAGCATTCTAGGGTTTCTAACAATCCTCCATGTTCTTTTCTCTCTCTCCTTCATCATGATGTAAATATCACCCACTGTTACATCAGCCACTATGTTAGGATTGATGTGGGCATGTAACAATCATTTTGGGCTTCAAAAAGGAGCAGGTAATCCCAAGAGTCATGAGGGTAGCCAAAAGGGCATGAGGGAAGGCCAAGGGTCATGGTAGGTGAACAGTCACCTCATCTCTATAAATGTTCCATCAGGCCTCATTACACACGAGGGGACTTTAGAACTTGAGTTAAGGCGAGGAATAGAGAGCTTATTTATGCTTGATAGCTAGAGCCACTCAGCTTTTCGAAGCTAGTAGAGTGGATTTGCATTGGGGATAGGGTTTTGGAATTGGGCAATGGTATGAGCAGCCCATGTTCCACCATTGGGTTTTGACCAATTGCATGCTATGTAGTTGAAGTTGTAGCAACCTTAATAAGATGTTACTTATCTTTGAAACTAATTACCATGTTGACTCATGGTTGTTGTATTAGTTGCCTGATACTTTGCTTTATTTGTATGTGCCCTTTCATATACACAATATGTTATGGACTGGTACATAGTCATTTCATGTATGTTTCACTTTTGAATCTGTGTTTACTTGTTCCTTGCCATGTCAGTGACCTATTGTGAACTACTTTGCAATTAACTTCTGGCATGTTTCTGTTTATTGTATGTCTGATGGTGTTTTAGCTCACTAATCCCTCTCATGGCATATCTCTTCTTATTGTTGTTGAGACTTGTTTGTACCTCTTTCTACAACTTGTCAATATTGGGCTGATTTTGTTTCATTGCCTGAGAATTTCATTCTTGTCCCACTCTGACACCTTCTCATTTGATAACCAAGAGCATAAGCATTCTTGGTGGCAGTCAGGCCCACATACTGGATGGGGCTCTTATCCCAAATAGTGTGAGGTCTAATTGGGACTTCACACTAGGTAGACCCCTTTAGTTGTTGGCGTACATTTTTTCCTGTCAATAGGTGGATAGTGACAAAATCATGTAGTCACATGAAAGTTTAGCAGAGGTGAATGTAGTAATACTGCAGAGCTTGTCAAATTTGTAGTGACAAGGACCACTATGTATCAGTCATGAGTAGGAAGATAAAACTAATGGGGCATATGGCAGCAGGTCTCGCAGTAGACACAGGTCAGATATATCTAAGACCATCCAAGATGTATATTGTTGGACAGTTTGGAGAGGAGAAGGGATAGACATAGGTATGATTCTAGTTCTAACTCAGATAGGAACTATGATCATCAACGGTATCATCCTTATAGGAGTAGTGATAGGGGGTATTTTCCAGATGAATTTAAGAAATAAAAGCCACCTACTTTGATGGGGAAATGAATAAACCACAGGATGTAGAGGCATGAGGAAGTTCTTCAGGTTGCATGAATACTCAAAGAACGTGAAAGCTAGAGTAGCTACCTTCAGTCTCAAAGGTAAAGCAGAAATTTGGTGGGAAGATGTGAAGAATGTCAGGTGTATTCATGAGGAAGTTTTCTCTTGGAGTGATTTTGAGTGACTATCTAAGGAGTACTTGTCAGAAAGGCACTTTGATGATAGGGAAAATTAATTTTATGAGCTAAATATGGGTTCCATGATAGATGATGAGTACACTAGGAGATTCTTGGAGTTGCTAAGGTATGTGCCTTACCTTACTAAGAAAAAGGCCAAGATTTAGAGGTTCATTAGTGGATTACTGGTTGCATTCAAAGATAGGATTGAGTTCGGTGCTCCTATATCATTGGATGAGGCCATTCGAAAGCTAAGACATTGCTATGAATAATTGAAGCATATAAATGAGACTAAGTCATATTAGAGAGCTGATGTAAAGAACAAAGGAGAATGGGATAAAAAGCGAGCAAGGCCACAAAGTACAGATAACAAGGAGAATGTTTCACCACCTAAGTATTTCAATGAACTAGATAGGGGATAGGGACATCAGCCTGAGGAGAAGAGTAAGGAAATCATGCATTGTTGGACTTGTGGAAAAGACTGTTGTAGGGAAAAGTATCCGACTCGGATGACCCTATCCCACTCTAAGGGTGATAGTTCCTTAGCAACAACTGTAAAACAAACTACTTAAGGTTTACTTCTTTATGAAAGCAAAAGAGAATGGAGAAATGCACTAACCGTTGCCTTGCGCTTAATGTCGAATCCAAACTCTTCTCTTTGGCCGCTTGCTCCTAGCTCCTTGTTCTTTTGCTTGCCCAGCTACAATGAGATCCTGCAAAATAACAAAGAAGGAAACTACAAGAGGCATGCAATCATAACTGGTTCATGGATTAGTGTAAACCAAACATGCAATCATCACAATATATCATTGAAACAAGAGCACATAGAAGAACCTCAATAGCTTTTATTAATGAAGAAGTAAAGGTTCTGAGAGTATTACAACCATTGAAGGCTCCAACCCAGCAACACCTCCCAGCAGAAAGAATTTCTCCTCTTCACCTCTCTCAAACAATCACCCAATAGTTCTATAGTGAAACCAATAGCATATCATTACTTTGCACAAAATTCCAGCCTCCTGAGCTCATAGGAGAGAGCTCAATATATAGATGAATTGAGAAAGGATGAGTCAGCTTGCAACTGATGTGTAGCTGCCTTGTGTCCTCTCTCTCTTCAGTTAATCTTTAGTTGATCTTCAGTTCTTGAGTCCACTTGGAGAACCTTGCTTCCACTTGGAGAAACAGAGCCTCTGACTCATCACAAGGCGAAATACCTGATCCAAGTGTCATTTTTGGAAGATTCCAGAGCAATGACTCAGTGTGCCACTTGTCCCATCTCGCTCAGCGCAGGTGGCCTTTGTTCCACTTGCTTTGCAACGCAGGTACACCATGGAGCAACTGAGTTTCAGCGCAGAAACCTAGTGGAGCACCTGCTTTGATTTCAGGATTGCTTGTTTTTGAGTGTTTTCAGGTGGAGAACTGATCTGAGAGCTGTTGGTTTGCTGACCTTGTTCCTCTAGGGGTAGGAACATCATGTTTAGGGAGCTTTGGATCCCTTGGATTATTGACAATTAATGCTTGTTGCTGTAAGGCACAAATTTGTCTATAACAGATGCCCCCTAAAGTATGAGGTCGTTTATCGGGTGAAATGCTTTATTGAGAGGATCCGAAGTTCATTCAATCTGCTGAGAAGTGTCCTGTAATAAGATACAATACGATACATTATTTTTCATACATTTTCATGATCTAGCTGAGGCGGGCATTCCCATGCTCAGCTTTATAAATACATTTTGGTACATAGAACAGACGATCTTCTGATTGTAGACTGATAATTCTCTGCTGAAATTATCATCCTTTGAGAAGGATGATCATCTGCTGCAATGATGTACATATCAAATGTCTTTATATCCTGAATATATATCGCAGCCCGGATGGATGAAACTAGATCCGAGGTCTTCAATCTCTTCCGATCTTCACTCGATGTACAAGTCGATCCATGTGAGAATTTCTTGAAGTCGAACATGGAAAGACATCGCTTGATTACCGGTCAATGATGTAAACCGTTAACAAGCGCGAGAGGAATCACCGATAAGGATGATGACCCTCAAGGTACGACAGTACAATTGACATGGTGGGAATAAAGGACTTGGCGTCGACCACCATGCAAAATCTTCTGGTCGAAGGTCATTGATGTATACCTGTCGCCGGAAGTGAGAAACTTGCCATTGAGGCATGCAAGCTTCAAAGTACTGAAGGGGTTGTTCCTAGCTCAACTCCTTGGATAATGAGCTGATGTCGACAAGGAGCGATCCGTCAAAGGAGGGCCTTAATGAATCCCACATCAGTGACACGGAACGGAGCTAGTGATTGTGATGAGGTGAAAACAAACTGTGATGTATGATTCAGGGTGGCGGTCATGAAGTGGATGAAGGATAATGTATGGCAGTGGGTGGGACACGGTTGACTCTTTGCAGAACCACATCTCTTGAACATATAACGACACTGATGTGATGGATCGGTAGCATTACCCCAATTGTGGATGGTGTGGCGAGGACCATGGTTATGAGACCGATGAATGAAACAACCCAACCCGATGTGATACGGAGGACAAAGTGTCATGTTCAAGAGCGACTTGCTACCATTAATGCTGTGAGGTTCTCCCAATTTTTCCCCAGTCATTGCTGACCAGTACCTCTTTATTTTTGTCAAGCTTGAGGAGGATAACATATGCTTGTTTTATAACCTGCCCTTCGGGCAAGCCCATCGCTATGTTTTAACGAGCCTAGCGATAGGGAAACTCGTTCTCGTCTAAAGACAAGTTTGTCGCTATTTAATCATTTTAACGAGTCTAACGACAAGGAAAACTCGGTCCTTTTCATTTTTAGAGAGTCTGAAAAGGTACGGAAAGTTAACTCCAAAATTCCTTTTTCATCTTCTAATCCCTTAAGTCCGAAAAGGTATAAAACAATACAGAAGGGATGAATTTTTGATTGTTTTAACGAGCCGAAAAAAACAAGCGCTCGATCTTTTTGTGCAATAATCCCTCAGGTCCAAAAAGATTAAAATCTAGAGGAGGGATAGCTTTCCGGTCGCTTTAACGAGCTGGAAGGCCAAAACTCGGCAATCTTTTCATATTTTACGAGTCAGTGAAAAGATCTTAAAGACGACTCATCTTTCGAGGAACGAGTGATTAACAGGGCAGCAGCAGATTCCAGGTACAGGTTGGAATATTCCAATCACGGCAGTGTCACAAGAATGGCTTAGTGAAATCACTCTTCGTAGCTGTTCCTCAAAATGGGTAAACAAACATATGGAGATGAACGATTGGCCAAATGAACGGATGGAGGTGAGACTGCAAGAACACGACCAAGGGCTTTAATATGGCTGTCAAAGGTTATATTTACCAAGGTTATTTACCGGTTCATTTTTTCTGGGTGAGCTTGAAATCTAGGGGAAGATTGCTCACAACTTATGTTTATTTTTTAATGAGCATGAACTATGCGCTAAAACTGCTCGGATCTTGCATTTATTTTTTAACGAGCATGAACTGTGTGCTAAAACTGCTCGAACATACCAGTCATAATACAAGAAACGCCTCAGGTGAGGTAGTCATTTTTAAGGAGCTATACCTCACTAGTTACTCCAATTTGGCAAGTTTTAACTTTTGCCCCACATCCTTTCTTTATGCAAGCTGGAAACGGCTAATCCTACGAGTTTAACGGGTTAGACCTACAGGTTTAAAGGGAGGACCTAAAAATTTAAAAAATAAATAGTCGTCCCGTGCTTGCACTCCAAAAGGTTCGCATGCCCCCAGGTATAAAGTATAATTTCTAGGCTCTTCCTCTTACTTATTATCCGAAAAATGGTTCTGTTCGCTGCCGCAAACTAAACTCTCTTTTCGGCGGTGTCTATCATTAGGTTGCTAAGGATGGTGACTACTTGTTGCAGCAATTTCATCTCTTTCTTTGAAGACTGCCCCTACTTATCCTTCAAAACATATTGTTTTAATGGGTGAGGCTTGACATTCAAAGATGGTGGCTACTTGTTGCCACAAATGGATCTCCTCCTTAGGAGAGCCTACTTTTTTAGACAAAGGGAGACGATCTTTTCGCTCACATAACTTTGACAAAAGAATTTTATCCTAGAACAACCCTCTCTTCCTTTTTTCGGACGGGGTACGGACTAGTCACATTCTTCTGCGGAAATCAACTTTATACCCAAGGTTTCCTCTGCCCAAGGCAGGCCAGGGTGCATGCCCCCTGGGTCCCAGTTCTTTCTTTCCGAATTACTCGCATTCATCGGGAAGTAGAACCGGGGGTGGAGGCATTTCTTGAGTGAATAAGCCGTTTAGGGATGGTATTTGACTATTTGCGATGCGTGATCCTGGAAATGAAAGTTGGTTTACGAGCTTGACCATTCTTCCTTCGTGCGGAAAACACATGACTCTAAAGAGCGAGGACACTATTGCCTCCATGCAATATATATAGTCTCGTCGAAGGAGTAAGTTATAAACCAAGGGTCCCTGGACGACCATGACGTTCATATGAACTGTCTTCCCCTTCAATGTAATGGGAACATTGGGGAGAATCCCTAACGGGCGACTGGTTCCTTTATCAAAACCTGATAGATTTCTCATCTCAGGTAAAAGCGCCGGGGAACCCAGTGCTTTCCAAGCAATAGAGGAAAGGATACTCACAGATGCCATTCATCAATGATGGTTCCAGCCATTACCATTCTATAGATTTGGACAATGATTCTGAATGGTATACTGGCTGGTAACCGGGGTCTGCCTAGTTGGTTCCAATCAAAGGATACAACCAGGTTGCTTGGTGGTGGGACCGAATACACGGCCGGATACGACCCTGACGATGTTCCTTCCTGCGATAAAGGAATGGGTGCATTGCCCTGATGCCCATCAGAGTCTGTGTTGATGAAAAGAATCTGGATGGTGTCATCCTTATTCTCTTCAGTGAGGGTGTCATTTGAAGATGAATCTTCAACGACGGTGTCATTTGAGGATGAAACCTCTGAAGGAAGAACCGGGTCAACTGCCGTTTCGACCTTTAGACTTTCGTCTGGTCTGGATTCAGTTGGTTCATTCTCAATGACCGCCACTTCAGCTGACCACTTGAGCGGGCCAGCTGGATTTTCAACTATCGAGGGATTAGGCACGAGTTTTTGGTATCCAGGAGGAAGTCGTAACAGTGATACCGGACGATCTTCCAAAACTCTCTTCGCCTCATCTAAGAATGGACATCGGTGGATGGCGTGATCGCCTTCACACAACATACAGGGTGATCTTGGTCTCCCTTTTCATCCTTCACTCTCGCTAGTTGACGGATTGCAATCAACATGACTACCAGAGGTTGATGCTACCGGATTGTGCAACCTGGGGGACCAGTCCCTTAGTATCCGGGGAATACAAGGACAATCACGATGGAAGTGGGTCCCTTTGCAAATGACACATGGCGATTTAGGCCCGGTCGGTGCAGTGTGTGGATTTTTTTCAGATGTCTTTTGCTTGCCCCCAGTCGCCTTCGCCATAGGCCCCTTCTGCTTCTTTTCTTTCTTCTTCTTTTCCTTCTTCTCCATGGGAGGCTGACTTTTGCCGGCTCTACCTTGTGAAGATGAAGGATCAGAGGAAGAAATGTAAGAGGTGGAAGGCTGGTGGGCAGCTCTAGACTGGTCTGACTGTTGATTCGACTGCTTAGGATTAGTGGCGATTTGAACTACATTAGTTGAAAAGAGCCATACAGGTAGGCTAATTGTCAATCCTGGAAGTGACAATGTGGCCATATGAGGCGCACCAACATCTCCCCAAGAGGAGAAGGGATTTGGACTTCCACCAAGGTTACTTCCTTGGTTGGTGGGCTCCATACTTTTCAACTGAAAGATCAACGTGGGAATAAGAGGTGATTATGTTCCGTTTAAAATAAATTTTATTAACGACGCTTTTAGACAAAAACTTGCTTTTTCATGTTTTAAGAGTCAAGAAAAAGCTAAAGATGACTCTAGTCTCCTTCGATGTATTAACGAGCCTGAAGTGACAAATGCTCGGATGGACTTTTTCAGTTATAGAGTTTGAAAAAGGCCAAAAGAAACTTCTCTGGAGTTCTAGGCAGAGGGTGTGCCAAACTTTTCACGAAACCACAGAATACGTTTTACGGTACGGGTGGTCGATCTTCGTGAATGCTGTGTTCACTGCATCGCGATCAGTAGGGCGGCCGACACGGCTTCCTATGGATAAAGGATAATTGCCTATAGGGGTCTCCCAATATATACGCGACGGTACGTGGGAGCACAAGTCCGTATTAGTGCCACCGACTCTCAGGAGGAATCACCCACCTTCGTAGCGATCGACAGTCACTATGTTTAACGACGCCGGAACACGTCTCTACCTAGACCTCTATTTGTTTGCGTTATGTTACAAAGCGTTGTTATGTAAATTGAATTTATTTTAATGTTGATCTTGCTTAGCAGTTTGCCTTTAAGGATCACCACGAGATGTATGTAACAAATTTCCTGAAAGCAGTCTAAGATGAGAAGCAAACTTTTCAATCTTTCAACTTTGAAAACCTTAACTACTGAGGGAAAAGAAAGGCAAATCTTTTCACACAGATCATAGAGCACACACTAAATGCAAATTTTTCCTAAATCGTCAAGCAAACAGTGAAATGCAAAATGCACAATGCATGTATTTTCTTTTTCCCTTTCTTAATGTGGATGGGTTACAAAAAGAAAGTTGTTATATAACTTTGATTTCGAAAAGTAAACAAGCTTGTCCAAAATCAAAAGACACCTTAAGATTCACTTGCTTAATCACTGGAAATGCATGAAATCAAACCATAATGACGAAAGTAAATGACTAATCAGCTATGGACAACAAACAAGCTAACTCTTTAGACCAGCAAAATGCCTAACACAGGTTCAGATCTAAGAGGCCGAAAGCAAGACTAGTTTACTTTTCGTTATGGGAAATTGTAAATGAGTAAGAAATACAAAGAACAAGTACAATTTCGTTATATAACAGAGGCGGAATGATGGCAAGTAATATTGGTTTCAGAACAGGTGCAAGACTGGTAACTGGCAGCCAAATCAATAGTGAAAACAGGCAAGAAAAAGGGAGGAAACCCCAAATGCACTAGGCAAATTTGGGCCAACGCAGGTGCTGCACAGCTAGTCTGGCTCTCAGCGCAGGTAGCCCCTTCGGGACCTGCGTTGCAAAGCAGGTAGCCTGTGTACTACCTGCTTTGGAAAACGAAAGTTGCGTTTTCACAGTTTCCGGGTCATAATTTTCTCAAAAATGCATAGTTTTTGCTCAAATCAGAAGCAATCAGTCAAGCACACTCAAAGGGATGATTAGGAAGGTAAAAAGCTATCACTAAGAGCTTACAAGGATCCTTGTAGATCAGCTCTTCAAATCATGAACTTGCTCAGAAATGAGCCAGAGTAGCTGCCTCTACTTCGCTTTTGATATAGTCAAAAGCTTTTCGATTTGGTACTCTCTTGTTCAGGAAATGAATAGCAAAAATACTACAAACACAATCAAATGGATACGATCCCCAGCGGAGTCGCCAGTTTGTTGTAGGGAAAAGTATCCGACTCGGATGACCCTATCCCACTCTAAGGGTGATAGTTCCTTAGCAACAACTGTAAAACAAACTACTTAAGGTTTACTTCTTTATGAAAGCAAAAGAGAATGGAGAAATGCACTAACCGTTGCCTTGCGCTTAATGTCGAATCCAAACTCTTCTCTTTGGTTGCTTGCTCCTAGCTCCTTGTTCTTTTGCTTGCCCAGCTACAATGAGATCCTGCAAAATAACAAAGAAGGAAACTACAAGAGGCATGCAATCATAACTGGTTCATGGATTAGTGTAAACCAAACATGCAATCATCACAATATATCATTGAAACAAGAGCACATAGAAGAACCTCAATAGCTTTTATTAATGAAGAAGTAAAGGTTCTGAGAGTATTACAACCATTGAAGGCTCCAACCCAGCAACACCTCCCAGCAGAAAGAATTTCTCCTCTTCACCTCTCTCAAACAATCACCCAATAGTTCTATAGTGAAACCAACAGCATATCATTACTTTGCACAAAATTCCAGCCTCCTGAGCTCATAGGAGAGAGCTCAATATATAGATGAATTGAGAAAGGATGAGTCAGCTTGCAACTGATGTGTAGCTGCCTTGTGTCCTCTCTCTCTTCAGTTAATCTTTAGTTGATCTTCAGTTCTTGAGTCCACTTGGAGAACCTTGCTTCCACTTGGAGAAACAGAGCCTCTGACTCATCACAAGGCGAAATACCTGATCCAAGTGTCATTTTTGGAAGATTCCAGAGCAATGACTCAGTGTGCCACTTGTCCCATCTCGCTCAGCGCAGGTGGCCTTTGTTCCACTTGCTTTGCAACGCAGGTACACCATGGAGCAACTGAGTTTCAGCGCAGAAACCTAGTGGAGCACCTGCTTTGATTTCAGGATTGCTTGTTTTTGAGTGTTTTCAGGTGGAGAACTGATCTGAGAGCTGTTGGTTTGCTGACCTTGTTCCTCTAGGGGTAGGAACATCATGTTTAGGGAACTTTGGATCCCTTGGATTATTGACAATTAATGCTTGTTGCTGTAAGGCACAAATTTGTCTATAACAAAGACCAGCTTAGGAGAGATTGTCAGCAGCATCAGAGTGGTAGACCTTAGATATACAGTGCATAGGAGGCACAAACTATTGGAGTTGTAGGCCAGAGTATTCCCATTATCTATGCAGTTGTGGACAATAGGAAAGCCCAGGATTAGGAATCTATCATTGAGATGGATGGTATGCTCTCTGATCAAGTTATTTCTATTTTTATTGAACCTAGATCTAATTATAGCCATGTTAGTCCTGACTTGGTGGCTAAGCGTGGTTTGAGTAAGGAGTTGCATGTATAGTCTTGGTTAGTGCAGTTGGCTACAGGTACAAAGAAGAGAGTTCATTAGTGGGTAAGAGATTGTGAATTTGACTTAAATGATATTCCTACTGTTATCACTTAGGTTGTCCTTAAGCTCCGGAAAAGGATACGGCCGAGGTAACCACAGACCAACTTTGGATTGCAGGTTCTAGCCGACCTGCAATCAGAGAGGGCTCTCTCTTTCAGATTTAGCTTTGTTGAAAAGGATTTTAGGCTACGTTTTGAGTTCAAAGGGTTTTTGTTTTGTTTTTGGTGGGGAAATTGATGTTTTCAGATAGAGAGGCAAGGCATAGTCTGAAAGTTTCAGACCATTGGGCGTGTAGTCGAGGAGGAAAACTGTTGGTGCATTTCTTCGGTCACAAGAGAGGAAAATGGAGCAAGATAGTTGTGCATGAAACAATATTTCAGGTTTAAATGATGGAAAGAATTCTAAGTAATGAGAGGCAGTTAAGAATCTCTCAATCAGCTTAACGGATGGGGGTAACAGAACTCTACCTAGGGGCAGTGAAGAATCCCTAGATAATTGGCCAACACAGGTGAATCGGGGTAAATATGAGCCAAGAGGAATTCATATTCATAACCTATTCATTTAGAGGAAAACATAAAGAAACAACAAAAATTGAGCATAGAGTGTACTTAAACAAATTCTAAGCTATTCTTTCTTTCTGCTATTTAGATAGTGGTAAACAATAAACAGAGGTAAGATGCACTTATTGCTTCAGACTGCAGCACAAGGGTTCCATCTTCACATCTTCAAAACATTCATTTACAACAGACAATTTGCTCTCCAAGCTTTCAGCAATCTTTGATTATAGAAAAAACTCAGGTATACAATGCGAGTCTCTAGTGAAAATTCTCAATTAACCAACCCTTGTAACAATGTAGAGGGCGATATATATAGGGAAAAAAACGCTCTACAGCTGCTTTTATTACATCTTGACCTAAACAGGTCCTAAAGAATGATTAATTTGACCTAATCCTATCTGAAATAAATGCATGAAAATATCTTTGGCTGCGCTGAGGGCCGCCGTATCAAAACTGAGTAAATGATGTTGTCCTCAGTGGCTTGGTGCAGTGTTTTCTGAAATAGATGTGTATGGGTTTCTGTTTCTCTGCTGTCTGGTGGCTTTGAATGCCTTAATTGTGATTTGAAAGCCAGGATGGGCTTACGCCTCCTGACTTGACTTTTATGAGGGACTCGTTAATGTACAGGTGCTTTGAGCCCCTAAAAAAATCTTTGGCTGATACTCTTTGGCTCTTCTTCTTCCTCTGATACTTTTTGGCAATAAACCGATGCTACTCTAACGTGCTATGTGTTAAATCAACATTTAATGGCCGCTGTTCGGCTTCTGTTTTCTTCAAAACTATTTTTTGCTCCTTTCGGCAAGCTTCGCCAAGAAAAATGGGTCATTTGGTGCCTTTTGGGCCTGCTGGGGGCTGCATAATGAAAAGATTCCCCATTCAGGCCTAATTTATCCAGCAATGAGCGATTTGTGCTAGGCGCAAATCACTCATCAAAAACTGCCTCAAAAACTGATTCCGGGGCCCGGAGTGCGATTTTCGCCCTTCGCGCTAAAAATGCTGATGACATCAGCATGACGTGACTTTGTATGGCGGATGACGTCAACAGAATGATGTCAGCATGATGACGTGGAGGGATGACATCAGCATGACGTGACTTTGTACGGCAGATGACATCAGCATGATGACGTGGTGGAATGACATCAGCATGATGATGTCATCACGTACAGAGGTGACGTGGCAGTACGGCGGGTCTGATGGTGTGGCAGGACATGTGGCAGGTGACTCGGCGGTATAGTGGCAGGAGGGCCACACAGGCGGGTGACGTGTCATGGTGACTGTGCAGGGGGTGACTCAAGCAGGTGACGTCACCGGGCAGGGGCGGTTTCCAGTTTTGGGGCGCACCGCCTCTGGGCATGAGCAGTTTTGTCAGAGGGGGCTCCGCCACAGCCTAGGAGGTGACCCGTGGCGGGAGGTAGGGCGGGAATACTGCCCATCTCCCGGACGCTAACCTTCGGGCGGTACGGAGATGGGACGGCCCGTCAACCGTTGATCTGGGCATAGGATGATCGGACGGTTGGTGGTAAGGGTGAGGCGGCGGGAAGTTAGGGAGGGGAATATACAAGGGATATTTCGATTTTAATAATGCGCGGCGGGGGTTGTAGACTTAGGGAAAGTGGGTTATGGGGTTTAAAATGGGTGGGTTTAACAATTTCTGCCCAAAACTTAAGGTAAGGGGGCGAAAAAGAGGGTTTTTGAGGGTTTTTAGGGCTAGGGAAGAGGTTGTTAGCATGACCAGGTGTCATCTAACTCCTGCTATGACTCGGATGGGCTAAAAACAGCCCCAGATGGACTGCTTTTTCCCTCACTTAGAAGAAAATATGGCTATATTGCCAAGGAGGGGATATTTACATAGGGGAATTTTATATGCATAGTTTTAGTAGGGGAAGGGGAAAACTAACAGGGAGTTATATACTAGAGTTAGTAGTTAATGTGGAGATGATAAGCAGGTGCTAAGGTCAGGGACCTTAGGCTAATTTTGAGGAAAAGAATTTGAAAAGAAATAAAATCCTTGAGTGAAGCAGATCTTCACCAAGGCAACTGATATGGATGATGATGAAACTAAGAGGAATCAAGCAGATCTTGACCTCTTTGGGAAGTTAGTAAGTGACTTTAGGGAATTAGAAGAAGGGGGAGTTAGTGATGTCCACCTTGGACCTCCCTTAAATGAAAACTGCCTGTACTGTGATCTGTAAAGATGAAGCACTTTGTAACACAAAATTGATCATAAATCATCATTCTGCAACCTCACAGATACCTACCCGGCCTACTTTCCTAACATTTTTTCTTCTTTTTGGTTTGGGTGCACTTAGACTTGCAGACCCTGATTTACAATTTTTCTTTTGAATGATTTCCTATCTAAATCTACACTTATTTCTGCCAGGGCCCAGATTAAGCGGTTAGGTCCCTTTGATTCTCTACCTATCTACAGATCTGCCAAGATTAAACTGTTTGGACAGATATCATTCTCTATATTCTAAAAAAGGAAATTGAAACCTAGGGAGACCAAGATTAGAGTGTTTGGACCTCCCTTAAATGAAAACTCTTCAAAACTGGAACAACTCATCAAAATTGGAATCAGCAGTGGCATTTGGACTAGCACACTTCATGGCTTTCTTGTGGAAATATGGAACACTGCAGCTTGCAAAGTATGACATATTTGGCATGTAAAAATGTCAATCATGAAAGATGAAACCCTGTTGCAACAGGAGGCTAACAGTGTCTCCACTTGGGGATGGCTTTTCCTTGTGAAAAGCCAAGAACAGCAGGTCAGACTGCCTTGATCTTCTGTGGTTGCTGTAGACTGGAAACATTTGTTCTAGCTACTAAAAATATAAACTTTGAACTATGAACAACCTCCTCCTCAACTGAATTACTGTGAACTCTGTAGCATCGCCTGATTTCTTCTATGTGCTTGATAATTATGCACAATGACTGCAAATAGTTCTTTTCTACCATGAATTGCTTGTAATGTGACAGTTTTCCTTTTGCTGTTTTGCTAAAATTGGTGCAGAGACAGAGCCTTTAAAACTGGAACACTTGTTTTGGCTGTGCCTTCACAAATTTACTGCTGCTTCTTAAACAATCGGCCTGCTTATACAAAATAAAAACAGAGTGCTGATATATACAAATAAGACTGTACAAAGATATATACAAAACTGCATTGTGTCCCTTAAAAGGGGTCATGGTAATGTTTCAGCATACGGCCATTGACAGGGCCTTCTTCGGCAGTGCCGTCCTCTACAGATCTGAGAAAATAAGTGTTATTTCCCTGAACAGCAGAAATAACCAATGGACCTCTCCATAAAAAATCAAACTTGGCATGTTTGCCCTTGTCTTCCCTTCTTGAGTCCCATCTTAAAACTTTGTCACCAACATTGAAATCCTCAGCCTTAGCTCTCTTATCAGACATCTTTTTGAGCTTTTCTTGCACAATTTGAGCTATGTCATAAACTTGTTGTCTGGTTTGTTGCAGATGGATGGTCTGATTGATTCCTCTTTGGATGTCATTTGGTTCAGCCTGAATCTCTTGTAACAGTTTGATAGTAGGAATGCCCAAGGATGAAGGAAATCTAGCCTCCATGCCGTATACCAGCTCATAAGGGCTCATCCCAATTGATCTTTTGCTTGAAAGTCTATCTGCCCATAGGGCATTTACCAGTTTTTTGTGCAAGTTCTTCTTGTTTTCTTCCAGCACTTTCTTTATGATGTTGATGAGGCTTTTGTTAGATGATTCGGCCAAGCCATTACCTTGAGGGTAATAGGCTGTGGAGTGGCCCAAGGTAATATGAAATCTGTGGCAGAATTCAATCATTTTTTTGGACTTAAAGGAAGTGGCATTGTCAGTGATGATTTTCTCAGGGCAGCCAAATCTGGAAAGGATATTGCACTCAAGGAATTGGATAATGATGGTGTCATTGGCTTGTCTACAGGGAATGGCTTCAACCCACTTAGTGAAATAGTCAGTGGCTGTTAGGATCCATTTGTGCTGGCCTGAGGAAGAGGGATGGATTTCTCCAATGAAGTCAAGACCCCATTGTTGAAAAGGTTGTTCGGTTGAGATGGGTTTAAGGGGTAGGGGTAATAGCTTTCTCTTGCCCTCAAAAATTTGGCATTTGTGACATGACATGGAAAACTTCTTTACATCTGCAAAAAGAGAGGGCCAATAAAAACCAGCCCTTAAAATTTTATCAGCAGTGGACTTCCAATATAGATGTCCTCCATAGTCACCTGCATGGAATTCTTTCATGACATTGTTAGTTTCATTCATGGTTAAACAATTAAGCGATATGCCTTCATGATTTCTCCAAAATAATGCACCATCTATAACACAAAACTTTAAAGCCTTCATTTTCAAAAAAAAATTCTTGGTTCTGGACAATCCTGGGGGAGCACACAGGTTTAACAATACAAAGCATATATCAGTGTACCATGGGAATTGTAAAAAGATTTCACTGATCTGTGGAGTCGCTAGCTCCGGTTCATTGTCCAGCTGGTTAATCTCTAAGGCTTGAAATTTTTTCGGACATTAGTTTAGCTAAACCTTGTCCCTTTATCAACTTGGCTGGTTTTATTTCTATGTCATATTCAAGGATATTTGCAATCCACTTGCCTCTTTTGCCTTCTAATCCCTCTTAAGTCAATATGTCCTTTATAGCAGCATGTGGGACATAGGCAATCACATGTGAATATAAGATGTACACTCTGAAATCCTTGATGGCCTTAACAAGTGCGTAGGCATGCTTTTCCATTATTGGGTACTTCAAAGGGTCGTCTCTTAAGGCTTTGCTGAAAAAAGCGATTGGTTTTTCAGCTCCCTGTTCATCCTTTTGCAAAAGGACAGCGGCTATAGTGTGATCAGATGCAAATTAAAATATGATAAAATCCTTGTCAAACTGTGGGCTAGTTAGGACAGGGGTTTGTGTTAAGGCTGATTTGATACTCTCAAATGCTTTCTTGGTTTCAAGAGACCATTTTACCTTGGCATCCTTCTTTAACATGTTGATTAACAATCTTATCAGCTCAGCTAGATTTGGAATAATTCTTCTTAAGAAGTTGATTTTCCCAAGGAATGCTTGTAGCTCTTTAATGTTTCTTGGAAATGGGATTTGGAGGATGGCTTGTATTCTTTCGAGATCAATTCTGATTCCATCCTTTGATATGATGTGGCCAAGTAATTTTCCTTCTTTGAGGCCAAACAGAGACTTCTTGGGGTTCAAGGAAATGCCATATTTCCTACATGTCATAAAAATTTTCCTGAGATGCTTGAGGTGTTCTTCATTAGATTTGGAAAATGGGGTTAAGTCATCAAGGTAAACAACTAGGAAGTCATGTATTTCTTTGGCAAAAAGCAATATCCATTGCTCGTTGAAAGGTAGCACCAACATTTTTAAGACCAAATGGCATCTTTACATACTTAAATGTTCCCCAGGGTGTAGTAAAGGCAGTTTTGTCTTGGTCGTCTGGGTGAACAAGTATTTGGTTGAAACCTAAAAAACCATCTAGCAAAGAGATTCTAGATGATCCCACTACCCTTTGTAGGATGTGGTCCATTTTGGGCAAAGGATAATGGTCTTTTAGGGAGACTTGGTTTAAATTTATGAGATCTACACAAAGTCTGATTTCACCTGTCGTTTTTCTCATAGGAACAAGATTGGACACCCATTCAGAAAATCTGATAGGTGCTATGATGCCTGCTTCAAACATCCTCTTTACTTCCTTCTCAATCGGGGGAAGAAGCATAGGGTTAATTCTTCTAAGTTTCTGCTTGAAGGGTTTCTGGTTTGGTTTTAAGGGGATTGTGTGTTGGATCACTGCAGTGTCATAGGATTTCAAATCCTCATAGCTCCAAGCAAATACATCCTGGAACTCTTTGAACAAATCAATGTACTTGGGCTTTTGATCAGGTGGTAAATTTTTGGACAGTTTGATCATTTTTGGCTTCTCTGTTGTCCCAATGTTGTGTTCCTCTATCTCAGTGTTTATGGCTACAGTTTTGGCTTTCTAGGCACGTCATTAGCATCAAACATGTCTTCTAATGGGGTTAGGCCAGCAGGCAGAAAATTATCCTTTAAGTCAATGATGTCTGCCTCTGTTTTGGCATACTTCTTCCAAGTTATTTGTTTCAGTTGTTCTATGTTTTCTTTGTCAAAAATAGTTGGTTTCAGGATTTGTTTGGCTGTTGCAGCTGTTACATCTTGTTGATTTTCATTTGTTTGGTGTTGGCAGCCGTTCATAGCATCCATGTTGATGTTAGTATTCGCAAACTCATGCTCAAGGGTGAGGAAATCATTAATCTGGGCATCATTTTCGAACACTTGCCAATCTTTAACGTTATTTGGGACATCAGGCCTATGTTTTATTTCAGCTGTGAAGTGATGGTTTGGGTCAAAAGGAAGCTTGCATGTACTAGCAAAGGTGGCTAGGCTATGTGCATGAATGTTGTGATTTCTGAAAATCTTGTCAAGCTTGAATTCAGTGAATGCCTGGAGTATATTAGTAGCAGCGGTCCTATAGGCTCTCATTCTGTTGTCATTGGTTACAAAATTTCCTTTCATCTGTTATATGATTAAATCGGAGTCTCTTAAAACAGACACTTTTGCAGCTCCTAGAGCTTTGAGGAGTTTAAGGCCTAGCAACAGAGCCTCATATACTGCCATGTTATTTGTGCATTTAAAATTCAGTCTGTAGGCATGACCTTCTACATGGTTGTTATATGTATTGTGAATCTAGACACCTGCCCCTGCTCCTAACTTGTTAACAGAGCCATCAAATTCTAAATACCATGTGATTTCCTGCTTGTGGTTGATGCCTAAAGTGTCAGTCAGCTTAGGATTGGGCAGATTCGAAACTTCTGTTTGGGAAAGTTCTTTTGGTATGCTGGTTGCACTAGCTGTTGTGACAGTTTCATCAATGTGTGCAACTGGTTCTTCGTTGATGTGTGCTTGTTTCTCTAGATTGAATGGCTCATTATCAATTGGAGAATTTGTATCATCATTAAAAAAAATAAAGGAATCCATATCAGAGTGGATTGAGTAAATGGGAAAATTTTCAGGCTTGCTCTCACTACTTACCACATATTTCATGAGCGTTTCTCTATACAGTCTCTTTGGTTGCCCAAAGACTGAAATGGTGGCATAGGAAAGGTCTAATTTAAGGGATCCTTGAAGCTTTGCTCCCCATGATCTTGACAGGAGCATACCGTAATTTGGTGGAATGTCAGAAACCACTACATCCATGAGGATGGTCTTGTTGGGATATTGGACTAACGAGACACACAAGTCTTTGATGAGGCCTAGACATTTCACTTGACTTGAGTCAAATGAGTATAAATCTTTGTAAGGTCTTGTAACATCAAGATTCAGTTTTTCCATAACTGCTTTGGGCATAAGATTGTGCGATGCCCCTGAGTCAAACATAGCATTGTGAAAAAATTTGTCATGTATATGCAAACTGACATAAAAGGGTGGGACAGGTCCATGTGTTGATTTTCCATTAACTTCTGGGCCAAACAGCAGCTCTGGGGAATCATCCAAAACATTTACATCATCCTTGACCTCTGGCATTTGAAGTGATCTTTGAATTTGTTGCTTATATACATCGTGTTTGGCAAGTTCTGAGAGGGGAATGGATATTTTCAACTTAGCTATTTCTGCCTGTAAATTAAATGGTTTTTCCAATGGATTCTTGGTATTGATAATGGCAGTTTTTCTGTTTCATTTGAATTATCTGCGTTTCGCTCTTGTTTATCACTGCTATGGGAAGTTTTTGCTTGCGGTTTTTCAACTTCAGGAAAGTTTTTTGGAACCCTGTTCAAGCTTTCTTTTGAGGAAGGAGGTGGCAAAGGCTGATCTTTGGAAGGCTGCAGGTCTCTTATGTCTTCTACAGTCACTTGATGCGGGTTTGGAACATGTATATCAGCTGGTTCTTTTATGACAGCCTTGCCTTTAATCTTGTTGGGCTGTTTGCCATCCTTTGTTTTGCTAGGTTCGAAAATGTCAATGGTCCTAGTTCTCAGCTTATATTGTTTGTGTACTTCATACACAGCAGTATCATAACCTTGTTTAAAATAAAAAGACTCGCCAGACCTAGTCTGAAACTGATTGTAATCGGGTTCATTTTGGTCTTCTTAGGACAGGACAGTTTGGTGCTCACCCTTTAGATCCATTAAGTTCATGTGAGTGTCCTCTATGGGTTCACTAGAAGTAGATCCTTCAACATAATTATCTTGGAAAGGGGGTCTTATATCATGGTCTTGGTTAGTCCTACCAGCATTTGTGTTCTGCGTTTTCCTAAAATTTGGGTTCCTTATGGTATTAGACTGTTGTCCTTCCCATGATGCTTTTCTCTCAACATTTTCTACTCTTTCTCCCAGCCTTTGCAGGCCATTGATGATAGCATCAAGCTTTTGATCAAAAGTTGAGGGTTCTTCCTTAAAGGTGGTTCTTCTTTCCATTCTAGCTCTGTTTCTTTTGGCAATTAGATTGGCTTCTACGCTAATAGCAACATTTTGCATGTCCGCAAGGGTCTGAGGAGCTCGTTCTTTTAACTGGTATGCCATATCCGGGTCGAATCCATTGAGAAATTTATACAAGGCAAGGTCAGGTGGAGGCCTTAAGTTCTGTGGTATTGCATTATATACATTATTGAATCTTGCATAGTACTCCAAAACAGTCTCTTGAGGACCTCGTTTAATCGTATCATATTCAGCTAGTATGTGCAAGGGGTCTTTCTTTTTCTCCCATCTGTTGGTAAAGGATTGGTAAAGCTCATCTGGGGTGGTTATAGAATTTGCAGCAAGTGATCTGAACCAAGTTCTTACATCACCTGTTAAACTCTGAACAAAAATTCTCATTCTTATGCTATCATCATCTATCTCGTAGTTTTCAAAATAGTCTTGCATCATTTTGGTGTGCTGAAGGGTTATGAAAGGACCGGTGTTGTCAAAATAGGTAATTTTAGATTGGTACTCTTGAGGTAAAGCCCCAACATTAGCAGGTAATTGCAGGGGTGCATATCTATTAGCCATATTGGTAGGTATAAGTGGAACAACGGGGATAAATGGAACAACTGGAGTAACGGGGATCACAAGAGTAACTGGAACGCTGGAAACAACAGTAGTGGTAGTATATGCAGCAAATGAAGGTGTGGAAGGAGGAGTTCGAGATGTAGATGATGAACTAGGGGAAATAGGGGTTGAACGGAACAAAACCTTGACAGGAGTCGGATTACAGCTAGGGTAAGCTATTTTAGGGCTCAAATCAACAAAATTTTCCTGTCTTTCTTGCTTCCTAAGGATTTTCGAGATTATGTTAGGGTTTTCAAAAACAGCTGGAGGGTTGGGATCTGGATTTGACCTTGTATATCATGGATTTTTCTTGGGAGCCAGCTTCCGAATTGTTTTTCAGGTATTTTTCCTGGGAATGTTTTTGTAATCAACAAGGGACTAATTAAAATTTGGGACAGCTTATTTGTAACTTAAAACTAGCATGAAGATTGACTGAAGCAACATTTATTTACTCCTGTTAATGCAAAGAAAAAAACAGTTTCAAAGGCTTCCTGGCTGACATTCAGGCTTCATCTGTAGTTTTGAGAGATAAACAACGGTTGGAAAGTTTGATTTATGGTCTCAGCGGAGCTTTCTTACATTCTTCGTGAAACTATCTGAGGAAGTTACCCAGTGGAGTCGCCATTATGTTATCACTCAGGTTGTCCTTAAGCTCCGAAAAAGGATACGGCTGAGGTAACCACAGACCAACTTTGGATTACAGGTTCTAGCCAACCTGCAATCAGAGAGGGCTCTCTCTTTCAGATTTAGCTTTGTTGAAAAGGATCTTAGGCTAGGTTTTGAGTTTAGAGGGTTTTTGTTTTGTTTTTGGTGGGGAAATTGATGTTTTCAGATAGAGAGGCAAGGCATAGTCTGAAAGTTTCAAACCATTGGGCGTCGAGTCGAGGAGGAAAACTGTTGGTGCATTTCTTCGGTCACAAGAGAGGAAAATGGAGCAAGATAGCTACGCATGAAACAATATTTCAGGTTTAAATGATGGAAAGAATGCTAAGTAATGAGAGGCAGTTAAGAATATCTCAATCAGCTTAACAGATGGGGGTAACAGAGCTCTACCTAGGGGCAGCAAAGAATCCCTAGATAATTGGCCAACACAGGTGAATCGTGGTAAATATGAGCTAGGAGGAATTCATATTCATAACCTATTCATTTAGAGGAAAACATAAAGAAACAACAAAAATTGAGCATAGAGTGTACTTAAACAAATTCTAAGCTATTCTTTCTTTCTGCTATTTAGATAGTGGTAAACAATAAATAGAGGTAAGATGCACTTATTACTTCAGACTGCATCACAAGGGTTCCATCTTCACATCTTCAAAACATTCATTTACAACAGACAGTTTTCTCTCCAAGCTTTCAGCAATCTTTGATTATAGAAAAAACTCAGGTATACCATGCGAGTCTCTAGTGAAAATTCTCAATTAACCAACCCTTGTAACAATGTAGAGGGAAGTATATATAGGGAAAAAAATGCTCTACAACTGCTTTTATTACATCTTGACCTAAACAGGTCCTAAAGAATGATTAATTTGACATAATCCTATCTGAAATAAATGCATGAAAATATATTTCGCTACGTTGAGGGCCGCCGTATCAAAACTGAGTAAATGATGTTGTCCTCGGTGGCTTGGTGCAGTGTTTTCTGAAATAGATGTGTATGGGTTTTTGTTTCTCTGCTGTCTGGTGGCTTTGAATGCCTTAATTGTGATTTGAATGCCAGGATGGGCTTACGCCTCCTGACTTGACTTTTCTGAGGGACTCATTAATGTACAGGTGCTTCGAGCCCCTAAAAAAATCTTTGGCTGATACTCTTTGGCTCTTCTTCTTCCTCTAATACACTTTGGCAATAAACCGATGCTGCTCTGACGTGCTCTGTGTTAAATCAACATTTAATGGCCGTTGTTCGGCTTCTGTTTTCTTCAAAACTATTTTCTGCTCCTTTCGGCAAGCTTCGCAAAGAAAAATGGGTCATTTGGCGCCTTTCGGGCCTGTTGGGGGCTGCATAATGAAAAGATTCCCTAAAGATTCCCCATTCGGGCCTAATTTATCCAGCGATGAGCGATTTGCGTTGATTTGCGCTAGGCGCAAATCGCTCATCAAAAACTGCCTCACAAATTGATTCCGGGGCTCCGGAGTGCGATTTTCACCCTTCGCGCTAAAAATGCTAATGATGTCAGCATGACGTGACTTTGTACGGCGGATGACATCAGCGGAATGACATCAGCATGATGACGTGGCGGGATGACGTCAACATGATGATGTCATCATGTACAGAGGTGACGTGGCAGTACGACGGGTCTGATGGTGTGGCAGGTGACTCGGCGGTACAGTGGCAGGAGGGCCACGCAGGCGGGTGACGTGTCATGGTCACTGGGCAGGGGGTGACGCAAGCAGGTGACGTCACCGAGCAGGGGCGGTTTCTGGTTTTGGGGCGCACCTCCTTTGGGCATGAGCGGTTTTGTCAGAGGGGGCTCCGCCACAGCCGAGGAGGTGATGCGTGGCGGGAGGTACGGCGGGAATACCGCCCATCTCCCAGACGCTAACCTTCGAGCGGTTTAGAGATGGGACGGCCTGTCAACCGTTGATCTGGGCGTAGGACGACCGGACGGTTGGCGGGAAGGGTGAGGTTGCGGGAAGTTAGGGAGGGGAATATACAAGGGATATTCTGATTTTAATAATGCGCGGCAGGGGTTGTAGACTTAGGGAAAGTGGGTTATGGGGTTTGAAATGGGCGGGTTTAACAATTTCTGCCCAAAACTTAAGGGAACGGGGCGGAAAAGAGGGTTATTGAGGGTTTTTAGGGCTAGGGGAGAGCTTGTTAGCATGACCAGGTGTCATCTAACTCCTGCTATGACTCGGATGGGCTAAAAACAGCCCTAGGTGGACTGCTTTTTCCCTAACTTAGAAGAAAATATGGCTATATTGCCAGGGAGGGGATATTTACATAGGGGAATTTTATATGCATAGTTTTAGTAGGGGAAGGGGAAAACTAATAGGGAGTTATATACTAGAGTTAGTAGTTAATATGGAGATGATATGTAGGCGCTAAGGTCAGGGACCTTAGGCTAATTTTGGGGAAAAGAATTTGAAAAGAAATAAAATCCTTGAGTGAAGCAGATCTTCACCAAGGCAACTGATATGGATGATGATGAAACTAAGAGGAATCAAGTAGATCTTGACCTCTTTGGGAAGTTAGTAAGTGACTTTAGGGAATTAGAAGAAAGGGGAGTTAGTGATGTCCACCTTGGACCTCCGCTAAATGAAAACTGCCTGTACTGTGATCTGTAAAGATGAAGCACTTTGTAACACAAAATTGATCATAAATCATCATTCTCCAACCTCACAACTACCTACCCGGTCTAATTTCCTAACATTTTTTCTTATTTTTGGTTTGGGTGCACTTAGACTTGCAGACCCTGATTTACAATTTTTCTTTTGAATGATTTCCTATCTAAATCTACACTTATTTCTGCCAGGGCCCAGATTAAGCGGTTGGGTCCCTTTGATTCTCTACCTATCTACAGATCTGCCAAGATTAAACTGTTTGGACAGATATCATTCTCTATATTCTAAAACAGGAAATTGAAACCTAGGGAGACCAAGATTAGAGTGTTTGGACCTCCCTTAAATGAAAACTCTTCAAAACTGGAACAACTCATCAAAATTGGAATCAGCAGTGGCATTTGGACTAGCACACTTCATGGCTTTCTTGTGGAAATATGGAACACTGCAGCTTGCAAAGTATGACATATTTGGCATGTAAAAATGTCAATCATGAAAGATGAAACCCTGTTGCAACAGGAGGCTAACACCTACCATAGTACATCTGAATGTATTACCATTGGGTTCATGTAATATGTTATTGGGCATGGATTGGTTGTATTTACATAGAACCAAGGTTGATTCTTATGAAAAAGCTATTGAATTCATTGATGACAATGAATAACCAAGAGTCTTGCAAGGTAAGAACAAAGCCACATCATTTATGATGGTGAAAACTATGCAAGCAAAGCGTGGCCATAGGAAAGGGTGCAAGCTATTTGTAGTACATATTTCTAGTGATAAGGGGAAGGAGGTTGAGGATGAAGATGTGTTGAATAAGTATCTGCTTTACAAAATTTCATGGATGTATTTCCCAAGGAAATTACAAAGTTGGAACCTCATTGGGAGGTATACATTTCTATTGAGCTAGTGCCAGGGGAAGCTCCAACATCGAAAACACCTTACAAGATGAGCACATCTGAGTTGGTTAATTTAAAGTTGCAGTTGAAGGAGATGTTGGACAAGGGATACGTTAGGCCAAGTGTATCACCTTGGAGCGCACTGGTCTTGTTTGTGAGGAAGAAAGATGGTACCCTTAGATTATGCATTGATTATAGGTAGTTGAACAAAGTGAATATCAAGAACAGGTATCATTTGCCGAGGATTGATGACTTACTTTATCAGCTGAAGGGAGCAGCAGTGTTCTTGAAGATTGACATGGGATCTGGATACCATTAGGTATGCATCAAAGAGGAGAACATATAGAAGATTGCATTCAAGACGAGGTATGGGCATTATGAGTTTATTGTTGTTCCATTTGGCTTAATAAATTCTCCATATACATCCATGTGTTTGATGAATAGTGTGTTGCGTCCATGTTTGGATAATTTTGTTATTACATTCATTGATAATATACTGGTATATTCTAAAAATGAGGAAGAGTGTGCCGAGCACTTAGCAGCAATGTTGATATTATTGAGAGAGCATCAGTTGTGCGCTAAACTCAAGAAATGCAGTTTCTTTCATATTGAGGCACATTACTTGGGGCATTTCATCTCTAAGGAAGGAATCATAGTAGATCCAGAAAAGATAAGAGCCATCATGGAGTGGGTAGCTCCTAGGAATGTGGATGAAGTGAGATATTACATAGGTTTGGCAGGTTGTTATAGGAGGTTCATCAAGAACTTCTTGCAGATTTCTTATCCCATTACATCATTGCAGAGGAAAGGTAAGAAGTTTGAATGGGTTGAGGAGTGTGAGACTATATTTGAGCAGCTTAAGCAGTTGTTGACACATGCACCAGTACTACAGATTCTAGATACAGATAAAAAATTTGTTGTATGCACAGATGTTTGCAAGAGAGGGCTTGGTGGATTCCTTATCCAGGATGGACAGGTGGTATGTTATGAGTCCCAGAAACTAAATGAGCATCAACATAACTATCCCACACATGATCTCGAGTTAGTAGCAATTATATGTGCACTAAATATGTGGAGGCATTATCTTCTTGGAAGATGGTTTCTACTTATAAGTGATCACATTGGGTTGCGGTATTTGTTTGACTAGCTGAATCTGAATGCTAGGCAGGCTAGATGGTTGGCCATGATTAATGAGTTTGACTTTGAGATCAGATACGTCAAAGGAAAGGAGAAATGAGTGGATGATGGTCTTAGTAGGTGAGTATAATTGAATCACTTGGAAGCTATGTGCTCTTATGGGATATATTTGTATGATAGGATTGTGCATGCAAGACAACAGGATGTCATATATATGGAGATTGTGCACAAGTTGTAGCAGGGTGATAGTACAGGTCATGGTATAGGTACAGTTGTAGGTGCAGATACAAGTACATCTAGTGGTATAGGTATAGGTGGAAGTATAGGTATAGCTATAGGTGTAGGTGCACGAGACTTGGATTATTGTCTTACAACATATGGATTGGTCAAGTTTCGAGACATGATATATGTGTCAAATAACAGTGAGAGAAAGAAGGTGATCTTGAGGGAGTTTCATGTGAAACCATATTCAGGTTACCTAGGTTATCAAAAGACACTCACAACAGTGAAGAGGTATTAATATTAGCCAAATCAGAAGAGGGATGTAGCAGAGTGTTTGGTGAGATGTTTCAATTGTCAATGAGTGAAGTCAGAGTGTAAATATTTAGGTGGACTACTACCACCGATCGTGATTCCAGAGTGAAAATGGGAGGTCATTTCCATGGATTTCATCACAGGGTTTCTGAAGACATTGAAACAACATAATTCCATCATGGTAATTGTGGATAGGTTAACAAAGGTTTCACACTTTGTTCCAATAAAGTCTACATTCTCATCTAGTGATGTGGCATAGGTATTCATCTGAGACATGGTTAGACTACATTGTGTTCCAAAGAAGATTGTGTCAGACAAGGATGCAAATTTCACTTCCATGGTTTGGAAGGAGCTATTTGTAGGTTTTGGCAACGAGTTGGCCTTCAACAAAACTTATCATCCATAGACGGATGGAAAGATAGAGAGGGTCAACAGGATTTTAGAGGACATGTTGAGGATGTATGTGATGAATCAACAGTGGAAGTGGGAAGAGTATCTCCCCTTGGTCAAGTTTTCATTTAACATTGGTTATCACGAGTCAGTGAGGATGAGCCCTTTTAAGGCATTACATGGGCAGTGTTGTAACACTCCCATTAGTTGGAGTGATCTGGTTAACAGAGGATTGATTAGAATAGATATGTTGGCAGACATCAAATAGGAGATGCAAGTGATCAAGAAGAATCTCAAGGAAGCACAGGATATGTAGGGGAGCTATGCTAACAGGAACATGTTTTTCAAGGAGTTCTAGGTTGGGGAATAGGTGTACTTGTGCATCAAACAGAAGAAGATCTCCTTGCATATTAGATCATGTGCCAAGATGGCACCACAATTTTGTGGACCCTTCAATATCATTTAGAGGATTAAGCCAAAAGCCTATCAACTTGCAGTGCCTTCGATAGTGAAAGTAAAAGATGTTTCCCATGTTTGGTTGCTTACGAAGTATGTTAGAGATGTTGATCATGTGGTTGAATGGTCTGTATTGCAGGTGGAGAAATTTGGAGAATTCAAGTCGGAGCCTTAGTGTATATTGCAGAAAAAAGTGCTCATTCTACGAAACTGATCAATAGAGCAATTTAAAGTGAAAGGGAAGCACTTTGGGCCTGATGAAGCTACATGGGAGATGGAAGATCATATGCAGGCTATCTATCCTTCCTTGTTTTCCAGTTGAGACAAAGAAGCTTGATATGGTGGTTAGGTGATTTCTTATTGTGGTTGGTAGTTTCTTTATGGTGGTTTATTATTTTCTTATGATGGCTTGGTATATGCTTCATGGTGGTTTAGTATTTGTTTTATGTTGGTTTAGGATATGCTTTGTGATGGTTGATATATGCTATATGATGTTTTGATATATATTCTTAGATATGATGTTAGTATATTTTTTATATATGTTTTGATATATGATTTGGCATAGGTTTTGGTATATATATTTTGATGATGTTGTTATATGTACACCCGTGTATGGATGTAAATATCGTAACGAGCTGTACTATAAAGCTCCACTATGTGGTATGGGTGTTATGTTAATATGCTATCATGTGGTTATGTTATCATGATGTTATGATGTCATATGAGTTGTCACTCAACAAGATAATCATTGTAAATATCATAATGAGTTGTGTTATAAAGCTCCATTATGCAGTATGTTATGATGTTTTTATGATGTTATGTCTTGAGCAGGTCTTACATTGTAAATACTGCATCGAGTTATGTTATAAAGCTCCATAAGAAGTATGTCTTCTTTCAACATGTTTTTGAGGTATATGTGTGATTGAACATCGAGGACGGTGTCCCCCAAGGGGGAGGGTTCTGTAATAGCCCTAGGGAAATTCAATATAATAAATGTTAAAAAAAATAACCACAGATGATTGGGACACTTATTCCAAGATGAATGATGGGAAAGACGTCCTAGGGGGTGTTCATTTGGTTGTTTATGGCTAAGGAAATTGGAAAAGGCAATGGCTAAGGCAAGAAAAGGCATTTTGGCACATTTATTTATTAAAATAATGGAAATTAGGAGAAAAAAGAGGTGAAAGGTCACAGGTTGCATGTGAGGAACAAAATGAAGGAAAATAATGGAAAATGAAGAAAATAGAGGCTTCATTCATAAAAAGGCTTCTAAGGAAGAGGTAACCTTTTGTGAACGTGGTGTTGGAGCTCACTCATTTTCTCTCTCTCTCTCTCATACTCTTGGATACTTAGAGTTTTCTTGGAGAACTTTTGGAGGGTATGGCACACTTGGATTCCTGGAGCAAAGAAGGCAAAGGAAGAGTAGGAAAGTGTAAGAAGGTATTGACATTAGCAACTACATCAGATTTTCTTGTAAGTACCAAGTTTCATGTATGATTTCTTCACTAGTTTGGACATGCATGGCATATGCATGTCGATTCTTGGTCATTATTTTGCATTGGCATGGAGGATTTCCTAGATTGACAGTGGATTTCATAGCCTTGCCATTTCCTGGATAGCCATGGAGATTGTGGGTTTATCTTCATTGTTTTGTTTTGGTCGGTTCTCATGTTTCCTTAGCTTGGGTTGAATTTTAGTTCCATGATCCTTGGTTGGACAGATGCTCTAGATCCTTGTAACAACTTGGCTTGAGTTACTAGTCTTGGAGCCTTGGTTGGACAAATGCTCTAGAGCCCTTGGTGGGTTGAGTTACTAGTCCTCTAGCCTTGGTTGGAAAAACACTTTGGAGCACGACGATAGTTATGGGTTGAATTACTAGTCCTAGAGCCTTGGTTGAAAAACACTCTAGAGCCCTAGATGGATAGGGTGGAGACCGATCTGGTGATGGTTTTGGTGATTTCTAATCCTAAGGTGGAATCATTGTTTGATGGGTTGAGGTGGATTGCCTCTGGAAGCCCTATATGAGTTTGATTGATGTGTTCTATGAGATTGCACATTCATTCTTGGAATATGGCACAGGGGGGAATGGATGAAGAGAGATTTGGCTCAGACATTCTACAATTGGGTGGAATGTGGTAGTCCCATTTCTGATTGGTTCATTGCATTCATCAATGATAAATCCTTTCCCTTGATTTCCATGTGTAAAGGTACTAATCTATTTATGCATTTGACAGTTGTCATGTTTATTGTATTTATATTCCTATTATGCTAGTTATATGCACATTTTATGACAACAGTTATGTATGGATTTCAACATGTTTTTACTTGTATGTGAATCGATAATGTTTCTATCACCTAATAGAGGATAATGTTGCAAATGGAATTAGGGAACAATGATTCATAGCAGTTCTCAGATAAATATGAGATACCTACACTTAATTATGTTGTTTACACCTATAGATTACATGTCGATGATATGTTTGACGTAATGCCTGTCATGGCTACTAGGGATCTAGTCAAGGCCTTGAACAAGTAATTTCACTAATGTTGTCATTTCCATGTTAATTTACTAATATGAGGAGATGGTTCAATTCTGGGCAGTGACTTGGTCTTTGGGACTGAAAAAGTGGCTCAAATCTCGGAGTCACTAGCATAGCACTAACAATTTTCATCCATAATCATTTGGAGGCAGGCCCGTGAGAAGGACTTTAGGTTGTTGGTCGTTCCCTTGTCCATAGCATGAGAGAAACTATGGCACAAGATACCTAAAATAGTAGTGGGACCCAAGGATAGGTTGTCTGAGTGACTCACTTGTCCTCTGAGGGTTCTATTGATGATGTTGGATGTCTGTATGGTGTGTTTCTATCCGTTCCACTTCCTTAAGGGAAATTAGGAGGTCGAATCATATCATAGTGGCCTCTTGTAACATTTTTACCCTGGCTGGATGGTTGCTTTCGTAGATGTGGGGGGAGGGTGTTACAATGTGTCACCTTCACAAAGCTAATGATAGATTCCCTACTTTCTTTTCAGCAACATTGTCTTGCACTTTCTTGGAAATATTTCATGGTTTTGGGGAGGACGGGTAAGCTCTCTAGTTCATGCACTAATAGTTTTTGAGCATAGTATGGTTTTGTACAATTTTTGGGTTGAGTGGCTCTGGGTTGCCTCTCATGCTCTGTAGAATTTCCTAGTTGAAAGCAGGCTATTAGTTGTCTCTACGCAATTCTAGACAAGTTCTCATTATGGATTTGGAATGCACAATTCTTGGGCTAAAGGTTGGTTGTTAGCTCGCTCTAAGAAATTCTAGAGCTGAAGGCTAACTTGTTGGATTGGATTGATCTACGTAGTTTCCTAGCTGAAGACAAGCTACCAGCTTGGTCTGCACAATTCTGGAGCCTAGGCTCACTACTAGGTTGCACTCCGCATTTCCTGAGAGCAAGGTTAGTTTCCCTCAAGAATTGTGTAGATCATCAATGCAATCCACGAACTGGGTTGCAACCAAGTCACAGGGTCATCTTGTAGTTAGATAGAAAATAAAGTAAGCAAACACAAGCTATAAAGAGAGAGATAAAACTGAAACGAAAGCGCAAGTACTTGAGAAGTGCAAGACAAGATGCTAATATTTGAGGGAGGCTCCAGAATGAAGTGAACAAAAAAATTTGGAGGTTCATTGTAGCCACTACAAAATTGGTGACACAATGGTAGAACTCCTCTAGAAGTATTGCTTGATCCTTTGATCGACATGGCTTCCTCACTAGCTTGAATTAAAGATATAGTCCTTGACATTCTCTTGATCAATGAGCACATATACCAAGTCAAGTCAACTAAGTTGTTTCAATTGGGGATGAGGGGTATATTGATGCACAAGTAATGTAGACTGCTTTCATCTCTAGTGTTCCAATGCCGCCAGCAGGCCTAGACAGTACCCCGGTAGAGTTACTTTAGGAACACAAGCATCTCTCAACTGCGAGCAAGCCTGGACGATACCCTAATAGAGTTAATTTCTTCACCTCTTCTTGTAAGAAGGATTTCTTTTCTTTTGCCTTTATTTTATTTTTTCATTTTCATTTCTTTCACTTTTTTTAGATAACTGTGCATAGACACTTATTTATTTTCATGAGACAGAAGAGGGATCCCGACTTATTGAGAGCAGAAGAGGTTGTCCCTACAGAAAAGTATGTTATATATACCTTTGACATACTTGTTAAGGTTTTCCCCCTCACCTTACTCTACTTGACTAAGTTGACAAGGATTAACCGAATATAGAAAAACCGATTGGAGTAGGCGGTAGTAGTTAAAAGTGCAAGCGTTGTGTTTTCACCAAGGCTCACTCTGAACATAATGTATTTTCAATCAAGGTATCATTTAATGAAAGAAACCAAGGTATTAAAAAATAGTGGGAATAGATAAATAACCAAATATTGATAGTTTTACAAGTCGTCTTGTGTTTCGCCCAACTTGTGTCAAGAAGCCAAACACAGTTTCACAGGAAGCTAAACCTGGAGGTGAAAAACAGACAAACAAAGCAAGAAAAGGACATAAGTAAAACAAAATCAAAGTAAGTAAGCAAATCAAGACATGAAAGTGAAGCAAACAAGAAAGAAAACTCTACTTCTACTCCTAAAATAAATAATGCATGGGCCTACTCACATGAAGTGATATTTCCAATGCAGCCACTGGCACATTTGGTGGCCCACATAAGTGAAGGCATGATCATCAAGAAATATATTCAGACAAACCAATACACAAGAAATATAAAAAAATGAAAACCAACACACTCGAAGTTTGAATGCGTCCACAGAAAAGAAAAAAGTGGAAGCACATGAAAAACACTCTGCAGACATACCATGGTGTGATAGTGCACTATGTGCAAACAACAAGCATGTACACTCTTTTGACCTTGACATACAAGAAAACATGCAGAAAGAAGACAAATTTCTTTTTGCAACATGAGTTGCTACATATGACTCCTTTAATGCGTGAGTGATAGGATAGTGAGATTCTGGTGGAGGGTGTAATATGTGCAGATTAGATTGATTTTCGATGTGCACAAGAGAGTGATGAGGCACCTGAGGTGGTTCAACATATTTCTAATCAGGAGCTGAACTAACCTCAAGACAACGAGGACCCATACACAACCATCGGCTCAGGTTGAAGTGCCTCGACAACTTGTGGGGTTTCCACTTTGTTAGTATGTAAATCATCAAATAATAGTGGCTTAGAAATATCAACAGCAAATGAATCTACATCGTGATTGAATGAAGGAGTAAAGAGATCAGGATAGCCATGATCAGAAATTTTGAGATGTACATCGACATCCTCATGGTCTGATGAATCGTACAGAGGGGTTGATGAGAAACAAAAAAATTTAGCCTTTGAATTTCTAGAAAAAAAGTGATAGATTGGGTGGATTTAGAAAGGAATATTTGTCCTCTCCATAATCAAATGATGGAATGACATCCTTCGTGTTCTATGAATGATCGAAAATAGAAAAATCTGGGAAAGAATTTTCACAAGACAAATCAGAAATGGGAGGATCATAGAAGATGTCATATTCTTTCCACGACTAGCCCACGTAGTTAACCAGGGGTTAGAGGAGGGGAGGTCATAGGGGGTTTGAGCGGTACCCATAACCCCACTCTATGGGGTCTGGGGTAGTGCCCTAGAAAATTTTGGTTTTGGACCCTACGTTAGGTTGGGCAGACCCACCTATGGTTTTGTGCATGATTTTCACACATGGTTTTGGACGCGATGGTTTTTGGTCCATGGTTTTGGATTCGATGGTTTTTCGGTCCATGGTATTGGATGCCTCGGCATGTATAAATATGTATTTTAACATTGAAAGGAATATAATGAAAAATCAAGCTGGTAGTCCCATTTTTGGGATCTAGGGGAAAATCTCCGTGTATATGTGTTTTATGTGTTATGCTACCTCATTGTTTATTTTATGTGTTTTAGACATCGCATGCAGGTAATTTCTGGACAGCGTTAAAACCTACATTTGGTATCAGAGATATTTTGGCTTCAAGGGGATGCCTTTGCTGCTGAGGGATTTCACTTGGGCCTGTGGTAGACCCTGTTTAGTGGGAGATCTGTGAGATCGATTCTGGTGGTGAAAGAAGATGGCGAGTAGTGGAAAGATAGAGATCGAGAAATTTAATGGTTAGAGTTTTGAGTTGTGGAAACTCAAGATGGAGGATTTGTTGGTGGAAAAAGATCCGTGGATCACGCTAGATCCAGATACTAAACCAATGGGAGTGTCTAATGAAGAATGGAAGAAGTTGGATCAGAAGTCAAAGAGCACAATATGATTGTGTGTCTCAGATTTAGTATTGTTGAATGTATCAGGGGAAGCTACGGTGAAGGCTTTGTGGGACAAGTTAGGGACTTTGTACCAATCCAAGTCTTTGGTGAATAAATTGTTCCTACAGAAAAAACTGTCTAACCTAAGGATGAAAGATGGAGACTCAATGACAGAGCATCTAAACGTATTTAGTATTGTGGTAAGTCAGTTACCGTCTGTTGATATTAAAATTTTAGATGAAGATAAGTGCATTAGTTTTTTTGTGTTCTCTACCAGATTTGTGGGATAGTCTGGTTATTGCAATAGGTAGCAACGCAACTACCTTGCAGTTTGATGAAATAGTCTCATCCTTGTTGACGGAGGAGATGAGACAAAAAAATATGGAGAGCCAGAATGGTGATGCCTTGTCTGTACGAGGATGGTCCCAGAACATAAACAAAAATAAGTCATCAAGTGGGAGATCTAAATCTAGGGGGAGATCTAAATCTCTAGGAAAACCTGTAAAGGTGGTGTGCTTGAAATGTGGAAAGGAAGGGCACTACAAAAGGGATTGTAAATGTAAAGCTCCTGAAAAAGGAAATGGATCTGATGATGCTCCTTCTGCAGAGGAGAAAACCACCTCAAATGAAGGTGGGGATGTGTACTTGGCTTCTTCAAGTGCACATGTAGATTATGAGGCATGGTTGATTGAATTAGGTACATCCTTTCACTTCACTCCCCATAGAAAGTGGTTCTGCAAGTATGAGAAATATGATGGTGGTGATGTCTTCTTGGGGGATGACAGGAAGGCTAAAATTTTTGGTCGTGGAAAGGTAAAGTTGAAGTTGCAAGGTGGAAGGGTTAGAACACTTTCGGGTGTTCTGTATATTCCTGCATTGGCTAGAAATCTGAATTTTGTTAGCAAGTTGGATGATGCAGGTGTAAAAACAGTGTTCTAGAAGGATACCTGCAAGATGGTTTGGGGAGCATTATTATTGATGCAAGGAGTTCAGATTGGAACTCTGTACAAGCTGCAAGGTATCACTGTTATTGATGGGTGAAACAGTTTTGTGGTTCCTAAAAGTGGAGCAGAAAATCTAGTGGTCTCTGGAGAGAAGACTATGTTGTGGCATCAAAGGCTTGGACATATTAGAGAGAAGGGACTTCAAATACTTCATGGTAAAGGTATGGTAGAAGGTATGAGTAATAGCTCTCTGGATTTTGATTTCTGTGAAAATTGTGCATTTGGGAAGTAGAATCGGGTGAGTTTCCCCTATGGTGGTAAGAGGGTGAAACAGATATTAGAGCTTGTGCACGGTGATGTGTTTGGACCTGTGAAGGTTCCATCACTGGGTAAGTCTGTGTACTATGTATCATTAATAGACGACTTCTCAAGGAATACATGGATATATTTCCTTAAGAATAAATCTAAATTCTTTGACAAGTTTAAAGAATTTAAGGCTCTGGTGGAAAACCAGACAGAGAAGAGGATAAAGGTGTTGAGGATAGATAACGGTGGAGAGTCTTGTAGTAAGGAATTTGAAGAATTCTGCAAGAAGTGTGGTATAGCATGGTAGAAGACTACTCCATATACACCTTAGCAAAATTGAGTTGCAGAAAGAATGAACAAGACATTGATGGAGAGGGCAAGAAGCATGCTCAGTGGTGTTGGGTTAGGATAGGAATTCTGGGCAGAGGCGGTGGATACTGCATGTTACTTGGTCAACAGATCACCTTCATCATCGTTGGAGGATAAGACTCCACAAGAGGTATGGACTGGTAAGAAACCCTCTCTTTGACATCTAACGGTATTTGGATGTGATGCATATGTACATGTTCCAAAGGAGAAATGAACCAAGTTGGATAGTAAATCTGAAAAGTGTATCTTTATTGGGTATAAAGATGGTTTAAAGGGTTATAAGCTTTCGAACCTAGTAACAAGTAAGGTTGTGTAAAGCCGAGATGTGGTGTTCAGAGAAGTGAAATATGTTATTAAACATGAAGTTCAACCAGAGGAACCTGAGAAGATAGAGTTTGAGCTAAAGGAGGAAGAATCAGACTCTACAGTATATGGGGAATTAGAAGATGAAGAACCACAAACTCTGGTTGTGAGGAGATTAGTTCAAGAAAGAAGGTAGCCAGAAAGGTATATTCCATTTGCTTTCTGTTCAAATTTTGCATTGTCTGTTACTGATGATGATCCCAGAACTGTGAAGGAAGCAGTGGATTCAGAGGATGGAAAACTTTGGAAAAAGGCCATGGTTGATGAAATGGAATCTTTGCTCAAAAATGAGGCTTAGGATTTGGTGGAGTTGTAGGCTGGAAGGAAACCCAATGGCATCAAATGGGTGTTCAAAAAGAAGACAAATGCAGAAGGAAAATTGGAGAAATACAAAGCTCGATTGGTAGCAAAAGGTTATTCCCAAGTGTTCGGAATTTATTTTGGTGATATTTTTTCTCCTGTTTCCAAGGTAACTTCTATTAGATTACTTTTATCTGATGCTGCTACTTTTGATTTTGAGGTAGAACAGACGGATGTCAAGACATCATTTCTTGATGGGGATTTGGAAGAGGAAATATACATGAAGCGACCTGAAGGCTTTGTGGTGAAGGGTAAGAAATAACTGGTATGCAAGTTAAAGAAGTCTATGTATGGGTTAAAACAATCACCAAGGATGTGGTATCATAAATTTGATACATTTATACGGGGAATTGGCTTCACCAGAAGCAAAGCAAATCACTGTGTGTATTTTAAATTAATTGGCGATCGTGTTATTTATTTGGTCTTGTATGTCGATGATACGTTGCTGGTTGGAAATGACAAAGAAATTATCCAGGATTTGAAGACCCAATTGTCCTCCAAATTCAACATGAAAGATCTTCGTGCTGCAAACTATATTTTGGCCATGGAAATTAAAAGAGATTAGGCAAAGAGGAAGTTTTGGTTAAACTAGAGGAAGTATGTCGAGACAATACTGCAAAGGTTTAATATGCAGGATAGTAAACTGGTGAAGGTTCCTATTCCTGTAGGTGTGAGGTTATCTATTGAATAGTGTCCCAAGACACAAGAAGAGGAAGAGGACATGTCTTGTGGTCTATATGCAAGTACAGTTGGTAGCTTGATGTATGCAATGGTCTATACTAGACCAGAAATTGCACATGAAGTGGGAGTATTGAGAAGGTTTATGTCAAAACCAGGGAAGGAGCACTGGAGAACAGTGGAGCGGGTTTTCAGGTATTTGCGTGGCATTAGTGATTATGGTTTGTGCTACCAAGGAAGACTAGGATTAGACAGAGTATTGGATATTCATGGCTTTGTTGATGCAGAATGGGCTGGAGATCTGGATCAGAGAAGGTCTACAAGTGGGTATGTGTTTAACCTATTTGGAGGTGCAGTAAGTTGGATGAGTAAGAAGCAATTTGTAGTGGCACTATCAACTACAGAGGCAGAATATATGGTAGCCACTCATGCAAGCAAGGAAGTAGTTTGGTTACAGACATTGTGTTCAAGTATGGGGTTAGTACAGGAAGCTATAAGGATAGACTGTGATAGCCAAGTTCAATTTTATTGACAAAGAACCATGCATATCATTCATAGACAAAACACATTGATGTTCAGTATCACTTTGTGAGGGATATGATAGAAGACAAAAAGGTTTTGCTAGTAAAGGTGGACACTTTGAAGAATACTGCAAATGCATTGAAAAAATCTGTGAGCTCTGAGAAGTTCTCTTGGTGTAGATAAACAATGGGCGTTGTAGTGCTGGATAAATGACTAAGCTCTCTTGTGGGCCCATGTGGAAAGAAAACAACAAGTGGGAGAATGTTGGGTTGTGTTATATACTTTCCACGACTAGCCCATGTAGTTAACCGGGGGTTGGGGGGGGAGGTCACAGGGGGTTTCAGGGGTACCCGTAACCCCACTCTATGGGGTTCGGGGTAGCGCCCCAGAAACTTTTGGTTTTGGACCCTATGTTAGGTTGCGCGGACCCACCTATGCTTTTGTGCATGATTTTTGCACATGGTTTTGGACACGATGGTTTTCGGTCCATGGTTTTGGACGCGATGGTTTTTGGGTCCATGGTACTGGATGCTTCGTCATGTATAAATATGTATTGTAACAATGAAAGAAATATAATGAGAAATCAAGCTGGTAGTCCTAGTTTTGGGATCCAGGGGAAAATCTCTGTGTATATGTGTTTTATGTGTTATGCTCTTGCATTGTTTATTTTATGTGTTTTAGAATTCCTATGTAGGTAATTTCTGGAAGGGGTTAAAACCTACAATTCCCACGCATACTTATCAAAAATGATAGCGCAGGTTGGCTGCTCAACACCAATTTTGTCAGTAAATTGATCCTCATGAACATCACATGTGGAGTCAAAAATGGATGAACACAAAACACCAAAATCTATAGGATCAACAAAACAAGAGGATGGAGGTTGAGAAAACAAGTTCACGTGAAAACCAACATGCTTGTAGTCCACGTCTCTGCAGAAATCTAGAGCAGGTGGGGTGGGAGGATGTGATGGTTCAATAGATGGGTTCACAACTTCCCCCACATCATCCTACAAAGCTCGAGCTATTTTATGAGGAGCAGATGGCATGTCACCTATGATAATGACCTTGTTTGTCTTAGATTTGGCATCTCTAACACCGAGGTATGCTGGGAGGGGTTTGAATGATTCTAACTACCTATGTACATCAATATAATAAGTGGGTTGTACTAATAACAATAAGGGGTTACACTAGTAGTATAGGGGCCTAACATGCCCCTCTCCTTCAAAAAGTGTTGTCGTCAATGCTTGAGTAGTTCTTGATGCTTCTGTATAAAATTCTTGTCCTCCCATGTGGAATATTTAGTGGGTAAGTTCTTCCACTTGATGAGATACTTTGAATTTGATTGATTTCATAGCTATCAGGTTCTTGTTTCTGTGGCTTCTCCAGGTTCCGATATGATTTTTCCTTCCTCTTCAATTTCTGACAATATTGTTTGAATTGGGATCTTTTGCAACTTTTGAATAAGTGGCCATACTTCTTCATCCTTGTTCCATTCATCCCTTGCTTCATTTATCCAATCTGGTTGGATAATAGAAATAGCACAAAATAATGCTTCCACATCCTCATCCTTGAAGAGTCTTCCCATTTGGTAAGGTCGCCATTTTTTAAGTGCATGTAGTATTTCCAACATTTCCTTCTCATTAATAGCTTGCTTGAGATGTAGCAGTAAAAATACCCAATCACCTACATCAAAACATTTTTTACTATGATGTTGATCTATCTGTTGTTTCATTTGATTTTGCACCGAAGTGGCATTATCCTTTAAAAGTTGGAGAACTTGTTGTTGATGCTCGATGTGATCTTTTACTGCTTGAACCTTTTTCTTCTTGATATGTCCTTCTATCTCTAGAGTTTGAGGAGTGGTAATTTCTTCCAATCCTTTACAAGATATGGTTGGATTCATTTCTTAATGCTTGATGTGTTCTTTCACTTTTTGAACATTTTTCTTTTTGATATGTCCTTCTATCTTGATAGTTTGAGGAGTGGTAATTTCGACCAATGAATTACAAGATATGGTTGGATTCATTTCTTCTTTCTAGATGTGATCTTTCACTTCTTGCACCTTTTTCTTCTTGATATTTCCTTCTATCATGAGAGTTTGAGGAGTGGTAATTCTTGCTAATGCTTTACAAGATATGGTCTGATTCATTTCTTCTTTCTCTGGGGTGGGGTCCTGGCATATATCATCTTCTTTTGATGTTTCTTGATCCTTTTCTTCCTCCTCTTCATATCCTATGTAAAATAATTTCTTCTCAGCACGCGGTGTAACCCTTGTAGGTTGTGGAAGGCTAGGAGAAACAAAACTTCCATCTTTATAGTTGTGAGGGGTATGCTTCCTGGTTTCCATAATTTTTCTTTCCACCATGTCACAAAGCATTTTTACTCTTTCCAATTGTTGTGGTGTTACTCTAAAGAAGGTGTTGCTCTTTGTATCCTCATAATGTGCTATCATTTTCTCCGTGAAAACTAACCACGTAACAAGTTGTTTACAAGAACAAAGCCCTTCATACCATAAGAATTGATCCGGTTCTAAATATGAAGATGCAATACATACCTTTTGTAACAGCGGTATGCCATGTAGATCAAAATATTGCTCCATCTGAAGTATCCAATTTACCGGATCCTTGCCATCAAACTTCCTCATCTTGTTTTTTCTTGATTTTAGGAGCTCGATCTTGAAATGACTGTAACTCTGTACTTTCAGATCTTTAAGTTCTAAAATTTCAAACTATAGTAGACCTCTGTGTCCTCTTTCCAATGCCACCAGTCTGATCCAAATTTGATTTTCCAAGAAAGAGTTATGCACAATCTCCTAGGATGACTTGATTATAGACCTTTCTAGAAGAGCGAACTTGTATGAAGTGCCACATGTCACTGTTTCGACCTTTGGCTCTGAAAAATATATACAAGAAACTACATTCTGTCCTCTTTGTATACCTTCTTATGAAATTTCAATCCGATGCTCAGAGAGAAAGTCATGACGATTTTCCCCAGGTCACCTGTTTGGAATGTAATTCAGGAGTATGACAAAAGACCAACTTCCTCAAATCATATCTCCGTAAATATAGCTCAAAAAGCTCTGAAATTCAGATCCAAGATTTAATGCAATGTCTTCTCAAATGGGTTTTTTTTCAACTTCTGACACATCGTATAAAAAAAGTTATAGCGAAAATGCTACAATGACTTGTTTGGAGCAGAAAAACCCTAGAATCCAAACCTCTGATACCAAATGTTATGGAACCAGCTCAAGAAAAGATAGAAATGATAGATCAATGCCTTAGAATTCAGCCTCTTCAAGGGGGAAACCTCCTTTACATTACATAAATGAACAATTCTTGGATGATACAAATGAAAAGACCACCTTTCTATATATAGGAGTCTAAGGGGTCATAACATAATTAGAGCCGACATAACAATAATAATGTAAGGGCACCATAATAACAATAGTGGGCTTCTATGGGGCACAATAGTAATAATATGCGCACTACATGGGTACATAAATATAATAAGTGGGGTGTACTAATAACAATAAGGGGTTACACTAGTAGTATAGGGGCCTAACAGTGTGACCTTGCAATGAGTCAAGTGAGTTGCATGGGGGTTCTAACACATAGATGGGAAAATTAAGTGTGTCCCTTAGAATCCTGTAATAGTATGTAGCCTGAAAGGAACACACAAGATGAATGGCGTCACACGTTGGAAGCGGAGTAGTCCACAGTCCAAAGTGATGGTTTAATGCAACAACATGTCTTCAACAAGATTCATACAATCATATACAAAATAGTTCATATGCAAATGCATAAGTGAAATAACATACATTACTTAAGTAACCAAAATATCCAAACTACAATAACAACATATGCATGAAAATATGTTGGCTCGGTTATATTGTTAAGTGAAAGTTCCATCGATAAATACACCATGGATAGCCACTAGCCCCAATAGTGGAACATTATGGTCAACATCACCTACTCCACCAAGGCTCATTACAATACTCTACAAGCCTTCTCTAGTCAATGCGTAGCCAAAATCTTAGCTCCCAAAAGCATTTTCTATGAGTTATGAGGTTCTATTTATAACAAAGGGTGGGGTGACCCTTGACATTCCCCTTTGTGACTCTCTGAGTACCCTCGTGACTCTTTAACTTCTTTACAAAAATCATCACATTACATAGTGACTGTTCACATTCCACTAGTGACACTTGGAATTTCACTTACAACCCAATTACAAAAGTATACAATTTCCACATATGCCCATGTGGGACAAAATAGGCTAGAGACAGCCTAACAAGCCAAACACTATGAATCTAAGGTGTTCGAAAAGACCAACTTGGGAACCTCCACTTGATACTACTTGGTCATGTACTAATTCCAAGCTTGGTACTTTGTTGTGATGTATTGATGTTGTCTTATTGAAAGCAGATTCTTGCCTTCGTGGCATGTGGACATGTGGTTCTAGAACCTATGTTTGTCTCATCATGAAACCTGTATAAGATTTGCCTAATTGTAGCTTGACCACCAATATATCTATGTGTGTTGTTTGCGCTCAGATGCAAGTCACAACCGGTGGCCTCATGCATTAAATTCTCCATGTTCTTGTTGACCTCCAGCTAGACTTGGTTCTTTTGCTTAACTTTGGTGAGGGAACCTGCATCTGTTGACTCTCTTCTTTAGCTACCGGTTTTTCCAGTTCATCAACCTGTATTAGAGTTTTTTTTTTCATTACGCCTTGCCTTTGTTCTTCTTCCTATTTTTTCTTCTTAGCTCCTTTTCTTCCTTTGAATCTCATTCTTCTTATTGCAATCTCAGTTCTACTGCCTACAAGATCTTCTCTTTTCTCTTCCTCTACTCTGTTGTCAGTGTCTCGTGCTTCCTTTCTCTTCCTCTTTCAAATCTATCTGCATGAAGACTGAATGCACTTTCACTCTATCTTTTTCCTCCATTTGTTATGTGAGCGATTTCCTCTTTCCCTGATCATGTATTGGCCTATTGCTTCTGCCACTGCTATTGGTTTTGCTGCCATGTTACTCTTGATTCCTTTTCTGTAAATGTTGGCTGATAAAAGGTGTTTTTTAAAACTCCTAATTACCCCACATTAATAATCAACCCGGGCAAGTCCTTTTATTCCAAGAGTGTACACAATATGTGCATGCTATAAATTTAGAGAGTAATGTTTCTTAAAATGAAATATAGATCTTTGATACAAGAGTAAACGAATGCATCTAATAAACTCAAATTGCAATTATTAAAGGAAATATGACATCTAAGCTTCAAGACTCAATCCTCTACTAAAATCGTAATCAAATCTCACACAAGTAATTCAATTAACCATAGCGTCAGCCGAGAGCATAGTAGCAATAACTCATCTCTTCTTAGCCGATTCAATCTAAATCATACTCAATCTCTACAAAGCAATCCAAATGGAAATGATATCAATCTGAGAGTTCGATAGCAATAACCAAATGCTTACATTTGATTAAGTCAATGTGATTCACTATCTAAATAATTAAATCTGGAATAAGCATAAATTGAATCAAATGACAGTGTTGTAAAACATGTAAAGAGAATGTACTACTTTAATACAAGAAATCAGTAAATAGCGAATAAGGTAAACTCACAGAAAATCGGAAAATTATCAAACCAATCAAACATGCAAGAATCAGAAATATATAACACAAGGAAGCAATTTAATCCACCAGAGGTCGATCCCTTAGCCACCAGCGAACACTGTCGAGCTACTTCAGAGAAAACGAATGAACAATGACTCAATTATAAATTAATCATTGAAATTAAGTAGCATTACAATATGGTCATGTTCTCCAACAGCATGAGTCTGTAAATTAAAATTACAATTGAAAATAACAGATATCGATCCCCTTTCCTCCCACAATTGTTTGCTTTTATAGTCAGAAAGAGGTAAAATATAAGTGCGATCCCTCGAGATCTCCCATTCCTAAGGAATTCGCAACTAAATTCTATCTTTAGACACCCTTCCTATTTCACGTTGATCCTCCTGATTCGTCCTCCGACCTGTTCGCAATCGACGCTTTCCATCCTTCATTTGTTGGTTTATGTTGTTCCTTTTGTCGTTTTTCTACATAAAGAGGAGTAAACGTTAGTTATGATAGCTAAATCTTAACTACGAGTAGTTCATCGATTTCTTATCATAATCCATTGATATGTTAGCATATAAAGATATGAGAAAGATAAGAAAATAGGAAAAAGGTGATGAAATTAAGAGTAAATACATACCCATTTCGTAACTCAACATATTCCCGTGCTTACCCTATTTCATGTCCTCATGAAAAGTAAGTAATTCTTATGCTGTGTAGTTAAAGAGTATGCTGGAGAAGGAGCATCAAAAATTGGTCTAAAACCATGATGTTGAGCTAGGAGTGCAAAGGCAGACCCTTCCTTTCCTTTAGGAAATTCGTAGATAGCCTGATAACCTTCAGGAGGATACCAAATGATGGGGCTATGAAATCGACATCCTAACCAATAAGGTCCTTCTCTCAAAATAATATTTCTATAGGTGAAAAAATGGGCCGCTGTTGCTTTAAAATTTATGTAATTAAATGGCTACCTATCCTGCACACTACTAGTGGAGACCGTCCACCTAAGCTTGGATGTAGCTAGTGAGCTTTCTTGAATGGAGAGGAAATAGGATACTCCATTCTGTACAATCTCCTTATGAATGGGCCCTAAAATTTTAATCACCCCTTCTCATGTAATCATGCTCTTATGGTTGGCAAAATTTTTTAAAGGGTGCTTGGGTTCACTTCTTACCCAATGATCCAATCCATGTTCCTGTCTTTGGAATGCATTATGAGCGTTAAACCATTTGAGTTGGTTAACTGCGAATGAGATAAAGGCTTGGAATTGAACATCTCACATAAAAGGGTTAGGGTTCTTTTCCACCTCGTTCTCTAATATGAAATCGTGTAGGTAAAACTCACAAAGAAGCCTTTAAACCTTTACACCATGTTGTTTGCAGTAATTTATAAAATCTTCAATTGTTCTTAATTAAATTGATTTTCCAGCTCTCACGTCTTTAATTTTCAACAACCGGTATCGTTGTAACAAAAACAAGGCATTATTGGTGGCAGGATACCTGCATGCTAAGACATCTCTATATAGTGAGAAGATGGTGTCTGTCTGACCTATGACCCTTTCTAGCTTGAGCTTGATCTTCTCTATTTTCTCTTATGCCTTTTTGCATATGCTAAAAGTCTCGCTCTCTATTGCATTCATTTCCTGAAGCTATCTTTGTAGCTTTTGATATTTATGCTGGGAAATAGTTTCTTGTTCAAGTCGTTCCAACGCAAGTTGAGCTTCTGCCAATTCTTCCTGAAGATTCAGTATAATGGGGTTATTGTGTGTCATGATGTCCTTGCCTTGTATGCCTATCTAAGTGCTTATTCTATGAGAAGGGACATCTTATGTCTATGTTTCCTTATTGTGAGAGGTCCAAACCTCTATCTGAGTGCCCATGCTATAAGAGGATACATCTTGTCTATACTCCTTTGCTGTGGGAGGTCCAAACCTCCATCCGAGTAGCTAAATCTACTAAATTTGTATGTTGTTCCTCTTGGGTGATTACTGTTTGAGTAGGTATGGGCTTAGTTTGAGTTCCTGTATCCCTCTCTTCATATAATTCTGTTTGCACATCCACATTTACGATCTCCAGGGTATTGTTTGGAACCTTTCCCATTGTGATTTCTTTTATTTTTCTTCTAAGCCTCTTGACCGTCTTGCGAAGCTTTTGTTGTTCTTTTCTTAGCTTCTTTAATTTGGCTTGATAGTCTCGTTAATGGCTTCTATCTCTAAAGAGCCTGGTTGTTCACCCTGGCTTTGTTACAATAAGACCGTGTCTCCAAATTCATTATCAGCTTCTCGAATAATCTTTGTCTCTACTTCTTCTTCTTGGTCTATGTTTTCTGGGTTTAGACCTTCATGGTTGTTTTCCACTAGGGGCGTGTCACCAGATTGGTTTTCTATTTCCAGAATGGCCTTTGCATCCTTTTCCGCTTTGCGGCTTGTATCTTTTGAGGGAGATAGAATTCTGGTAAAGCCACAATTCTCAAGAGATTGTCTTTCTCCTAAGTTAGGATTGAGTAGTTCTTCAGGCTGCATGTAGAAATTCATGTGGTCCGGACCTGGGCCATTCCTGTCTTGAAATCGTGTAAAAAAATATCTTGAGAACCCATATTTGGTGTTGAAGGAGGTCCCAATTCGTTTCTTTGTTCATCTTCAGAATGCCTTGTTCCTTCCTCAAGTTCTGATTCAAGGTTATCTTATCCTTTTGACTCTAACTGCATGTATTATTCACTTACTGGGCTAGATAATTTTATGGGTTGACTAGCGCTGCATTGAGGATTTTCAGACGCTCCTTGTTTTGACCTCAACCTTGTGGATCTTCTATGTTTGTGAGGTATTCTTCTTGAAAGGGCAATCCTCTTTCTTTTTGGAATAGGGTTAGGTGTTGGCAAGGCTATACCTCTTTCGAGGGCCAATATTAGATCATCCTAGGTTGATTGTTGTTGAGCAAGGTTATGGCTAACTATTAACCTAATTAAACAATGGTGGCTAAATCCTATTTCTATGTGTTGTGACCATCTCAGCCTCTTGGTAGTGTCATGCAATAATGAATTCAACAGTGCATGCAAATTAATAAAACATTTTTGTTTTAAAACTACTAAAATTTTGAGTTGCTGCGACCTTACCACATCTTTACGCCCATTGTAGGTAATATAGTTCTGGACAATTCATGCAAATTCTCCCCATGGCTCTCTAAGAGAAGATGGTTGAATGCCTTTTCCCTTCTTGATTAGTTCCCGTCCTTCATCCCTAAAAGCCTCCATAGCATCATGAAGCTTTAATCGCTTGCCAGAACATATTGGTCCTTCTACTAGCAACCCAGACACTTCTGCTATCGCAACGTCTGTTACAGTGATTTGTCTGCCTCTTACCACAGATTGTCCATTCCGTAGATGCTGTAAAAATTCAATGGCGATTTCTTCATTGGGGGGTTGAAATCTTGTAAAATATGCTATCCATCCTACGTGAGCTATAATTTCCCTGGCTTCATCGGAGACAACCAATGTTAAAGGTTCTTGGCACACTATTCTTCCTCCCATAATTCTTGAATTCTGCAAATGATTAGTGTAGCGGGGAAAGCACAACAACAAATAGAGCCAAGTGATGGAACAACAAATAGTTGTAATGGCTCTATTAGGTGATACTTTATAATCATAAATACTGTTATCGAGGACTGTTATAATGCCACATGCTCCGTGATCATGGGATGTCATATTGTTCTGCAAATTCAAATAAAAAGATGACAACGCATGCATAAGTATACTGGAGGTCCTCACTCCCTCTCAAAATGATAGGTCACCTACAAATGAATGAATGAAAGGATGACGCACTGGTGGCAAAGTACAGGGATGGTGGATTGGATAATGAAAGTGGCAAGGTACGTATATTAATGAAAGGATCATAAAGGATATTGGAGTAATGAAAACAAGGCATGTAACGAGAATTATCAATAAGTGATAAGATGTTGTGAGGTGATGCGATAAAGAAAAAGGACATCATACGTAGGAAATAATGCTTTACTGCCATTATTCCACTTAAAACTATTGTGATTGATTTTAAAAGATTAACTCATGCATAAATGTTCAAGGTAAGTTAGGGACATAATCTCTCCATAAAGCAAATAGAAACATAAGAAGAGGGTATTATAATAATTATTGATGTAGAAAATAAAACTTCAACACCATCAGCAGAGCTTCTGCTCCCTGGAGGCATCCACAGCCTCGACAGAGTTGCTTTATAACCCTTGGGAACCATGTTCGTCTACGTAAAATTTGGGAAGTACATTATGATATCCATAGTAGAGACCAATGTGCTAGCTTGGTAACCAGGTGAACACATTTCCATTCACTGGGAAGTAGCAAAAGTGGTCAGGCCATCTCATGATGAGACCTCAAGTTCCAAGTGTTAGTGTCAGTCTTTGCAACCTTCCTCCAGTGATCAAACATGCTCTTACAAAGTGATTTTAAGCTGTCAAGGTAAAATTTTATCATTTTAGTGAGTCTTCAAGCAAAATTTGGTCACTAGGTATTAGGTCTACGGTTTGTTTTCACTCCTTTCAAAGTTGTCCAAATGTTGGTCCATGTCACCATTAAGCTGATTGTACCATCATTCAGAGGGTTTTCATCATCATGCCAGGTTCCAATGGGTCATTTTACACCTTGTTCATGCTTCAGTTGTGCCTAGGTAAGGTTCATTTCCCTGTCCTAGGGTTTTGAAGGCATTTTCTCTTGGATGGTCAAATCATCAGCAAAACTTGTATCCTGATGTTCATACACCTTCACCTATCCTTAATGTACCTTATTAAACACTTCCCATCACTGATATCCCTCAAATTCCTCATTTTCGCACAAGCCCTAGTTTCTTGCTACAACTTGACAATTTTCTAGGCTAGCCTTGTGTTTTGCCCTTTTCGACCCCTTCCCATGACTCAATCTTCGAAATTACACTTTCCACTACTTCCTAACATCCCTCCCTACCCAAAATTTTCTCAAGAATTTATAAGCCCATTATCCCCTTCATTTCGCTTCATTTCGACAAATCCCCTGTTCCACACATCGGGATAGGTTTTACTTCCATGATGTTTTTGAGCAACAAAATATGGATCTTGTGAAACTGAGAGAGGTTTTTGTTCAAAATAGGTGAAGGAAGAAAAACCACCTTCACGTTTTACACAGGTGTCATGGTTTTAGAGAAATGTCAAATATATAGCTGCCTCAGGAGAATTGATGCACCTCTGACGTGACCTTGGGAAAATCAATTTTTCTCCTACCTTGGTTGGCCAAATGACTTTCTTCATGAGTTAAATGATAAGTAGACATAAATCTGTTTCTAATGCGCTATCATGAGCTTAATTTGGAGTTGAGGAAGATCTTCAAACGTTGACTGTAACAACACTCTGCGTTGAGGCAACCTCATCTTGCACATTTTGAACAGTTTTGGGAGATTTGATTTTCGACAAGGAAAATGAACTCCAAAATGAAAAATTCAAGTTGATTTGGAAAGTAGACTCAATAATATTTCTAAAAAGTTGTCCTGCACCCAATTTGGAAACGGGGAAGGCCTCCAAAATTCTCCTGCAAAAAGGCGCTATGCATTGAGATGGTGCAGTCCATTGGGCTACAAAGCCTGAAATCCATTCAAATCTTCCTCCAAATTGCAAATTCTTCATTCCAAAAGTAAGTTAAAACCTCCATATTGCCAATGTATGAGTTTCCATTAGTGTTTATGGTGTTTCAATAGGTTAAAAACAAAACCCTAGTTCCTTGCAAAGTTGTGTTGAGAAAATTGCCTAGGGTTTCCAAAATTGCAATTTTTCTGTTGTATCCCCATTTTCATTTTTCTCTCACAACACTTCACTCATATTACTCTCCCTCCCTTTTCATTCTTATTTACCCACTCCCTAATCCCCATATCCATAAAACTACTAATCCTAAAACCCTAATTGCTATCTCAAACCATGGTCAAATATCCCAAAACCCTTCATACACATTTCCTTCACAGTCCCTCATACATTCTCATCCCTGACAGCAAAAAACTAAAGACACCATAAATCTCTTCATACTCATCAAGAAAACTCAAAAATTAGCAAAGATGGAGACAGATCCTTCCTATGACTGAGATGAGGAGACAATCAGTGATTCTTCTAGAGAAATGCATGCACCAAGGAGGCCTCGTAAAAGTGGAAAACATAACCAGGAGGAGCCCACTTCACTTGCCGAGTTGTAGCAGCAGCAAAACGAATACTGTCTCCACCTGGGGTGGAAGGGGTCTTGTTTTCACCATCATTAGAGTAGGTACAAGACAAGGGTAAGAATCCCTTGCATGATGAGGGACGATCAGGAGTTCAAGAGGCAGATTTCATCCTCATTCAGGATAATGACACAGATTTGGGCTCACAAATCTCAAAGCTCAAAGAAGTCATTCGGGAGCAGCAAGACGACATTCATCATTTGTATTTCAATCTGGAAAGATCCAAGTGGATAATTTACTATTTGGAGTAGAGGAACAAACAACTAGAAGATCAGCAAATCATCATGGAGCTCCAAAACATGAAGGTAAAATGGCAAGCTGCCAAGAAGAGGAAAACCAAGTTGACAACACTTGAACAAGAAACCCAAGCTGATCATGAATCTTGGCTTGAGATAAAAAACTTGCACTTGGAGAATATGCTGGAGAAGGCCAACAATGAGAAAATTATGTTGAGGCACATGGCCTACCACTACTTGGCGAGAAACAAAGTGTGCAAGGCAAGAATTAGAAACTTGAAGGCCAAGTTGAAGAAGGCATCAAGGAGGCGAAAAGAGAAAGATAGAATTTATATCTTGGCTGAAGCTTCCTTGGCCCAATAAAACTCTTGATGAAGGACACTCACCCCAAATTTCAAGAAATTTAGGACACTTTTTGCAATTTTTGTATTTTTGCCTTAAAAAACAGGTTTTTCTGCCTGATGCGCCTCACCACCTGGCGCACGCTTTTGATGGAGACATAATTTTGAGGAAAAATCAACATATTTGGATTTTTCATGTAAAAATATGTATTCTCACAAATGGCCAAGAAATTTTGACAGGTTTTGGGCTTCCAAAAAGGTCAAAAATACCCCAAAAATGACCTTTCTACCCCTTTTTTGACACACAGAAAGCAGTATTGGGAGAACTCAGTTTTGGATGGGACAATGGAGGAAAAATTAAAAAATTCCACTTTTTCAGGAAATTAGACAGGTATACCTTTCCAACAAGCCCACTTGGAGAAAATTTGGACACCGGGAAGGCCTCCAAAATCCGAGCGGCGCATTGGAGAAATTTTGCTCAATTTGACCAAAAAAACTCTGTTTTTCGCCTAGTTTCTTGACAGTTTGACTTTTCTTCTTCTAAATGTCAAAATCATGATGTAATTTAATATGAATTGATGGATTTTGATGTAATTATGCTAAATTTTCACTCATAGAGGTAGATTCATCCATCAAAGGTAGTTTGCAACTGAATGAATCAGTTTCCTAGTTTTTAGAGGCAAGCTGTTCCATTGCCTACTTTTTAGTTCTAAGTTTAGATTTTGTTGAAACAGCTCCTAATATTATGAGCTCGACCCATAGAGGCTAGGATGAATTTTTGGTTGCCTATATCTTGTAATTTTTCAGTCATTAGCATGGTTGGACTTTTGGGAAAGCTTGGAGCTTCACTGTATATTCATTTCAGCAGTTTGGCTATCGAATAGACCAGGGTTTACAACACTTTATGGGATTCATGTGGAATCTTGCTTTGGCATTGTGTTTTCTTATATAATTTTAAGTTTACATGTGTTTTATGTATTTCATCATCTCTATTTGCTTCATCTTAACTAAATTAAACAAGGATAAAGGTAGAATACATTGAAAATTGCAGTGCTCTACCTAGGGTTTGTTTAGTTATCTATGTTTTCAGCTGTTTGAAGAGGATCCCTGATATTTTCATGCCCTCTCCAACTCCTCACTAGTCTAAAATCTCTCCATCTCACTCAATTTGAAGTACCAAACCCTTTTCCTACCATTCCCCATAGAGATCTCTGCAAAACTGAGCCTCATTCACCGAACCCAAATTTTCCTTTCACATTTGAGCCAAAAAAACATCATCAAATTCAATCAAACACCTTTGTACACATACCTAGCCTAAAATCAGTCAATACATCAGTCATCTCAAGCTTCATCGGCCATATTTTCTGAGATTGACAAGGAGAGAGCCCTCTCCCAACCTGGTAGGGCTAGCTACCAGGTTAAGCTTGGTTTGATGTTACCCTAGATCCTGCCTTTCTTAGCCTGAGGTAGATTTAGGCCCTAACACCAGGGACTTTGTTTCTTGATGCATCCATTGGATCATATCCCTGTGTGGTGGCTATAGTCAGAATGCCACTTCACTCCTTCCTTATGATCATGGTAGCTTGGCTTGCAATGAGACCCCCTATCCTCCATCTCTGGAAAACAATCATAAAATTTTTAGTGGATATATATATATATATATATTAAACAGTCCCCATTTTATATATAGAGGGTGGCTCAGTACTCCTTAACAGTAGGGATGGCGAGAGAAGTTTGAAAATATCAATAGAAAAGAATATACCCATCATCTTATTGATAATTAATAGAGAGAGTTATATAGGACATGGGAGAACTAGCATGGTACACATAATCAATCAGTTTGATTTATAGTGGAAATGAGGATAGTGAAGTGATATAGATAATTGTGTCTTTTCTTTTTCGAACATCACAAAGCAATCTTGTTAAAGATGATAATGTTCAAGATATTTGTTTGTTCCAATAGACTCCATACTTGTTGTCCTTAAATATGTATTGTACTTTTATGCTAGAAAGAGGATCATAAAGAGTGCATTGGGATGGTCTAGGGATGATAATTCAAAGGGGAGAAAGGGTGTTATCAAAAATACTCACAAGGTGTTGTTCCCTGAAGGGAACAACAAAAGGAAACCCACACAAAAATTGTTGTTTCCTATAGGGAAGAATAGTTGTTCCCTATAGGGAACAACAGTTGTTTCCTATAGGGAAGAACAGTTGTTCCCTATAGGGAACAACAGTTGTTCCCTATAGGGAACAACAGATGTTCCCTATAGGGAACAATAGCTATTCCCTGTAGGGAACAACAACTATTCCGTGTAGGGAACAGTAAAGAAACACAAGCAAAATACCTGTTTTTCCTTATAGGGAATAGCAGCTATTCCCTGTAGGGAACAACAAAAAAATACACGCACAAATGTTGCTCCTTACAGGGAATAGTAGTTGTTCCCTGTGGGGAAAGGAAAAAAAATACACACAAAAAGTGATGTTCCCTAGGGAATAATAGTTTTTCCCTGTAGGGAACAACAAAGAAAAATGCATGCAAAAAGTGTTGTTCCCTATAGGGAATAGTAGTTATTCCCTGTAGGGAACAGCAAAGCAAAATACATACAAAAATTGATGTTCCGTATAGGGAACACCAGCTGTTCCCTATAGGGAACACCAAAGAAAAATGCATGCAAAAGTGTTGTTCCCTATAGGGAACAACAGCTGTTCCCTATAGGGAACAACAAAGAGAATACACACAAAAATTGTTGTTCCCTATAGGGAACAATAGCTATTCCTTGTAGGAAACAATAAAGAAAAATATACACAAAAGGTGTTGTTCCCTATAGGGAACAACAGCTGTTCCCTGTAGGAACAACAAAGAGAATACACACGAAAATTGTTGTTCCCTATAGGGAACAGTAGTTTTTCCCTGTAGGGAACAACAAAAAAAACACACACACAAAAAGTATTGTTCCGTATAGGCAATAGCAATTGTTCCCTTGTTACACTAAAATTTGTCACCATGATTATTTGCAGTCAGTATGGCTCCATCAATAACCATACTGTCCTCCTTGACAAGTCTTATACCTCTGCTCCTCATGTCAAACTCCAAAAAAGAGAGAAAGCCTTTAAAAAATCAATATAACTCTGGTTCTGCACTTTCTCTTACTCTTACCTGCGGGCCCGCACCTCAAGTACATAATACCTGCATACTTGTACGCTCTGTCTGTAAAGGGGTGGGTGCGTACCCCTGTAAAAGTCAAAAGGCGCAAGTTTTACTTCAAAAAACTTACTTGCGGTCGATTCTAGAGCATTCTAGAAGATAGTTTGACATGGATTGAGCGCCTCTAGATGGTTCATGCATCCCAATGAAAGAGGAACTTATCCGATGAAGAGGGGAGCTATCCCTTTGAAAGAGGGGCTTATCCCATTGATGGTGGACCTATTTAACTTCCTCCAAAGCATTATAAATACAGGCATTGGGCCAGAGGTAGGGGAGGTTGAAAGATGAATATTCCTAAGGGTAGATGCTGCTGAAATTAGGACTCCCTTATAGAGCTTGAGAGGAGATATCACATTCCTTTCTTAGCTTCATTTGGAAGTGGGTGAGCTGATCAAAGTAGAGGAGAACTCTTGCTGGACCCTGGGAGGGACCTGCACAACACCAAGGCATTGGTTGTAAGGTTTCTTTTGTTTCCAATTAATACAATTAAGTTGATTTTTCTCAACAAGTTGTTATATATAATTTGTTTCATAAACTCCTTGGGCTTTATGATAAATATATTTTATTATATGAGTTATTCAGGTGCTATGTAATCGTTTGCTTGTTTGTGTATGCAGGCTTCAAGGAGAGGAGCTCATCTGGATCAAAGAGGCTTGGCCGCTACAAACAACGTTGGACTAAAGGTAAGCCTTAAACACCTAGTTGCTTTTATTTTAAATGCATATTTAGGGAAAGATAGTGCTTGATTGTTTTGTTTGTCACTAGAAAAGCCTTAGTTTCTAGGGAGGTCATTTTTGTCCAAAAAATTGACTCTTTCCACATGACATCCCTATAGGGAACAACAAAGGAAAATGCACACGGAAAGTGTTGTTCCCTATAGGGAGCAGTAGTTGTTCCCTGCAGGGAACAACAAAGAAAAATATGAAAAAAAACTAATAAACAATCATCTCCACTGTTCTAAGCAAATACAATCAAATAGAAAGAAAACAAAAAAATCAATTCTATGTACAAGTTTCAGAAATAAATTCTTCACTAGGCTGTTGCTGTCGAAGACTTGCCCTCTTTAGCAAGAATTTGTATCGTGGAATCTTCATGTATCTATTGGCAAAAGGATTCTCTTGTAAGTGGTTTGTGGTAGAGGCGTACTCAATGCCCATTTGATTTAAAAGAGTAGCCAAACCCATCAATGGTGGCTAATGTAAGGGTGCCATTCTCACGCACCTCATTTATCTCATAGGGACCTAACCATTTGGTCTGCAGTTTGCTCGGGAAATCCTCGAACCTAGAATCGTACAGAAGTGCCCAGTCACCTTCATGCAATATCTTTTTCTTGATGAGGGCATCATGCCATTTTTCTCTTTATTGTTGAATCAGTGCAGTATGTTGAAGAGATGATAGCCGGATTTCATCCAATTCATTAATTTGATGTAGTCTATTAACCTGTGCTTCATTCAAATCCAGCCTTACTTCTTGCGCTATTTTTGAGCCTCAAACCTGCACCTTCCTATACACCCTCTAAGCCTTCTTTTTCCACTTACTTCATCCACCCAGCTATTAAATCATTGCATTATAGTCTAAAAAGAGTTTTTTACATTGTTTTCTAACTATGCTTATGACTGTTGTTTGGTTTAGTTTTTGTTCATGCAGCTGCAGAAAGTTGTCAATTTCCGCAGCCAGCACAGGTTTCCGTAGCCATCACAAGATTCCGTAGCTATTTTGTTAAAAGTTGTGCTACAAGTGTCCTATGAAGAAACGAGCCACATGGGCAAGCCACAGGTGACGGGTATATGGAACGTGCCTTCAAATCAACCAAATCATTCATGGAAGGTCACGGTCAACAAGGGTCAAAGGCAAAGCCAACCAAGGAATTCAGCGGTGGCACGTCTCTGTTCTGAGCACGTGAATGTTTACGTGGCACAGTCCTCAGCCCACAAAGACACCAACACACCTGGAGATCATCCCCGTAACCTGAATCCAACAGCTACCACTCCGAAGATTTAATAGACATGATGACAGTTACGCTAGATCTCGGCTGAGGAGATCTACGTGTCCTTGGCAACACAGTTAATAGCATAGGATTCAGTTAGTTAGTTTCAACACTTTTTCATTATAAATAACGCGTTGATGAACGCTGTGTAGAACCTTTTTGATATGTAATTTCTAAACTATTGTTGTTATCACCCCACTGTACTTTGCTCTATATATGTTGCTGCTTTAATACATGAGAAGACTACTTTGCTGAGCTCGTTCTTGTGACTGTTCATTGACTGGCTGAGGTGGCAGAGGGCCCTTGCGCACTAAAGCCCTGTATAGTTGTTATTTGATTTCCTTACGTTTTTGTTTTCATAATCATTAGACTGTACATAACACGCTGTTTTGATGCTTCTTAATTCACTGTTATTTATATTTTCACTTCTGCTTTCTTGTAGCTGTCAGCTAATAAATGTTTTTCTGCAGGTTTTCTTAGGCAGCCCAGGAAAATTTTCATCTTTTTTATAACTATTGGCATATGAGATCATCTTGTCCTTCCTGCTAACTTTCATTTTCTGAAGTTTAATTCCAGCACTGTCCTTTTTCAAGTTGTGATTTTCTTATTTATTTTTCTGTTATTTAGACATCATACTACTCATCAGTTTATGGTTTCTTTCTATAGTCAAGTGACTCTATTAGTAAGAAATCATAATATTACTTATTGTAGTGTGATTTAGTTATCATATTGCTTAAACTTATTCATGATTGCTTCCCACAAGGTAGATTGAGCTGAAGGGTAAAGGATTAGAAGAGTTAAAGTAGTGTGATTAGTTTCCTTTCTGCAATTTAGTTATCATATTGCTAAAACTTATTCATGATTGCTTCCCACAAGGTAGATTGAGCTAAAGGGAAAGGATCAGAAGAGTTGAAGTAGTGTGACTAGTTTGTTTTATGCAATTTAATTTCTTGCCATTTAGATATCATATTGCTTGACTTGTTCATGATTGCTTCCCATAAGGTAGATTGAGCTGAAGGGTAAAGGATCAGAAGAGTTAAAGCAGTGTGAATTATTTGTTTGCTTTGAGTTGCTTGAAGTTCAGTTTTTACTTTCTTTTTCATTCAGCAGCAAGGATACTGGGCCACTGTCATTAGTTCACTGTTTTTCTTAAGAATTGATTTCATTACAGTTGTTTTAAAGCTTTCTTTTTGAGCACTTTTTAAGTTTTGAAAAAATCACTGTAGAAATCACCATCACCATCCATCCATATTTCATACTTAACTTTCATTTTCGCCATCACACATTAGGGAAAGATAAATCCACAAACAACCAAAAAGAACTCAAAAACGACAAAAGACTAAGGAAATGGTTATCTAGTACATATAGTACACTTCACTTCATCAGTTTACGAACCCCGGATTGACATTTTAAATAGAAATTTAGAACACACTAAATTGACCAAACATTTTGGCGCCGTTGCCGGGGAAGTGAAATTGGGTAGCCAATTTCTAAAAAAAAAAACTAGAAAATTTCAAGGAAGGGAAATTGATAACCTCTCAAAGTATGCTCTCCTCTTACACTTAGTATGATCTGGAGGATCAGAAAAGAGAAAGTTATTGGTTTAATAGTTTCTTGAGTATGCTCTCTTCTTGCACCTAGAGTGACCTGGAAGATCAGAAAGAGAATTATTAGCCCGACTTGAAGAAAAATAAAAAAAATGACATGCATAGAGCAAGAGATTCTAGGGGAAGGTTTTTAGCTAGAGCCAAGAGTTCGATTTTTACAACTCCATCTACTTCAAGGAATAGACAAGAGACACCTCCATCATCTCCAACATACACTCCTAGCCCTAGGATTCCTGGAATTCAAGAGGCATTAGTTGACTCTCACACACCATCCATCGAATCTGAATTAGGAAGAGATCCTTTCCTTCCTTCTACAGGGAGACAAGTTTTAATTGAAGAAGTAGAATCACCTGAGGAAGAAGAGGGAGAAATTCCTCCTCGTTCACCCTTAGTAGAGGAACCAAAGGACTCTGAAGTCTCCAGGGAAACTACCATGACAGAAGAAGGAGTAAACGGATTTGGTAGAGGCAGAGGTAGAGGAGGAGGAGGAGGAAATAATGGAGGAGGTAGAGGTAACAATGGGGGAAATAGGGATGGAGATAACTCATTTTGATTTCCTATAGTCGATGAGGATTCTCGAGCGACATTGAAAAATATTTCACCATCTGTCCTCCCAAACTTTCATGGGTTAAGAAATGAGGATCCTGAAACATTTCTATTTGAGTTTGAGGTCGTGTGTCGAACCTATGATTATCTGGAAGACTCTCAAAAACTCAAACTGTTTCCTTCAACATTGAAAGGAGCAGCTTTGAAATGGTTCATGGGATTACTCACTCAATCCATTAGGACTTGGAATGATATGAAACAAACATTTTTGGATAGGTATCTCCACTATTGTATGCCCACCAATCACAAGGATGAGGTATTCAAAATGGTACAAAAAGAAGATGAAAACTTGGAGGATTTACTTGAAAGATTTCAATACAACCTGAAAAGAGCAAAAATGAGTAACTTAGATGAGGAAACCTTGAAAGCCCTTTTATTAATATCCATTAGAGATGAATAGATAGAAATTTTGAACATGATGGCAAAAGGAGACATATCTCAACTTCCACTTCATGATATAGCAGAACTGTGTGTCCATCTCTCAAGGGGGAAATCTAAAACTCAAAAAGGGCCTAGAGATCCTTCTCTCATCAGAGCAAACAAATTTGCAACTGGATCAATAAGTAGGACTGAGATTGGAAACATGCTTGATGAATTCGAAACTGATATCTTAGGGAGTCTTAGTGAGCAACTAGACACTCTTAAGATACACAACAAGCAGAAAGCAGAAGCTGAGGCTTTGGCCATCTTTTGCCCAAAGTGTAGAAAGAAACATGCTCTAAGGGAATGTCCCTTGGATGCAAAAGTTGTAGAAACATGTGTAATTTGTTCAGAGAATCATGAGACCAAGGATTGTCCTTCAATTCCTGGGTTCAAAGTTGTCTTTCAAGAAGATCCAAATACAATTGAGCCTCTCTGTTTTGTTGCAAGGAGACCTTGGCAGGGGCAGCAAAATCAAGGGTTTAACAACTCTATGAATTTTCAACCCCCACCAAGTTGGAATCCTTGGCAACAACCTTGGTCCCAACCTCAAAATCCTTTTCAATCATGGGTACAAAGTATGCAAAATCCTTATGGGAGATTTGCTCAATTTTATCAATATCCTCCATCTTTTCAAAATCAACAAGCTCCACAACTTCCAAATCAAAATCCACAATTATCATTGCCATTTCCACAAAAACAACAACCTTCTCAACAGAATCTAAATTCTCAACTCTTGCTCCCATTTCAACAGAAGTCAAATCAACTTCCTTCTCAACCATTGCCAAACCCCAATAATAAAAACCCTCAAAATTCTTACATGATAGAAGGTCAACAATTTCCTGCCTATATGATTGTTCCTCTCAATGATGTACAACTCAGATCTAGTAGAGTTTTAGATAAACCTTCTATAGATGCCCAAAATCAAAGCATTTCTGAGGAAGAATCTCTTGAAGCCAATAAGGGTTATGAAGCATCTCTTCAAAACCCAAACACTCAGAAAGAAAAAGAAAAGGAGCTAACCCCCACAACTCCTATAGTTGAGCAACCTGCATCTTCATCCACACCTCCTTTTCCTGAAAGATTAAAAATTGACAAAGGGGTAGAAAAACAAATCTTGTTGCCTGACTATGATTTTCTAGATGAATTGAAGAATGTATGTATCAAGATTCCCTTGTTACAAGCCATTAAAGAGATTCCTATTCTAGCAAAAACAATAAAGGAGTTGAGTTTTAAAAGACTAGGAAGGAAACCCAGAGACACAAGAAGAATCCACCTGGTAGGGAAAATTGCAGATATCATGATGGAAAAAATTACTATGCAGAAGTATGTAGATCCCGGTAGTCCAATTGTCAAAACACATATCAATGGGGTAGAAATTCCAAATACTTTGATTGATTTAGGGGCTGCTATCAACATTATGAGTAGACAAACTATGGAATAGCTGAAACTTCCTAACCCTCTCTTTACACCTACTTTACTGAAACTTGCAGATCGATCAATTATTAAACCAAATGGTGTACTAGAAGACATTTCAGTCTCCTTAGACTCTTGGGAATATCCAGTGGATTTCATGATTTTAACTCCCAAGAGTAATTTAGGAGGACATCCTCTCATCTTAGGAAGACCTTGGCTAGCCACAACTGATGCTTTTATTAGTTGTAGGTCTGGGGATATGTATATTTCTGATGGTAATTCGACAAATAAATTCAATCTGTATCCTCCAGCAAAAGCAATTACAGAAATAGGAGATAATGAGTGTATTGATGATGAAGATACTATACAACCTGTCTTTACCATTTTTGAAGTTAGTGAAGATAGTCAAATTCTGAACACATTAGAAAATTTTGAAACATCCGAAGAATATGACCACACACAATTTCAATTAGATTTTGACATTGAGTATCTATCATCTAGACAAATGTCTCTTTTCTCTATGGAAGAGTTTGGTAGTTCCGCTATTGAGATCTTTCCATGTAAAACATTGAATATCAACAAAAACTTGGAAAGATCACAACAGGAAGAGCTAACCAAAATCTTGCAAAAACATTCTACTGCATTTGCATGGGATTATACCGATATGAAAGGTATTGACCCTAAGACTTGCATTCACCACATCTACATTGAGGAAAATGGTAGACCAATCAAATAACCTCAGAGAAGGATGAATCCAAACCTTAGGGAGATAGTGAAAGAAGATCTCCAAAAGTTACTTAATGTAAACTTCATTTATCCAATTTCAGATAGCCGATGGGTTTCTCCTTTGGCTATAGTACCTAACAAGAATGGTAAATGGAGAGTTTGCATTGATTAAAGGGAATTGAACAAAGCAACTTTGAAGGATCACTTTCCTTTACCCTTTATCGATCAGGTATTAGATACTTTAGCACGCAAAAAGTATTTTTCATTTTTGGATGGTTTTAGTGGTTACAATCAAATTCAGGTAGCACCTGAAGATCAGGACAAGACCACATTTACCTGTCCTTGGGGAACTTTTTCTTACCGAGTACTTCCTTTTGGGTTATGTAATGCACCCGCAACATTTCAAAGGGTAGTACTAGGAACCTTTTCCGATCTAATCCATGATTGTGTAGAGGTTTATATGGATGATTTTACAGTTTATGGTAATTCGTTTGAAGAAGCATTAGAGAATTTGGAAAAAGTCCTTATAAGATGTAAAGAAACAAACTTATCATTAAGTCATGAAAAATGCTTTATGATGTTTACTGAAGGGATTGTTTTAGGACATCATATTTCAGGAGATGGGATTAAAGTTGATAGATCAAAAGTTGAGGTCATCTCCAAGTTGCCTATTCCAAATTGTCAAAAAGATGTTAGAAGTTTTCTTGGATTTACTAGATACTACACAAGATTTATTGAAAACTTCACCAAAATAGCATCTCCACTTTTCAAATTACTTAAAAAAGACTGTGAATTCAAATGTGATCCTGATTGTCAATCTGCATTTGAAACGTTGAAAACAAGAATATCTGAAGCACCCATTTTGAGAGGGCCAAATTGGAAACTTCCTTTCCATATTTCTACAGATGCTTTAGGTACAACTCTAGGAGCTGTGTTGGGTCAAAAGGATTTAGTTCCTTATGCCATTTACTACACCAGTAAAAATTTGACTCCCACTGAGTTAAACTATACCGTGACTGAGAAAGAGTTCTTAGTTGTTGTTCATGCAATCAACAAGTTTAGACATTATATAACCGGCTATGAAACTTTTGTCCATACTGATCATTCTGCGATTAGATATCTCATGAACAAACCTGTTACTAATGGCAGAGTTACAAGATGGCTTTTAATTTTACAAGAATTCAATATTACTGCGTTGGATAGGCCAGGGAAACAAAATACAGTAGCTGATTTCTTGTCTAGAATCCAAAATACTAACGAAGATTCTCCTGTAGAGGATAAGTTTCCAGATGAATATTTGTTTGCAGTAACTACTAAGACTCCTTGGCATGCAGATATTGCTAACTATTTGGTTACAGGGAAGCTACCTCCACATTTATTTCCTAATGAAAAGAGAAACATTATTCAGGAGAGTTCAAGTTATTCATGGATTTCTAATGAATTGTTTAAAACAGGGCTAGATTGTGTGATCAGAAGATTTGTTAGGGAAGATGAAATGCCTGACATCCTCAAGGCATGTCATGATGAACCATGCGGCGGACACTTTGCTGACAAGAGGACGGCCTATAAAATCCTTTCTTTAGGATATTATTGGCCTTCTCTCTTCAAAGATGAAAAACAATATCTCAGAAGGTGTGACAACTGCCAGAGTTGGGAGACAGACTCTTTCAAATGAAATACCATTACAGCCACAGGTACTCATCGAACCCTTTGAAAAATGGGCTTTAGATTTCATTGGACCCATTAATCCACCATATAGACAAAAGAAATATATATTGGTTTGCACTGATTATGTCACTAAATGGGTAGAAGCCAAAGCATTGCCTTCTGCCACTGAAAATTCAGTTGTTCAATTTCTTTTTGAGGATATTTTTACTCGTTTTGGTGTCCCAAGAGAAATTGTGATAGATAAGGGAAGTCAATTTACATCTAATTTGATGGAGAAGTTGATGGAAGAATACAAAATCAAGCACAGAAAATCTACTCCTTACCATCCGCAAGCAAATGGCCAAGTAGAATCTACAAACAAAGTTCTTGAGAATATCATCACCAAAACTGTTCATCTACACAAAAGAGATTGGGCAGAAAGGCTTCCTGAAGCCTTATGGGCCTACAAAACTACATGGAGGAACACAACAGGACATTCTCCCTATGAAATTGTTTATGGGAAAGAAGTCCTGCTCCCCATTGAGTTTCAAGTCAAGACTTTCAAGATGGCAGTTCAGTTGGGGATGAATCTATCAGAAGCCCAAAAGCACAGAATGGAGCAGCTGAATGAGCTAGATGAGATCAGACAAGATGCAATTTTAAGGACTAATCTAGTTCAACATCAAAGAGCTAAGTGGCATGACAGATATATCAAAGAGAGAAAGTTTCAAGAGGGAGATTGGGCTTTACTGTTTGATTCCAAGTTTAAAGACTTCAAAGGAAAATTTCAAACTCATTGGCTTGGGCCATATGAGATTGACAAAGTCTTTAACAATGGAGTGGTAAGAATCAAGACCATTGATGAATTTCAGACTCCTCTTATTGTGAATGGCCACCGATTAAAAATTTATCATAAGCCACTTTCAAAAGAGGAGTTTGTCAAAATGTTCCAAGAGAATTCTGTAATCAGGCTGGTGGAGAAGAATCCTTCTCCCCCACCAGCCTAATCTTTGTTTCTTTCAGTTTTTGTTAAAAAAAAAAAATGTGTATAAGCCTGAAAACCAATCATAGATTGGCGGTCTTATACAGAAAATATAGAGTGAAAATCAGGGACACCTGACACTCTATATTTTCCAAAAAAAAAAATATCTCCTCTCCTTCTCTTTCCATCTTCACTTCATCTCACTTACCATTTCACTTCACCTCCATCTCATTCTCATTTCCATTTCACTTCACTCCACTTCACTTTCATTTCACTCCACTCATTCCATTTCACTCCATCAATAAAAGTCCCCTTCAGGACTATTTTCATTAAGTTGGTTTTCCTCTAACTATCTTTGAGCAGTTAAGGGGGTGCTGTCTCAGTTTCTGCAGCTGAAGACCGTTTCCACAGCCAAAAACAGTTTCCGCAGCCAGAAATGATTTCCAGCCAGCATCACTCTGTTTTCAAAATTTACAGTCAACTGTTAGTGCCATAATCATGAAATGCAAGTGTAATTGAGCTAAAGACATGGGGCATCTCCAAGACAACAAAGAAGAACAATTGGTTAGAAGCCTTGAGCAAGAAATAACAAAGTTTACAAAGGTATGATCAAAAATCTTTATCAAATAACAATTCAAGTCATAATTACGCATAGTCATTAAACCATAACAAGTTCTACTATGTGCAATGATTTGATACAATAACTCCACTACCACTCCTATTCCACGATATCACTCCACACACCTTGCATTCATTTCCCTAACGGTCTCATGATTATTCTGGGTTTAAACTCAAGATTGACTGCACTTCCATTTATTAACCGTACTCTTGAGACGTGACCTATTGTGTTACAGCTCTTCTAAGCCGTAATTTCCGCAGCCATCTATTGAGACGTGTAAAATTTCATACACAGTCATCCGATTCAAAGAATCCCGCCGTTACTCCACTCGTTTATCACTCCACTTATACCATACTCCTCGCATGCATCCACATTTTATTTTAAACTTGTTCACTGCTGCTCACCCTCTGTTCCTCTGGTAATTTGGATACTTCCATTCCCTGTTCTCCATTTCTAACTGCAGCCACTACAGTTCTTTCTAAACCCTGATTGCAGTCACTACAATCATCCTAAACCCTGACTGCAGTGACTACAGTCATACTAAACCCCGCTTGCAGTCACTACAGTCTATCCTAAACCCTGTAACAGAGCTTTTTTTTTTCCCTTAACCCTCACACGCAGAAGAACTCTCAGTTGGAATTTAAAACAGAGGATGGGAAAATTACTGAGAGCTGAGCCGGAAGGACCGAAATACTTGGAGGGTTATCCTCAAACTAAGGAATTGCTGAAGAAAGTCAGATGGCTACGATTCATCCAGAAGTTTAAAGGCCATAGAAAGGAGGTGACCAAAGCTTTTGCGAGGTCTTTTAATGGACAAACAGTGGAGATTGGAGACTTGAAAGTCACAGTGCCCGAGGCCACTATAGCAGCTGCCACGGGCCTACCTCATGAAGGTGAAAGGTGGTTTAAAAATAGAAGTGTGGACGATCAAATATGGAGAATCATGCTACAAAACCAAGGTATGGATACCACCGTATTTACAAGAGGCATCCCTGTTCATGCACTAAAAGAAGAATGGTCTAGTCTACAGTTAGTCATCCAGAAATTTATCACGTGTGAAGGTCGTTTTGGCTCTATGTATATGTATCATGTTAGACTGATGATGAATTTCATAGACGGTCACACTCTTAATTTGCCTCATTTTCTGCTATTAAGTTTGAAAAAGATGAGTTTTATAGTTCAAAAACACGTAGGCAATATTTAACCTCATCTCTACCATCATGGGCTCATAAAAATTCTTATTGAGGACTAGTTAAAGAAAACTAGGGATACTTGGGAGCAATTCTTGACAAGAAACTACTTCCAAGAGCCGTCTGAGGCCTCTGGAAGTAGTCCACCAAAGATTCCAAGGAAAAGTAGGAGGAAACAAAAGAACATTATAGTCCAAGACTCCCCTACAATAGAATTTCAAGAAACTGTCCAAAAAGAAGAAGAAGATAGAGCTAAAAGTAAGAAACAGAGGAAAGAAAACGGCAAAAGAACCATCCAAGAAGTTTATCCATCCCCTGAGCAATCCATAGAAGAGGATTATCAGCCTCTGTCAGAAAGATTAATAGATCTTTAGGCTGCTGCTATAGCCAAGAAAAAGCAAAAAGGAAAACAGAGTGCACAAGAGAAGAGTACTAGTTCATACTTAAGAAGGAGCAGTAGGCTAAAAGGGAAGGGGAATAAAACCAAAGAAAAACAGTCTCACTTTATTGATTTAGGTGAAGAGACACTTGAGAAATCTCCAGCTCATCCAAGCATTGAATCAAGTCCTCCACATGAGGAAAGCCCTTTTCGGCTGGAAAGAGAGAGCAGTCTTCCTCCTCCACCAGATTTTGAGCCTAGTCCGAGAAAGACACCTGAGGTAGATCCTAATCAGCAAGAGGCATATAACTACCTGGAATCCTTAGAACAATCAACTGCAGGACCGAGTACCACTCTGCCACTTGATGCACAAGTTCAGTCTTTGAAACAGGAGGTATTTGAGTTAGAAGTCCTAAATAGGCATATCAAACAGGAAAATGAAGCACTCAAAGAGAAGAGTAAGGTAGGCAAGATTGTCCATGATAACACTATGCTTCATTTAAGATTGTGGCAAAAGAAAAACAGAAAACTAAAGAAGAAGTGCAAAAAGTTAAGCAGAGCATTGATTAACCTCAAGTTCAAATGTCTCGTCAGGAAACCAAGGATGATGATGTTAGAATCAAAGAAGAAGAAAAGAGGGCTAGATGTCCTTGCAGAAGCCTCAGAACATGTGGATTAGAGGGAAATAACTCAATTTTGGTTGCATGAGGACATGCAACACCTTCACAGTGGGGGTATGTTGAGCCTCAAACCTGCACCTTCCTATACACCCTCTCAGCCTTCTTTTTCCACTTACTTCATCCACCCAGCTATTAAATCATTTCATTATAGTCTAAAAAGAGCTTTTTACATGGTTTTTTGACTACGCTTATGACTATTGTTTGGTTTAGTTTTTGTTCATGCAGCTGCGGAAACTTGTCAATTTCCACAGCCAGCACAGGTTTCCACAGCCAGCACAGGATTCCATAGCTATTTTGTTAAAAGTTGTGCTACAGGTGTCCTATGAAGAAACGAGCCACATGGGCAAGCTACAGGTGACGGGTACATGGAACGTGTCCCTTCAAATCAGCCAAATCATTCATGGAAGGTCATGGTCAACAAGGGTCAAAGGCAAAGCCAACCAAGGAATTCAGCGGTGGCACGTCTCTGTTCTGAGCACATGAACGTTTACGTGGCACAGTCCTCAGCCCACGAAGACACCGATACACCTGGAGATCGTCCCCGTAACCTGAATCCAACAGCTACCACTCCGAAGATTTAATAGACATGATGACAGTTACGCTAGATCTCGGCTGAGGAGATCTACGTGTCTTTGGCAACACAATTAATAGTGTAGGATTCAGTTAGTTAGTGTCAGCACTTTTTCATTATAAATAACGCGTTGATGAACGCTATGTAGAAGCTTTTTGATATGTAATTTCTGAACTGTTGTTGTTATCACCCCACTGTACTTTGCTTTATATATGTTGCTGCTTTAATACATGAGAAGACTACTTTGCTGAGCTTGTTCTTGTGACTGTTCATTGACTGGCTGAGGTGGCAGAGGGCCCCTGCACACTAAAGCCCTGTATAGTTGTTATTTGATTTCCTTAGGTTTCTGTTTTCATAATCATTAGCCTGCACATAACACACTGTTTTGATGCTTCTTAATTCACTGCTATTTATATTTTCACTTCTGCTTTCTTGTAGCTGTCAGCTGATCAATGTTTTTCTGCAGGTTTTCTTAGGCAGCCTGGGCAAATTTTCATCTTTTTGATAACTATTGGCATATGATATCATCTTGTCCTTCCTGCTAACTTTCATTTTCTGAAGTTTAATTCCAGCACTGTCCTTTTTCAAGTTGTGATTTGCTTATTTATTTTTCTGTTATTTAGACATCATACTACTCATCAGTTTATGGTTTCTTTCTATAGTCAAGTGACTCTATTAGTAAGAAATCAGAATATTACTTATTGTAGTGTGATTTAGTTATCATATTGCTTAAACTTATCCATGATTGCTTCCCAAAAGGTAGATTGAGCTGAAGGGTAAAGGATCAGAAGAGTTAAAGTAGTGTGATTAGTTTCCTTTCTGCAATTTAATTTCTTGCAATTTAGTTATCATATTGCTTAAACTTATTCATGATTTCTTCCCACAAGGTAGATTGAGCTGAAGGGTAAAGGATCAGAAGAGTTGAAGTAGTGTGACTAGTTTCTTTTATGCAATTTAATTTCTTGCCATTTAGATATCATATTGCTTGACTTGTTCATGATTGCTTCCCACAAGGTAGATTGAGCTGAAGGGTAAAGGATCAGAAGAGTTAAAGCAGTGTGAATTAGTTGCTTTGCTTTGAGTTGCTTTAAGCTCAGTTTTTACTTTCTTTTTATTCAACAGCAAGGATACTGGGCCATTGTCATTAGTTCACTATTTTTCTTAAGAATTGATTTCATTACAGTTGTTTTAAAGCTTTCTTTTTGAGAACTTTTTAAGTTTTGAAAAAATCACTGTAGAAATCACCATCACCATCCATCCATATTTCATACTTAACTTTCATTTTCGCCATCACACATTAGGGAAAGATAAATCCGTAAACAACCAAAAAGAACTCAAAAATGACAAAAGACTAAGGAAATGGTTATCTAGTACATATAGTACACTTCACTTCGTCAGTTTACGAACCCCGGATTGACATTTTAAATAGCAATTTAGAACACACTAAATTGACCAAACACTATTCTCAATGTCTGAATTTCAAATTCTATGGGGAAGATAAGTTCTTTTCCAAACACTAGCTGATATGGGGAGTATCATGTGGTATTCCTCCAAGTCGTGCGATATGCCCACAGGGCTTCTAGCAATCAGGTAGCCCAGTCACGTCTATGCGAGGCAACTGTCTTTGTTAGAATGGCCTCGATTACTTTGTTGGTACTTTCTACCTGGCCATTTGCCTGTGGCTGGTATGGGGATGTAATTTTGTGCAAAATGTGATGATTTTTTAATGTAGCAACAATTTTATGGCCTACAAATTGTCACCTTGCATCTGTAATTATTTCTCTGGGCAAGCCATATCGCACGAAAATTTGGAAAAGAAAATGGATTACTATGGCCTATGTTGCCTTTGGTAATGCTTCTGCCTTGACCCATTTAGTCACATATTCCGTTGCAACCTGTATATATGTCTTTTTATTAGATGATGGGTTTATTGGTCCAATGAAATCTAACGCCCAGTGTTCAAAAGTTTCGATGAGTAACTGTGGATGTAGGGACACTTCGTCAGACTGGCCAGAGTAGCCCATTCTTTGGTAGCTATCACATGCCTGGACAAATTTCTTTTCGTCCTTAAAAATGGTGGGCCAATAATAGTCCATCTGTAAGACTTTATCTGCAGTCCCACGGTCTGCAAAGTGTCCACCATAAGTTCCATCATGCCAGGCTTTTAGGATATCGTAGATTTCATCTTCCTTGACACACCTATGAATATGCATATCAGCTCCTGTGTGAAAGAGGTATCATCCGATCCAGGAGAACCGAGTGTTGCATTACACTATTAGTTTTCTTTCTCTGGCCGTCAGGTGCCTGGGTAATTTTCCCACTGCTAGGTAATTCGCGACATCTACGTACCATGTGTTTTCAAGGTTACAACAAATAGGTGCTCATTAGGGAATTGATCTTCTACTGCCACTACGTCGTTCATTTTTGGCACACGTGAGAGGAAGTCTACCACTAGATTTTCCTTTCCTGGTCGATCCTTGATTGTTATGTCAAATTCCTGCAAAAGGATTAACCATCGTTTCACTCTTCCATTTGTAATAGGTTTATTAGCTAAATATTTCATAGTAGAGTGATCAATATACAAAACCATAGGGTATCTTATTATATAGTGTCTGAATTTGTTAATAGCATAGAATACAGCTAGAAGCTCTTTCTCGGTCACAGTGTAATTCAACTCAACAGGAGTTAAATTTTTGCTGATGTAGTATATCACATAGGGTTTCCTGTCTTCCTCTTGGCCGAGGACTGCTCTAATGGTCATATTTGATGGATCAAATGAAACCTGGAATGGTAAATCCCAGTTCGGACCTTGTAATACTGGGGTTGTTGGTACTAGCCATTTTAAGTCTTCAAAGGAAATGTCACATTTGTCAGTCCATATAAAATTGATATTTCTTGTCAAAGCATATAATGGTGTAGCAATTTGGGAGAATTTCTTTATAAATCTTTAATAATATCCAGAAAAACCCAAAAAGCTACATACCTCAGTTTGAGTGTAGGGGGTAGGTATTATGAGGATTATATCAATTTTTCCTAGATCTACCTGAATTCCAGCTACTGAGATGTAATGACCCAGGATGAGGCCTTCGGTCATCATCATGTGGCATTTCTCGTGGCTTAAGCAGAGTCTAGTAGCAATGCATCTTTCCAAGACTTTCTCCAGTGTCTGTAATGCTGGCTCGAAGACATCTCCATATGGTGTAAAATCGTCCATGTACACCTCAAGTCCCTCATTTATCAAGTCTGCAAAGATGCTGAGTATGGATCTCTAGAATCTGGCAGGTACATTGCATAGTCCAAAAGGTAATACCATGTAATAAAAATCCCCTAGGGGTAGGTGAAGGTAGTCTTATCTCAGTCTTCAGGGGAAATTCTGATTTGGTTGTAGCCACTGAAGCTGTCTAGGAAAGAGAAGATTTTTTTTCCTGCCAATGTGTCTAGAACCTGGTCGATGAACGAGAGGGGAAACTGATCTTTTTGCGTTGCTTTATTAATCTCTCTGTAATCGACACATATACACCACTTCCCATTGTTTTTAGGAACCACAACTAATGGATAAACCCATTTGCTATCAGATATAGGATATATGAAATTCACATCTAACAATTTATGTAGTTCGTCTTTAACAACATCCTTTAGGTGAGGGTTTAATCTTCGTTGAGGTTGTTTAGTAGGTTTTGCATCTTTCTCAGTATAGATGTGGTGCATATATAATTAGGGGTCAATCCCTTTCATATCTGGGTAATCATAAGCAAAATCCTCTTTATATTTTCAAAGGAGTTGGATAAACCTCTACTACTGGTCATCAGTCAGGTTTTTGCTAATGTTTAGAACTTTCCCTGGCTCAATTTCAATGGGTTTGTTGTTAGAAACAGTTCTTGTTGGTATTTTTTGGTCATTGATATCTTTTAAGGGATCTTCTTCAATTTTGTTATCCAGGGCTACTTCAATCATGTGACATTTTGTATTAGATATGGAAGCTGGGTGGTTAATGTAAGTGTTAATAATAATGTCATCTTCTGTTTGATTCTTAAATTCAAGAGAATCTACTACAATTAGTGGTGATCGAATATTTTCGGTTAAATATGTTACAGGTAGTTTCCTAGTTTTTATTATAGTTAGGCTTGGCTGAGTTGGAGGATATAAAGCTAGGTTCTTCACATTGTTTCCTCTGGTTGTACTACCTGTTCGCCAACTTATATAAGCATCCGCGGTCGCTAGCCAAGGTCTTCCTAATATTAAAGGATGTCGATCTAGCTAGTTTCTAGGATTAATAATCAAGAAATTTGCTGGGCATTCCCAAGAATCTACAAACACCATTACATCCTGTAATGTCCCTTCTGGTTTGAAAACTGATTAGTCAGCAAGTTCAACCACGGTTGTAGTTGGATCTAAGGTTATAATCCCAAGTCTTTGACAGGTTGTTTTTGTGAGAATATTAATGGCTACCCCTAGTTCGACTAATGCATTGGGAAAGGAACATCCATTTATTTGCATTGTGACTATAGGGTTTCCTAGGTACTCAGATTTCGCTGGTGTTTCTCTCTCTGATAATAAATCAGACAAAGTTTTGACTACGTGGATAGTTGGTGTTGCTTTTATTTTCCTCGTAGGCTTTTTGGTGCACAATTCCTTCATGCTTTTTGCATAGATTGGAATGTCTTGAATAGCCTAGAGGAGGGGTATTTTTACACAAAGATTTGTTAATTCTCCCAGGAGATTGAAATCAGGATATTCGATTGGGCATGGTATAATCTATCTTTTTGGGAATGGTTGAGAATAGGTAATAATTTAGTCGTGGCTTTTCTATTTAACTGTATTCTTCATTTGAGGTGTTTGTTCTATAGGTAGTGGTTCTTCTAATTGTATATTTTATCACCCTATGACTCGATTATCTATCTAGACCTCAATTTGAGTTCATTACATTCTCTCAACTCAGTTTCCGGATCCAGCCCTTTAGTAATTTGTACCGACTGAACTGGTCTATTGTTGGGATTTGGGTTGGACTGGGTTGGGAGCTTTGGTCGTAGATTGGGTTGAGAATTCTGCTGCAGCATGTAAGGTGTTGGTAGCTTAAGCTGAGGTAGGGGGATTGTTCCTGTTGGCTGGTTTGTAGTTATTTGCCAGCTTGACTAGTAGTTTTTGTTTTGTGAAGTGGAGGGGGGCCATTGAGATGGATATTGATTGTTCTGCCAGAATGGTGGAAAGTAAGAGGAATTTGGCCAACTATTGTTTGGATTTGATTGATTAGACCAAGGTGACATAGAAAATTCTCGTGGTGACCAATTAGGAAAAGGTGGCTGGTTCTGCCATGTAGCTCCTATGTATTGCTGAGAATTATATTTTGAGGGATGAAAGAATGAAGATGGGTTAGTAGGCATATCTATTTGTCGTGCTTGCCAATGGCGACGTTGATTTAACAGGTATACTGGCTTCGTTTCTTCCTCTACCTCTTTGAATATCGTTGTTAATCTTGGGAGCGATTGGCAATTTTCTGTGGCATGTTCTTTAGTGCATATGGCACAGGTCTGTACTATATCTAGTGGGCATTCTTTATGACTATGTTTCTTCCTGCATCAAGGGCAAAAAATAACCAGGATCTGTTCTACTTCAGCCTGCTTCTGCTTGGCTTGCATGATGTCTAATTGTGTTTTCAAGGTTCCCAGGATATCTGTTTTGAAATCTTCTAGCAGGTTGTTGATTTCAGTACGAGTAATGCTTCTGCCAAAAATTTTGTTGTTCCTGGTGATCATATCGTGTTCTACTAGTTTCCAGGGAAAATTTTAAGAACCCCCCCCCCCAAATTTATAAATATAATAATTGGGCGAATCTCCATGGAATATAGGAAAAATGGAAGGCGATTTTATCAATAATATAATATGTATATATAATTTTCTGGCGAATCTCTCACTAGGCATGGCGAATATTTTACTCAATTATAAAATCTTGTAAGAACTTGGCAAGTCTTTCACTAAATAATAAAACTTTGTAAAGTCCTAGTGAATTTTAGTATTGTGAACTCTTAGAGAATTTTTTGAAGAAGTATAAAACCATATATGATAAGAGCCACATGGTGGCAATATCACTATCTTTTTTCACATTTCCACGACATGGAACTTGTCTATAAAATTATAAAAAAACCAACCAGGAACAGGAACAACTCAAATGCTTTGTGAGAGCTAGTCTAGAAAAAAGCAACAAATAACATGTCGGCAGAATTGTTCATCGGTGAGCCGCTATTTCGTGGGCAATCTGTAAAGGAGTAGTTGGATATCATATTTCCAATTCCGGGAAAGCCTTTCCCATCCCTCACAAGATTTGTTAAAAATGTTGGGTGTCTAGAAGGTGTGGATTTGCTGAAACAAATGTTACAAGTGGATGGAAACAAAAGAATAACAGCTAATGAAGCTTTGCAACATCCATGCGTTCAGTCCTACAGGACTATAAACAGCTGCCATAAAGATTAAAAATGGAAATCAGCTACAAATCTCTTGATGACAACACTATCAAGATAGAGGCCGATGCTCTCTTAAAGACAGAGCTGCTGGAAATGGAAGCAGGTGCTATGAAGCTGACACTAGTAAAAGATGGGACAGCACAGCTTCCCATAGTGCATCCCACTCTGGGACAATCAGTTTTTTGATGTTTTGCAGATTGGGTTACAGTCTTGCAACTTGTTTTGGATTTGTCACCAACCTGATGTTTTGCTTCTAATTTATTTTCATCTGGTGATAAACAAAGTGTCAATCTTTTCTCAGGATAAAATAGTATTCTTTACAGACATATTAACTTGGCTGCAAAGTCCAGGACAATATGAACATGACAGCTTCCAGGTTTTTTTGAAGATTTCTCCTATCAATTTACTGCCGGAGGGTTTTCTGTGATTTCTTGCACTTCTGAAATTTAATCAAATTTCTACTTGAAATAAAAGTTCAGAAGAGACTATATCACTAATGCTAAACACACATAATTAAGAAGCCGATATGAAGCATTGTTTTTTTGGGTGTGTTACAACTTTGGTGACCATGCAGCTCAGTCATTGCATGTTCAGTTTGTAACTCCACCTTGAAAGAGTGAAATTTGTGGTGTAGGATAAGAAGCTCTCTGTTAAGGCACAATTGTTTTTCCCCAAAATTCTAATATCTAGATTCTATCTTGTTCATGTCTGTGTCAGGTGATGTTTCTTTTCATGTGCATGTGTTTAGTCAGATATAAAATACTCAAGTTCTCACCAGCCTGGGCTACAGTGGCCATTCTGATGATCTATTTCATACTCATTGCATTTTTCTAATAAAATGACATTATATTCATTTAAATTATGTGATTGAAACAGGGATACAAGAGCTTATTTGTATTTGAAGGTCTATAAGGCAGAGTATAAGCTCACACCAATCCTTGTTATTCTCTGCAAGAGAAAATCAGTTTCTATTTCACTCCTCAATAACACTGACTAAATCTCAGTTTGAAAATCAGTTAAATTAAGAAGACTAAATCCCAGTTTGAAAATCAGTTAAATTTAGATGAAATTACTCATTCAAAATCATTTGGATGAGGAAATTGTCAAATAATTGTAAGTTGTCGTCTTAGAGAACATGAAGGGAGCACATTCGTCATATTCTACCAACTGCAACATACCTACCTTTAATGCACTCTCTGTAAGGACCATAACGGGAGCAAATGTGGACCCATGTACAAATTTTTACTGCCTCAGGGTTTGTTTCGTCCTGTGACTACTAGGTTCGTTAGTCCTTCACATAACTCTCGAACAAAATGAATCCAAGAGTGGAATATAGAATCTTTACACGCAATTTATTTTCTAGAAAGTCTATACAGAGAAATGAAAGTTGCAAGTATAAGAATTATGCTTCAAAAATGAATTTTCTTGTGTAGTGAGCTATACCAAGGGTATGCTTTTGCAAAGTTTTATAACAGAAAAATTTGTCAAGAGGAATTTATTAAGGAAATCTCTTGTTAGAAATGAAATCTAGTTGAGTTGAGATAAAGTCCATAGTTACAAAGAAGTATTGTTGTGGAAAGCAATTCCACTATGACATTCCTGTACATTTTAATACAATATAAAAGGAAATTGATGTGATTTCCAAGCTACTTGAATCCATTGAACACAGAGAGAATCAGTTGAGAACTGATGAATGAACATGGAAATCGATGTAATTCCTAAGCTACTTGAATCCATTTTGAACACAGAGAGAATCAATTGAGAACTGATGAATGAACATGAGCTGAAGCAAAAGGACACTATCATTAAGCTAGTCGACCCTGAAATTGAAGAAAATGATCATGTCAAACAAATCTACTAGCAGTGTACTAATAACGGTAAAATCGACTTGCAAGAAGAAAGTAACTTAAATACCACATTTTTTGGAAAATGAAATCAATCAACATCTAATCTTCTTCTGGAAAAAAACTAAAAGAGCTTTATTTCACTTTGAATTTCAAATGCTTGTTAAATGATCAAGTGGTAGTTGCAAAGAACAACTCAAACTGGGTGATATCAAAACAAAATAATTTAGTATTTCCAAGACAAAATAACATTACTGATGTATCTTTGGATTCCATGAAAACAAAGCAATTTGATGTATTGAAATGATATTAGGAGATTAGTAAAGAGGATCAAATTAAGTGATGTTATGGCCATACCATTGTATCCATTTACGCTTCGAGCGAAGAGACTCAGCAACACCAAGAACATCGAGTGCCCTCCAAGAAAATGTAGTCCTTGTGGTTTGTAGAGAGTCTTCACACTCTAACATCGGGCTCTTCAAACCATCTCTGCACAAGGTCATTACAAATGTAAAAAATCAGCAAGACACAAATTTGGTAGTAAATATGACCAAAAGAAGAACTAGTGCAAACAATTTTCACAATCCTGTTTTTGAAACCAACATTATAATCTCCTTAGCATTATGATTAGCTGTCAGTGTTCTTCCCAAGTCAGCAAACTCAGCTCCGCCTTGAAAAAGTGTAATTGCATAAAAGGAATGTCGGTCTCATGCCAATAGGTCTCCTACGATGAATGCGCAGGAACCTAGTACATAGACCATTTTTCTCTTCGCTTAGCTACCTAGGGCTTATTTCCCTTTCCAAATATCAATAATTCTTTTCCAAGAAAACATAAAATAAGAATAATATTTTACTATATTCTAAAAGGTGAAGATGTTGAAATCATGCCACAAAGTGAAAGGAAATCAAATATCTTTCCTCAAACCACCAAATATATAAAGAAAACAACAATAATTATAAAAATAAAACTAGATCTGTCGATCTATGCATGAAATAAGTCAAGCAACTAAAAAAATATGACCAAAATAAACCAAAAATTTCAAACTTGACAAAATCCTCTAAACAAGCAGCAAACAAACTGCTAAAATTTTCTAAGATATTAGAGCTAGACATCAACGCAATTTCATGTACTTGAATAAGCCCATTGTTGCTTAGCGTTAGACTTCTTAAATTAGTTATTTATCATTTAATACTAGGACACTGTCTATGTGAAAAGAAATAGGTCCCAGCTTCATCAAATCTGACTTCATTTCAAATCAAAGATCAAATCCAAAGGACACTAACTCGTTACTCTTGGATGGTACTAATGTTAAATACACAAAATAACAAAAAATAAAGATATGATAAAAAAGTAGACCTGCAAGATTATATTGGTCGAGTGTGACAAGGACACAAATAACTGAGACTAGAGAGATTTATAGAAGGCAGTAGTTACTATTGTGTGATTAGTGGTATGGTGGAGAGACCTACCAAGAAGGGACGTTGGTCTCGGAAAAGTATAGTAGGGAGATCCATAGAGCATTTATGTAAAAGGAAGATGAGAAGTGTCGTCTTCAAGTTGGTTTATGTTATGGTAGAATTTTGTTGGTGATAAGTGGTAACAAAACACTTACATCAATAGGTAAAAAGTAAATTCGGGGCATGAGTTGGACTGACTCATGTTATCTCATCCCTTAATGGTCCTAAGGACATGTGGGGACCCGAACAACTTAGTACCTAAAAGACTTGAAAACATGGCTGACAAATCACTGACAAGAAATGGCTAGCAAATGAAAAGAAATAGGTCCCAACCTCACCAAATCCAGCTTTATTTCCTGTCACGGATAAGAAACAAACAATGTAATGATTAAATATGAAACATCAATCTTAAAATAACACACATCAAAATAATGTTGCTGCAATGTTACAATGAAAAATACAAATATAGAACCTATTTTTACCTGAAGTTGACATATAGTAATTTTGCATGATCAATGGAACATGTATACCAAAATAAGAGTCCTAGGGTATTTCAATTTCCCAGTTCTCATCTTGGTCCTCATTTTCTAAATTGTGAACATGATCTTCTCTAAATGAACTGTCATTATGAGCCTCCAAAACATTATGTTCTATATCAAGTTCATTAGATAGATTTATTATATTGTTTTCTCCCCTTCTATCACAATCTGATCGCCAAAGAGTTAGCGCTCTTTCATATGGAAAATTGTCAATGTCATAATTTGTTACATATAATCTTAAACATGTATCCACATGTTTATCAAGCTTGTTCCTCAACTTTGACTTCAAGAATGATAATGCACTAAACATTCTCTCATCCTCCACTGATCCCAAAATCATGGTTTGACACAAATCTGCTAATTTGAAATATTCTGATATGTTTTCTTGCAGGTATTGGCTAGCACTTAAAGTAGTCCATAATCTTGTTATAGCACCATTTTCATTAGGATTCTCCAAAAAAGGATATTGCTTCCACATTGTTTCAGCAAAGCGTCCACCTTGTTGATACAATTTTGATGAATCTAAAATACCTTCAATTTGTTCTCCATGTATCCAGACTTTCTTGCAAAAATGGTCTACTAAACATTTTAATCTTTTTTGAAAATCAGCTTTTAAAGTTCTTCGACATTGACAATTGTTCCAATATTGAGGGTATACCACACACATGGCCTCCAACAATTCATCTCGAGGAAATCGTTCTCTTATCTCTAATGATAGTGATCTTGCAATTTCTATCAAATTTTGTCTCACTGAAATCACAATATTATCAAATTGGTCTCTTGACACGGGGCAATCTTTGGTGATTCGTCCTGTCTTACTAATATAATGAAAGGGAACCATATACCCACGCACTACGATACATAGTATCCCTTTTTCATCAAAGGTCAAAAAATTTTCAGTATTTTCTATATTGATGATCTCAGTCCAACTTTTAAACTCTGGACCAGTAAAAGAGTCTGGCATCTTATACAAATTATCCAATGCAAGACATGCTGACTTTCTTGCATTTGTGTATTCCGCAATATACATTGTGCGATTCTGAGACATTTTCACGAGGACATTCATTTCATGTAGCATAGGAAGAATTCCAGCCAATGTCAATAATGTCTCTATATTAGTTAGTTGAGAAAGAAGATCTTGAGCTTTGTCTACATTATAGCGATTTTCATACATCAACCCTACCAAAGATTTGAACTCACTAAATAGTCTTTGAGCTGGTCCATTTAATGAGATCCATCTTGTATCAACATCTTTCAGTAGTTTTTTTCCATTCGTAATACCATCTGCAAATTGTTGAAACTCTAAAAATCGTTTGGGACTACGAGAAAAGTATGCATGAGTCTCACGTACAAGATCTTCAACTTTTGAAACTGATGGAAACTTGCTTACTATTTTAAATGCAAGATTCATCCTATGAGCCATACAATGAATATTAAGCATATATGGTGAAGCTGATAGTTGTAGCCTAACACAAAGGCCATTCCTTTGTCCTTGCATTACCGCTGCTCCATCTGCTCCAACACATACCAACTTTTTTGCAATCATTAATTCATCCATACCACTTTCCTTCAATCCATTAAGAACAAGTTCATAAATATTTTCAGCTGTAGAAGTCTCTCTCATCTTATTAATCCCAAGTAGATAGGAATGTCTAATATGGTCATTAACCATATAAATGCTCATGCAAATCCATGAAGTATTATCTATAGCTGTAACCTCATCTAAAGACAATGCCAAAAACCTAGCATTTGCAATCTTCTCTTTCAAATCATCCTTTTCTACTTGAGCTAGATATCCTGCCCATCCCCAACCACTAGTTACAGACCAATGAGAAGATGGAAAGTTTGGCACTTGAAGAAAAGATAGTAATTTCCTGTGATCTGGATAATCTGTCATAGGACGACCTTTAGATAAGATGTGAAATACAGTGGTCAATTGTATCGTCTTGGATAACAAATTTCTTTCCATCGTCTTTTCAAATAGAGATATGATGGTTCCTCCGTCCGCCTCAAGTTTCCTCTTACATAATAAATATTTTTTATATTCTTCTGCATATTCAACATGTCGACATTCCTCGGAAGATTTCCATATAACAATAGATTTCTCTTTACCATTTACAATTTTCTTTTCATACACCTTTCCTGCATGCTTTTGTACCGTATCTAGCTTCATCTGAAATTTCACTTCTTTTTGAGTTTTCCAACTACGCGCAATACATCTAACTTGTCGGAAAAGCTCTTTCTCATTTGTAGGAGGTATTTCTTCAATAAATGGAAAACTTGAGACCCAATTTTCTTGGAATCGTCTTCCTATGGCCCACTGGCCTCTTTTCCTTTTCCGCGAATGGATTGTGTCACTTTCCAAGGAAAAATCTTTAACATTTTCATCACCAATTTCTGTTGAAACTGCATTTATCTCACCCTGACCACTTGAGGAACCTATTTCTTCATCCATCGTATGGATATCAAATGCATTTCCACAAGAGTTAACCTCTCTCTCAGTAACAGATTGTTCAAAGGAGCTTGAATCATGAAGAGGATGTGTATTTTTGGATGGAGCCTTTTGAAAGTATGATAATACATCTGTTTGCCTTGATGGGTTCTTCCCATGATTATCTTTTGACATCTCACTAAATATTCCACAAGTAAAATTTCCAATCGATCTGCAAACCTGCATGAACAGTTTTCAAGCGTTGAGATATGCTTCATATAAATTCACTTGTTCATAGAAAATAGAATTATACTTTGCAAAATAATTGTTGAGTCAACATTGAAAGAACATATATCAGAAATTGAATTTTGAGGCAAAATGGAATTTCACAAAAATTATTTAACAATGATAATGGGAAACTATTAAATTTTAAGACATAAAATATAATAATTCATTTGTATAACATTGAAACAACATCACTTTATTTGAATTATTCCTAATTTCCTACAGAAGTTGGTTGACAGGATTCAGGACCTGGTCCCCTCCTCCCAAGCCAGCTTACAGTATGTCTACCATGCCCAAAACTCAAAAGCTAATGCTAAGCCAAATGAAAGGGTATTGCTACTTGAGGAAGAAATTTGAACAACCAGAAATCTAAGTATGGAAAGGGTAGAGCCTCCATCTATAAGATTTGTTAAGTTTTCTTGGCCAATGCCAATGTTAGCATGTTCAAGCCACAATTATCCAAGCCAACTTTGTCCAAAATCAACCATTTCAACAAAAACTACATTGATCCTTACCAAGAAAGAATATAGCTCTAGTGATCCTCAAACAAATAAAGTTATTGATAATGGAATCATAGTATAAGGATGCTTACAAATATCTGCTGATCTCACGAGTCCGACAAAATAATGGGTTTAGGGTTCATATTTTTTTGCAAAGTTGCAAATCACTTCATCAAAAAACACATTGTGAATTTGATCCATGGGTGGAAAACCTAAACCAAGTGGTATAAATGAGTTCCAAAATATAAAAATAGTGTGTCTAACCAAATATGAGCACACTATTTGAAATGGAGACTTTGTGAAAAATCACATTTATACATTCTAAGTTAACTCTATCACAAAAGATATTGAAAGAGTACAATTTTAAACCGATGGGATCATAACAAGAATGATTCACCTAGATATGATCTAATTTTAGTAGTCTAATATAATTTATGGGTAACCTCTCTATGTCCCAATTATATTTTTTGGTATTTTTCAACATCTTCCCTTGGATTTTAACAACTGGCTTTCTCCTTTATTTGTATTTCAGCATCAATATCTTGATTCCAAAGGAGTTGAAAGATCAAATAATAAGAGTAAAACTAAGACATACTTCAAGCTTAGATGCATTTTTCAGAGCTAAGATTTGGTGGCATTGGATCCAAGGTTTGAACATGTTTGGACATGAATTTGTATGAAAAGACATGCAAATGAAATTCCTATTAGGCATTTTGAAAGAATTATCCTCTCCAAAGAAGGCTCCTACATTTATAATTTAGAAATTCCTATGAAAATAGACTCCAATTCTTGATTGAGGGAATTTATAAGAGGCACCAAAAAAAAACTAAAAGGGGCTTATCATTTTTGCATTAAAAAGAACCAAAGATAAAGTGAGCATTCATTATAGTATCCCATAGTATTTCCTTGTTGGGTATGCCATTGGATGTGAAGCTAAATATCTTGAAAGCTATTGGGAATATAGTTAGGGTAGTACTTGAAATTGACAAGGCTACTCTACCTAAGCTTGTAGGGAATTTTACTTATAGAATGGGATGTAGATATTTTTGAGAAAAAGCATACCATGGAGTTGCTCATGGTTCGACTATAGGTCACAATTATGGTTAATGGAAGTTTTGTAACCACATGTTTGCTGGAAAAACTGAGTGTGAGCCCTTAGTGAGAAATATTAGCTTGGGAATTCGTGTGACACAACGATGGTGAATACAGAAAAATAGGTCTTCATTACAATGCACATACTTCCATGTTGTAGGGTTCTAGTGTTTATCGAAAATATGGGTCTACTTTCAGTGTCCTATCTTCAAGAACGAGCTACTTTATCTTTTGGTATTGTATTAACACTATTGTAATCAGCTATCTCGTCGACCTACTTTATGGTAAAAAATTGGACCTAAAAAATGTCATCTTATCACCACAGCTTCAACCTATTGAATTTGGAGTGTGTACTATCTGATAGAACATCACTAGTGAAGAATTATCTAAACATGGAATGTAGATTCAAAACTGGAAAATAATTACCACAGGAAACCAAAACAACCTAAACTAAGCAACCTCTCGTAAAAAATATATGTAATAAATTTATAAACACATATTATAGAAAACAATAACATAAATGACCAACTTCTTATCAAAACCTATCACTAATGATCATTAATTCTGCACATGAAAGTCTACTACAGAAGAACCACTAAATTGTTGAATTTTAAGTCTTTGTTATTGATCTATACCCTTACATTTATTTTATAGAAATGAAAAGGCGAGCTTAGGGTATACAAAACTAGATCTAATCATAGATATATGGATTTTCAAGATGATGATGTGGTGAAATCCAAGCCAAGAGTTCATATTACCTTCGGATCTACACCATAAATAAAGGTCAAACTCCAAGACATAAAAGATTCTAAAAATAAAATTGTACTATCTTCAATCTACTATCTACTTTGAATGGAGATTAAGGACATAGATAACCTTATCCTATCCTTACCTACCTAAAACTCGTGCACACATGCACACTAACTAATAGAAGGAAAATTTAAGGTTGCATCCACTCATTGTTTATTCATGGCTACCATCACCTACAGATTAGATATGATGCTAATGTAATATAAAACAACAAATCTATTGTACGTACTCGAACACATTGAATATTACCATAGGCACAGACTCTAATAGGTTTTTGAACATGTAATTTTAGGTATATATGGTTAGAAATTGTGAGTCACTAATAGATGTTACAAGGATGAAGCCTTGCAGTAACATGCATACTTGCATGTATACTGTAACCTCTAGAAGAAACAGATAAGAATACATTAAAACAATATTCCATGTGGTTACAAAGATAGATGCATGTAATTGATATTATGACCCCTCGATCCAAAATGGTACGATATTGAGAAAACAATAAAAAGTCATCAAAGTGCAAAAGAGGCCATGAAACGTTTCATGGCAACAATGACGATGATGTATGGTTTAGATTAAGAAGAAGCACCCATTTTATGAACTCAATTTTTCCTTCTTTTCCTTTCACATGGATAATGTGAATTCGGCACAATTGAGGCTTTGTGCGATGGGCATTGCTGCAAAGATGAAATAGGCTATTGGTAAATTTATCGTGTACTTTTCCAGGTCCTGTAAGGATTTTCTATACAATTTCTCACATAGTTAGCTACTTCCCATCTCCTAAGAAAGGAGTTAGAGTAATTATCATTTAATGAAGAGGAATGATTTCAATATACACAAAACTTTATTTATAATCATAGTATCTTTCATCTTCTTGGTTAGGAAGACAGTGAGTACAAGAAAGCTACTTCCAAAAAATAGGACCAATAGAAGTTCCACACTCAGTACAACAATATGAGGATCACAAATAGATGGGTATGTTGTGATCAATCCATGCATAGTTTGGACATCACAATTAATAAGGAACTAAGCACTATGTATCTCATTGATGGGTATTGGGATAAAATCAACTATTCTTCTCCCAACCATTAACATGCTGGAAATTGTGTAACTGTCACCCCCTAGCTTGTGTAATTTTTTCCATTTATTAGACCTATAGAGATTACAGAGGTCTAATCTGGCATCCATCCTCATGGTGTAAGGTATTGAGTCAGTGGCTGCTGTGGGGGTTCCAAAGCAAAGATTCCTCCACCCTGCAACCCATGTGGTTCTCTAGAGATATGTATCAGCATAGTAAGAGATTCTAGGGAGAAATTTATCCACCCTTTCATGAATAGGGGACTCCAAATATCAAAATCTACACCCTTTAGACAAGAGGGATTTTATAGGTGTTTTCTCCACGCTAACTATGCCCAAGGATTCCAGAGACACATCACCGTGCTATGTACCAAGTTGGAATGATATGGGGCTAGCCAACCTCTTATAAAAAACCTCTGCCAAATAATGTGACCACTACAATTAATTTAAACCATAAAACCTACAGGGTTTATTTGGGAACGTTGCGAGAGGACAATACTTCCCATTCCCTAAATCTAGTCACAAGCTTAGTGCTGAAAACAATCTTCAACTAGAAGAAAAACAAAGAGCAGATCAAATATAATTATATTAAAATCAATATCATAATAAAATGTCTCACTTTTTAAGATAATTAACAGTGCAATTTGTCTTATAGCTTTACTAATTCTTTAGCAACAGTGCAATTTGTCTTCTTACCCTCCACAAGTCTTAACAATCAATTCTTCAATTATATGTTTAGCACCATTCACTTGAAGATAGGATAATTCTTCCCATCAAGCTTAACATTGGGTAGAGGGATTCTTTAAGATGAAGCTATCCTCCCCCTTGCTCAACAATTCTCTACAGATCTCAGAACAGAACCAAAGGTAATCTCAGGAACAACGTACTATACTACTATGACAAAGAACCACAATTCTGAAAGAAACATCAGTTTGGTTAGGATCTTCAAACAGCTACCAAGGAATCAAGCAAATGCTGCTCTGCAATTCCAAGACTTCAAGTATCCAGATGCATTGCATTGCTCTATGGCACATCAATGCAATTAATTAAGCATAGAAATAACATCTCTATGTAGTGGCACTTAAAATATTACAAAAGGTGATCATTCACTGAGGTACATTCCAAAAAATATATAATTATTGTTGCCACATCATCCAGATTTAGAATAATAATCTATTGGAATGGACACATTGATAAAAATTCCATTGTTGAGTTTGGGTTTGAGTTATTTCTTCCTCTAACTGCTCTCCAAAGCTAACTATTCAAACCAAGTCACCCTTCAATGACATACAACTCACAAGGTTCTCAAAGGCAGAAAAATCAAAAGCGTATAACAGTTAATATGTCCTTTACTGCTCCATTTTCAGGTGAAAGATTCTCAGTAATATAAACAGATCTTCCAATAGTCAACATGTAACAACAACCAAGAAAATATAGGAATCCACCAATAAACTATAATGCAAGGTCTTTTTTCTCTTTTCGAAAGGTTTCCATGAAAAACTTGTTCAAATTCATTTGTAGAGTAAGCACATTAAACGTTACTGTAATTAACCTTGAGCATGGAACATAATTCTTCTTAATCTCCATGATATTCAAGAATCAAACTCCAATGGCAGCATTGGCTTCAACACGTCTTCCTTTTATCCCTTCAAAGCTGCCATGGGTCATGATGGCTTGATCAATGATCGCATGCTCTTAAGACCAACAGTCTATACATAATTAGACTACAGTCTATACAACAGTCTATACAGACACTGTGTTCAATCCAGATTTTCATTACAAACACCATTGAGGCCATACGGTATCTCCAATTTTTCACATCATTGAGGTCATCAGTATCTCCAGTTTCAAACAGCATTCAGGCCACATTTGCTTCAAAGTGCTTACAAGTATTGTCAAACGGCAGTACATTCTAAATTTACTCATATTACACTTGAGAACTAGAACACATACCGCTTGAGAAGAGAGCTGCTGCTGCTTCAAGTACCTCAAGTGTAATATGAGTAAAGTTAGGCCTAAGCACCTTTATTATTGAGATTGAGTGCTTTCAAATACCAGGAGACAGGTGTGTGTGTTGACTTCAAGTTTGGCCTGGGAGAATTATTACACACTTTAAGCAGATTCTGTGAGGTTTCAAGGCACAGTGGGAACAAATCTTCAACTAAGGAGGTTGAGAACTGTCTAGTGACCTAGAACAACTAAGTGGGTTATGCAAAGATATTTATTAAGGGTGGTTGTGTTGAAGGTAGTAGGGAGGTTTAGAACGCAAGACAGGGGCGAGTATAGTCACTGTGAGAAAGAACTTGTGGAAAATCTGGGAAAATCAAGATTGTTTGTTATGTCAAAGGTCAAAGGAATAGAGCAATTGACTAGTGGGTCATAACGTAAATTTCCACAGTTAAGGCTGCTAGAAAAAGGGACCGGAAGAGCCAAAAATGGGAAGGTGAATGAATGAGATGGACTACGTTGAATGATGGAAATATGAGAGTAGCCAAAAGGTATGCATTAAGTGGTACTAGAGCAATATTGATGCTCTTGGGGATTGACAAGTGATTGAGGAGGTTTCTGCAGTGAACCAAAAAGATTTATAAGATTGCTCGTGAAGAAGAGACATCAAAGTTGAGACAAAGAAACCAAGAAAATTTTGGGCAAGAGGAACCTAAGAAAAAAAGTGAGGAGAGAAAGAGATTGAGAACGAAATACAGGATTGGAGCATATTAAAGAAGTACCAACCAAGTGTAGAGCTAGGAAGAACTGAGATATTGAGACCTCAGAGGTTAAGGAACTAGTAGGTAACTGGTTTGTATTTTTTTTTAAATGTATACAAGGAGTTAATCCTTACAGTGGTAATAGTAGAAGGAGTGGTAACAGAGGACCAATAAAGTTCTTAAAGTGTATGGCAAGAAACTTACGACAAATAGGCTACAAAACAAAACATAGAAGGTTTCTAGCTGAGGTCCTCAAAGAGAAGAGAACAAGTGGAGTTCTCAAAACTGTTGTCTCTTGTGTTTTTTAACATAAAATATATGCAGTTAACTCTGTCCTTAAAATGTATGACTGAATTCTGAGACTGCCAAACCTCAAGCTTGCTCGTGAAGAAGAGACATCAAAGTTGAGACAAAGAAACCAAGAAAATTTTGGGCAAGAGGAACCTAAGAAAAAAAGTGAGGAGAGAAAGAGATTGAGAACAGAATACAGGATTGGAGCATATTAAAGAAGTACCAACCAAGTGTAGAGCTAGGAAGAACTGAGAATCGATAATAATCGATTCTCTCCTCTGAGTAATAATGTTGAATGTTTTATATGTCATAATTATGGACACATTGTAGCTAATTGCAAAAGTATATTATTTCAATTACAAGAAAATAACCGCTTCACAGAAAGATCATCAACTTCCAAGTACTCAAGCTTCTTTAAGGGATGTTTTTTTTTCTTGCAATATATTGAAAGCTATTGATTACAATAGAAGGAATATGAAACAGAAATATTATGATTCCTTTGCTCATATAAAATGTTGTGTGTGTAACAAGTTTGGGCATGTAGAAAAATAATGCAGGAACAAATGTATGGATTGCCTAGGACAACATGGAAAGAAACTAGATAATAATAATGATATCATAAGACCTAAAAAATATGGATCCACCAACATTTCTCATAATAAGCAAAAAGAAGAAGAACATATAAGGTATGGCATTTCTCTCTCCTCAATTGAATAAGAAGATCAATGGTACATAGATAGTGGATCCTCTCATCACATGACTGGAGATAAGAGTAGAATGGATTCTCTCAAGAAAAACCAATATGGAAAGATTGTTCTTGGAAATAATGATCCAACAAAAGTTCTGGGAAATGGTAGAGCCTAATTAATAAACATAGAATAGAAAATGATACTTTATTAGTTCAAGGGCTAAAGAAGAATATTCTAAGTGTACGTCAAATGGAAGATAAGGGAAATGTAATTGTGTCTACATCAACCAAACGCAAAGTTATAGATGAAGAATCTAGAAAGGTGATAACAAGAGGATATAGAAACCTAGACAAATTCTATGTGCTTAAAGAACTAAATTCTCATAGATATGAGGATGATTTAGATTCAATGTAAAATAATATGGTGCCCATTGCAGTCCATTATTCTTAAAATAATACTTCTAACAATGACTGCAAAAGTGATGTGAGGTACATGACCTCATGACAACAAAATATGATTATCAGGTTCTCTCTGTGGTGTGTAATCTTAGGGGGAGTAATACGTATGTTTCCTTGATGAGAAATCCCATGGTTGTTTTGATACTCATATTGCTTACATTACTGATAGTGCATTTGATGTAGTAATAGTGAATAGGTATAGACTATAGAGACTCAAGGGGAGTCGTGCTTATGAAATTTCAACATTTTACTTTCTGTACACGAATATTATGAAGGACAGTCATGTATATACATGAGTTCTGATTTAAACAGTCGTGTATGTTTCTCTATGATGAAGAAACAATAGGACATGCTCAGGGAAAATTTTTGATATACTTCAGTTAGCTTTTATTTGGCTTTCTGATTCTAAAATTGATTAATTATAGTTTGATAGACACTATTTAGAAAGTGATTTTAGCTTTTATGAGTTGTTGAGGCTTTGATGGATCTCTTATTGATGAAGTTGCTTTGATTTCCTTACTAATGGATGAGTTGATATGATCAGACTCGAAAATAAGCAGTTGGTACAGGTTCAGGGGTAACATTTTCTATGCTTCTAATAATTCATTGTTAGCATTATGTTTGCTTAAGATTCCCTTGGTACATAATGATGTTTATATTAATGATGCACCATGCTATGTTGCAGTCATGGGTTTCCTATGATGAAATCATGGATGATAGTTATATATTTATTGAGCTACATAGTTGTTATGATGTTATTGATTAAATTTATGATGATGGAAGATTATTTTGATGACGCATATGGTACATATGTTATACTACTTACATGTTGATCTTCATAAGTTCAAGGAGATAAACATATCTTGAGTATACAACCTCATTATTTGATGATGCTAAGTGTCACTTGTTACTTTTATGATATTGTCATTATGCCTTCAAAGATACGTACATTGCATATGGTGTATTTATAGATGATGATTCCTATAGTGCTTGATCCTCACATGCACGATATGCTACACATGGTATATTGTTTAAGGATTGTTGCTCTTGATGGAATCTAGGAGATGGGTTACTAACAAAGTTTGATAAATGATGGTGTGTTCATGGTTTGTTATTGATGACTTTTCTCATTGATGAGAAGGTATATACATACAACTATCTCTATGTCATGGGATATCATTCATGGGTGAACTAAAGATAAGGATCTTATGTATGATTACTTAAGTTGCGTGTTGATGAAGTGGTGTTGGTGTGATATTTATCCTTGCATGAAGTAAATGTACCAAGAGAATGATGTTACAACAGGTCTCATGAATACGTATGCTTAATGATACTTGGAGACATAACATACTTAGTCAAATATTGATGATGTTAAGGAATGATGCTACTTTTCCCTATCCTACTTTATGATGATATGCTTGGTTCTCACATATGTTGATTGGTGCATGAAACGATGTGTTGCTATGCTTTGATTAACATGGATTAAGGCTCTTCCTACTAAGGGAAAGAGAAAGTTGACCTTGATGAGGTCAAGAGAATGAGTTGGTAGCAGATCTCTATGGAAAATATTACGTTGCATACTTGGTTATAGGTTGATGATATTAAAGCTACATTGTCTTATCTTTCAAATTGATGTGCATGTTTTTGTTGATGTTGTTGCTAAAAAATTCTTATGGTACAAATCCTATATGGTGTAAGATAGTTTTTGGTGACTACAATGGTCTTATTGAGGTCTCTTTTTTGTCTCTTAATGTAAAAGGTAATGTAAAGACCTATGTTATAAATCATTGTAAAATTCAGTCATGTATGGACTATTGTGGTCAAGTCATTTAACCCCATCTTTTCGAGCATGTGATGTAATTTGTAACCCCACTGTGTTGGGTGATCAAAGTAAGCATGAGTTATTGGCGATAGGAAAGGTCATGTCATAGAGTCATTTACTTCCTTGTACATCTTTAGAAAATTCAACATGTGCTTAGGGGAAGCACGGTCAATATTTAATTTTCATACTCAACAAATCAGATCTACAAAAAAGGGAGAGAAGCCTTCATTCAAAATTGGTGAGCCCTTTGCCCTTGATGCGAAATGCAGAGATATGCTTGGTTTTTGGAGAATTCTTGGTGACTTGGGATAGAAGCTTGGTATATCTATAGGTGATGGTGACCAAACACCAAAGTGGTTTCCATCAAGTCCAAAGGGGGGTATTGTTAGCATTGTGACTAATGTGTTGTCCTGAATGGAAAAGTACTTGTAGCGAGATATGAATGTGGTTTCCTTTATCATAACTTAATTAAAGATGTCAACATAATGGTAACATGATTAGTACAGATGTGACAAAGAGATCAGACAAAGAAATATCAGTATAGAAACACAAGAATGATGAAGATAAAGTTTTAGGAAGTATAGATAGGTTCTGTAAAGAAAAGTTGCATACATACATGGGTATGGTGAAGAAAAGTCCCATACAATTTGCGCACCATGGTATTCTAAATACTAAGGGTCCTTACCATGGTATTGGCCCATAGTAATGAGCATGGCAATGGATTTTTGATCCCGTCAAATATTACCATAGACATTACTAAGAATTTTTCCTTAGGTATTGGCTAAGGCCTAAGCTATATAAGGAGATGGAGATCAAAGTGTTAAGTATGAAAGTTGTGGGTTATCAATGAATAGTTTGATTTGAAATAAGTATGCACTGGGGAGTATGACGATGGATCAGATGCAATAGATCTTAAACGAATATACATTAAATAATATGCTTATGGGTTGTTTTGATCTATGATGATAATGTTTTGACATGTGTTTTTTACTGTGTATGGGTTTAATTGAAGTTTTTTGAGTAGCGAAGGTATGAGTCAATAATTATAGATCTATATGTAGGTTTGTTTCAAAAAATGCGTGTACATAAGTGGACCATAATCTTATTAGTAGCGTATCTATTATGTAGTATGGACAGATCTGTACACAGGTATAAAATATTAAAGGCCCGTACATACCGAGAGGTGTATTGTAAGGGTCGTGTATATATGCTATGGCATTACTGAATATGATGTTTGATCAGCTTGATCAATCTTGTTGTGTTTGTTGTTTTCTATCAATGAAGTCTTTCATGATGATATGGGTTGAATAGTGATGGTTGAGATTGAATTATTTGTGGAATAGTAATGATGTTTCTATATGTATGTGGTTTAGAGATGTGTGATTGGTTCTGTAAGTGATTCAATGAGTATTTCACTGACAATGATTTAGTTTTAGGGTTCATTATTTTGAGATCTATACACAGGTATGTTTCATTTAAAGCATGTATATACATGGATATACTTAAGAACAATAATGTATATATTTTGATATATGGTTGATCAAGGTTTGCAGTGACAAAATCTGGTTTCTGTGATGAAAATTATGTGGATTGATATTTTGGTGAATGGATTTACAGTGATCTAACTACCTTGGTTGTTTGAGATTGATTGGGGTCTTAGTTGGTACTCTATTTTAGTGATTTGATATGATAATTTTTTATTATTTGATAATGATCTTATATTATGGTAGTGGGTCCAATTTTCATGAAATGTGGCCTACATGTTCAATATTTTTGGTTCAGGTGGATCCAGTATGAAAATTATGAAACATGGTCCATGAAAGTGTTGATGGTTGGAGTTGTGAGTGAGGAAATCGAAGCTTCCTTCCAATGGTATATGGTAAATTTGATCAACGGGTAGGATCTCCCTTCCGGTGGGTGCTAGTAAACAAGATTATGGGGTTGGAGCTCCCTTCCAGTAGGTGGTAGAGGGTGAGAGAAGGTTATATCATTCTGTAGGTGGGTGTTTGCATGCTGTTATGTGTCTACGACAGTACAATATTGTAAGAAGTATTTCTTTATAATAAAAAGAAGACAAAGACAACAACATCAGTGGTTTTCTCCCACATTAGGTTTCCACCTAAAAAATCTTAGTGTTCATGTGTGTTGATGTGTTTCTTATGTGTGATGGTTTATTCTATTCTTACTACACTTGGTTACTATTTAATTAATGCCTATTGAAGTACTGATACACTGGTTCTAGTTAAAAGAGATGATGAATTAATTGAAAAATAAGTTAACTTGATATATGCTAGTTGTCTCCATAATAGTTTCATACATACGTAGGTTTACTTCAGTAAGTCACGTATAGGAACATGAATAAGAAAATAAAATCTCAAGTGAGTTTTAAAATACTGATTCACCATGACCCCTCTCATTATTTTTCCCAACACAAGTCAGTAAAACACTCTAGACCTTTTCTCTTGAAATCACATACAAAAGTCATTCTACCTTTCCCAACAGTTAGGAAATTTCTTATTAAGTGATAATTAGGAGAAAAGAGAGTTTATTGGGTTACAACATTACAAGAGTATGACCTAGAAATAGAACCATCTAAAATAGTTAGAGGTCAAGGTTTTTGCAATTTGATAACTAGAGCTCTTGATAATTCTACTAAAGAATATTTAGGTAACAATGTTCAAGTTTTAGAGGCATGCCCTTTTGATAATGAATCTCAGTATGTTGATTTAATTTTCTATTTGAAAAATGGTTATGCTCCAGCTGAACTCGATTACAAGAAAAAAAGGGCTTTGAGACTTAAATAAAACCAATATCAACTTGTTAATAATGCTTTGTTTAGAAGAAATTATGACTCTGCCTTACTTAAATGTTTAGAAAAACCTGAAGCAAAAAAGGGGTTGTGGGAATTACATGATGGATCAACTGGTGGACACTATAGTGGGGATACCACTACTCACAAAATGCTTCATGCTGGCTACTATTGGTTGACCTTGTTCTAAGATACACATGCTTATGTAAGTAAATGAAAAATATGCCAAACAACTTTAGGAAAAGAAAAGAAGCCATCCTTGCCTTTGCATCCAATCAATATTGAACAATCCTTTGAACAATGGTGACTAGATAAAATAGGTGATATTGCTCCACACTCTTCTGAACAACACAAGTACATTTTAATTGCTATATTATTTCACCAAGTGCGTGGAAGCAATACCCTTAAAGGTGGTTAGTTATGAAATTAATATTGATTTTATCGATTAAAACATAATTACTAGGTTTGGCCTTCCTATTGCTCTCATGTTTGACAATGCATCATACTTTTTTGGTAATTCCATTACTAAATTTTCACTTAAGAGAGGTTTTAAAATTAAATATTCTGCAAATTATTATCCTCAGGAAAATGGATTGGCCGAATCCACCAATAAAAACCTCATAAGAATTATTAAACGAACTATTGATGAAAACCAAAGGAATTGGCATACGACTTTAATTTTTGGTCTATGGGTTGACAATATTACTCACAAATCTTCTTTAGGGACTTCTCCCTATTACTTACTATATAGAAAAGAAGATGTGTTGCCTCCTAATTTATCTTTTCCTTCACTGGCCCTACTGCAATATGTTGAGGAACAACCTTTCTCTTTTTTACAATTAAGAATGTCCCAAATTTTAAAACTAGAAGAAGGGAGAGATAAGGCTAGGCAGACTCATATTCAACATCAACATATAGTTAAGTCTTGGTTTGATGCAAGTTCAGTAAGAAATCAATTTTTTGAAATTGGTGACTTGGTTCTGAAATAGAAGAAAGCCCATGAAGAAAAGGGAAAAAATACAAAGTTCCAAAAACTTAAGCTTGACTCATTTCAGATCATTGAAAATCTAGGCCCATCAACTTTTATCCTCCATAATTTATAGGGTAAGAGAGATTCTCTTCCTGTAAATGGGCTAGTTTTAAAGAAACATTTTCCTTGAGAACACATATTATGCTATAAATGTATAAATAATCATATGTACATATCAGTGTCCTTAGATTAGTTGTATTGAATAATACTTTGTTGACTTTGTATTAGGTTCTCTCATCATTAATATGGAATTTATGAATTAAAGGAGAATTATTTAGAAAGAAATTATCACATTGAAGTTTAGTATTGCATCTATTGTAATCTCTGATATCTTTATTTATATTAGCTTGTGATTTTTTCATGACTTGAAACATTAAAATATTGTATTATCTTTTGATCTCTCATCTATAGTTTCTTTTAAAAATAAAGGCTATTTCAAATTTTTGGCACCTTATCACTTCAATCATCATCCATAACTCTTAAGGAGTAGTTTTATCTCCCCATCCACTAATTTTACATATTTTACTGTGTAAACATTTAAACTTGAAGGATAATGGGTCTCATTATGAGCCAAATTACAATGATCATGGGGAACTAATGATATTGACATTATCATAACTAGTCACTAAGCCAAGATAATGACTTATGGTTGCATGACTGTAAGACAAGAGGTCTCATCATGTTAAATTGGAAACTAGGGCCAAACTCCATGTGGGTTAGCTTATTTATGGCAGCTGATATTTTTATTGGATCGCTCTTGTCGAGAGGTGTAGGATTGACCCAAATATCATTCAATTCTGATAAGTATTTATGGAGATATGACCTTATTTTTTTTATGTAATTATTATCAAGCTAACCATCTCTTATGTAGGCTCTAGAAGCCCAAACGTCATGTCTATTCATCATATACATTTTAGTCTAAATTGAAGAAGATTTGATGTCATTTGGGACACACAATTGTTGAGGGATCTCCTCCTCTCCACGTCTTGGGTTTTTGGAGAAGGAGTGAGACACCAAGAGAAACACACGCTGGTCCAAAGATGATGCCCTACCAACACATGATGATGCCCTAAATGATAACGCAATCATGAACCCACATGCAATAGAGATAATACGTGAAGGGTAGCCACAGTTACGTGAAGGATAGCCACAGGTAGCCACAGTGGAAACTCAATACGCTGACCACATAACATTATATGCTCATGAAAGATAGCCACAAGTAGTTGTAGTGGAAACTCAATACGCTGACCACATAACATTATACACTGGTCATTGATACATGTTAGGTAAACTTGACTTAGGATAGAGTCAAAGTTGACCAGGTTAAATAGTGATGGTTTTGGGGCACATGGTATTGTGCACCCATAGTATTCTTCCTGTGGTGTTATATGTAATGGATCTTATAAAAGGCTGGGAGGACTTCATTGTAATGCAAGACCTGGAGGTGAATGGTGAAGGCTCACTTGGTCTGATTGCCCAAGGTATTGGCCAATGCTAATGAGATCTTATTAGGTTGGGTTTTTCCTTGGATTTGGGGTTTTCCCAGATAAACATTTGTGTTTATTTGTTTATGGTTGTTGCTGGTTATTTTTTATATTTATTCCTCTCAATAATTATTTATGTTATGCAGTAAATTTCCTAACAACTGGTATCAGAGGCAGATATTGGCTTCAAAGGGATTCTTTGATGCTAGGGGTTTATAGTGATTAATGAGATCAATGCAGCCCTTTTACAGATTTGGTTCTGGAAAATAATGGTGGAACAATCGTACGCAGAAGAACCTTGAGGAGAATGTGCGGAAGATAGTGCCATAACTGCTAGGGATCGCAGGGCATTTGCGATATGAATTTATTTTGTTTATGTCATTATTATCAAGCTAACCAGCTCTTATGTAGGCTCTAGAAGACCAAACGTTATGTCTATTCATCATATACATTTTCGTATAAATTGAAGAAGATTTGATGTCATTGGGACACACAATTGTTGAGGGATCTCCTCCTCTCCACGTCTTGGGTTTTTGGAGAAGGAGTGAGACACCAAGAGAAACACACGTTGGTCCAAAGATGATGCCCTACCAACACATGATGATGCCCTAAATGATAACGTAGTCATGAACCCACATGCAATAGGGATAATACGTGAAGGGTAGCCATAATTACGTGAATGATAGCCATAGGTAGCCACAGTGGAAACTCAATACGCTGACCACATAACATTATACGCTCGTGAAAGATAGCCACAAGTAGCTGTAGTGGAAACTCAATATGTTGACCACATAACATTATACACTGATCATTGATACATGTTAGGTAAAATTGACTTAGGATAGAGTCAAAGTTGACCAGGTTAAATAGTGATGGTTTTGGGGCACATGGTATTGTGCACCCATAGTATTCTGCTTGTGGTATTATATGTAATGGAGCTTATAAAAGGCTAGAAGGACTTCACTGTAATGCAAGACCTGGAGGTGAGTGGTGAAGGCTCACTTGGTCGGATTGGACAAGGTATTGGCCAATGCTAATGAGATCTTATTAGGTTGGGTTTTTCCCAGATAAACATTTGTGTTTATGTGTTTATGGTTGTTGCTGGTTATTTTTTATATTTATTCCTCTCAATAATTATTTATGTTATGCAGTAAATTTCTTAACAACTGGTATCAGAGCCAGATATTGGCTTGAAAGGGATTCTTTGATGCTAGGGGTTTATAGTGATTAATGAGATCAATGCAGCCCTTTTACAGATTTGGTTCTGGAAAATAATGGTGGAACAATCGTACGCGGAAGAACCTCGAGGAGAATGTGCGGAAGATAGTGCCATAACTGCCAAGGATCGCAGGGAATTTGCAATATTTACCGGTTTGGAACATGCCGACGAATTGTTCAGGATTCATGCAGCTATTTAAAGAAGGTTGAGAGATAACTTTGGTAATATTAAAATTCAATGTTGATTTCATTCGAAGCTTTTTTCGTAGGGAATTGATAAGGGATATTTGCGATGTGTTCTATTCCATGTTGAAAGATGGAGTAGGTGTGGGCTGCATGCAGGTCAGTAGAAGAAAATTGTTCATGCGGCTTAAAAAATTGTTTGTTTTCTACTACATGAAGCCACCGGTGCTGGAATCTACGAGGTTCTCGTCAGGTTTGCAGTTGGAGTAGTTTGATAGAAGTTTTTGAGCAAATCAAATTGACAGAGGATGGATCAGAATCACAACAGCAATAAACAAAAAAAAAAAAAATTAATGAAGTCAAAATTATTGCATGTAAATGGGCATACTACTGTAAGACCTGGTAAGACATGTGTACCCCTCGGTGATCACCAGTAAAGTCTGGGTTAGACCTAGGTGATAGGGGGGATGTCGGGTTAACAATACCCCGGGTAAAAACTCTGAGGGGGTAAGAGCTAGAGTGAGCAGGATTGTCTCACTTATTAGGTTTGGCTAGAGTTAGTCAAGGAACCCCAAGTCAAGTTTAAGGGGAGAATTGTTAGGTAAACTTGACTCAGGATAGAGTCAAAGTTGACCAGGTTAAATAGTGATGGTTTTGGGGTACATAGTATTGTGCACCCATAGTATTCTGCCTGTGGTATTATATGTAATGGAGCTTGTAAAAGGCTGGAAGGACTTCATTGTAATGCATGACTTGGAGGTGAGCGGTGAAGGCTCACTTAGTTGGATTGGCCAGGGTTTTGGCCAATGCTAATGAGATCTTATTAGGTTGGGTTTTTCCCCATATTTGGGGTTTTCCCGGATAAACATTTTTTTTATGTGTTTATGGTTGTTGCTGGTTATTTTTTATATTTATTCCTCTTAGTAATTATTTATGTTATGTAGTAAATTTCTTAACAATACACAGGTCCCGGAGATTCTTACATGCAGATAATGAAGAGCCACATTCTTCATGGTTACATTCATATGTGAGATATACGGAGCCGTAGTTAGGAAATGCAGTCATATATGGAACCCACTGTCTATACAGGAAAAGCAGTCAGGTATGGAAATTCGCACAACAATGAAGAAATGTAATACGTTGTTCTTGGTGGCCCTAGCCGCAGTAAGCCACAGGCTTGTAAGGATGCAAAAGCTTGTACGCTAGACCCTATGCGCTGTCATGGAATTTTGATCATGATATTTATATGCTGGGAATAATTAACAAACAGTTCATATATATACACGTTGTTTCATATGACATATATCAATGCTATCCAATGTTGAATATATACACGTTGACCACATGACATACCGCTATTCATAAAGATCTATATATACAGTTCATGAAGAGAAAATTCTACGTAGCGGCTCTACATAACATATGCGCAGGTCATACACAGATATGGTATACGTTGCAATGTAGATAAGAAGCCGCAGTCACATAGAGAAGAGTTGCAGTAGGTTTTGACTGTACCTAGGGTTTCGGTGCAGTCACAACCTCAATGCCAAGAGCTATGAATAACAAAATCGCAGTGAAGAAGAGTCTCAGCAACATAACGGTTACAAAGGTTACATAATAGAGCAGTAATGAGACTCATTGTCTCAACAAATATACAGTGATGACAAAGATATATTGCAACAGTCATCATAATGATGACTTCAATAATGAATGTCTTAGTGCATCAATGAAAGCATCAATATCAAAATGAGTGGATCACGTTGATATGAAGCAAGAGTGAATATCTCCGTAATAATGGCTCCAATGGTACTGAAATAAGGAGGATCTCAACAGCGATGAAAAAGAGGATTAGAGATCTGGTATATGGATCTCTGTGACATGCAACAGAGACTTGGAGTACAACATTATGTATGGGTAGCATAGTGATGAGATCATGAGCAGCATGACGATACATGCTACATGGTAAGGTGCAGCAAATGGATGAAAGGTAGCACTATGATAGGTGAAGTCGTCACCTTGAAGAATCAGTTGAAGCATAATGTCTTCAACTAATCTCATCGTCATAGGAGATGATCTATGCTCAGATCTATATAAGTCAAAGTGTTGACATCTGTTGTAAATGTATTATCTCTCTCTCTCTTTCTCTGTTGAACTTTGAAGTAAATAAAAGAAGAATTGATCAAGGGTTTCCCCACACATTGTGGGGTTTGTCCCTGGCTCGTGCCACATCTTGTGTCCTCTTGTCTTGGCTTGTCTTCTGCGATTTATATTTACGTTCTATCTGTAGTTTACTTTATGCTAATGTGATTGCTAATATGGAAAAGAAATTAAATAAATTGCTCTGGCATAGAACATACCAAAAACTAACATGGTATCATAGCTGAGGTGAAGAAAATACCCAAGCAAGAGTGAAAGAGCAATCATCGAAGATAGTTGGGACAAGACAGAAGGATCAATGGGTTCCTCATAATTCACCTAAAGTGAAGTTGAAGCAGAGAATGTTATCAGAATATCACAGCGAAAGTTTCTGATGGCATACCGAAAGATCACTTCATTGGGTAGAAGGAAAGGCAAATGTCTTGGTTACAAGTTCAGCCCCTATGCGAAGGAGTGTCCGAATGGAAGAGATGCAGGTCATCTAGGACACGACTGACTCTTCAAGGAAGCAAGGAAACCCAAGAATGGAAGTTGAAGGTTTTGAGGTGGCATTCATTGATGAAAAGGTACGTGTTTGAAAATAGAATTTTCAAAGATGTTTTTGATTTCAGGGTTGTATCAAGTTGCAGGAAGTCCACTGGGGACCATGTCCATTGACACAACACCTAAGGTCTGTGAGTCAGATAGTGACAAAGATGCCTGAATACAAAAAGAGCATGAAGGTACATGTATGAGATGTACCGAAGGAAAATCTTACAAGGGGACCATTCCCCCTCAGGTAGCAGGTCCACGGGTTTGGAACAACCCAAGGGGTTTGAGATTGATGATCAGGAATCTCATGTATACAGGTGGAAGAAAGCCCTCTATGGCTTGAAGCAAAACACCCCGGGTGTAGTATGAGAGGACTGATAGCTGTTTGATGAAGCCGAGATTCACTAAGGGGTGAAACTGATCCAAACCATTACCCGAAGGTTGTGGATGATAGGCCTCTCATATCGGAACCTTATGCGGATGAACTATTTCTGATAGTTGCAGACCCTCTCATTTAATGAAGACAGAGGGAGTTGGATTCCAGATGTTGAATGATAAACTGCAAGCCTGTGACTACCTCGAGGATAGTAAGCCTGTGACTACCTCGAGGATAGTAAGCCTGTGACCAGATTTGGGAGTGCCTCTGAGTTTCATAAACTCATTCCCATTGATGTTCTTGGTGAACCTCCATCCATACATATGTTTTGCAGTTAGCATGGTGAGCTCATATTTGGTTGAGCCTCACTAGATTGGTGCCAAGAATCATTTGAGATATCTTCAGGGCACCATCTCTCATGGATTGAGATACATTGCCAGAAAGATGATATTGCATTATTATTCGAATGTTGAATGGGCAGGCAGTGTGGAGGATCACTAGAGCACTTTTCAGTGTTGGTTCTCTTTGGATTCTGCTTCGATGCAGGAAGCAAAAGTTGGTCGCTATAAGCACCGCCAAGATCAAATACATGGCTACGAGTGAAGAGGTGGGATTCAATTATTGAGGAATCCTGTATTTGACAATTTCTCCAGTAGACAAACATCAAATACTACCTTATCTAGGATGTGTTAAGTCGATGAGCAAGGAGGCTCCATTGCACTGAGATGATGTACAGGTCAGAGCCCCTAGGAAAGATCAAATTTGTGATTTTCCTGAACAACTTGGAGTCATCGAGAGACCATTGAAAAAGGGTCTTGCATGTTGCATACATTGAGCTCTGGGAGCTCTGGGGGGCTTACAGTTCTTACTGGAGAAACATATGAGCAGAGGGTGACTCACCCTCTTTTGGTGGTGCACTGGAACAAGATGATTCACTCTCTTATGGGACAAGATGATTCGCTCTCTTTTGGAATAGGATGATTCGCTCTCCTATGTGGTAGGATGATTAGTTCTCCTATGAGGCCTGGATTGATGTGTTCTCCATGGCAGCCTAGATTGATGTGTTCTCCATGGCGATTTTAGCAGGATTGATGTGTTCTCCTGTGAGGATGGGATTGATTAAGTTTTCCTGTCGAGGCATCCTACCCATGCAGTCTGGGACTCATGGGAAGTACCTCTCATCTGATCAATGAGTAGGGAAATGAAGTTAGGGACCATAGTAGTACCGATGTATGCATCGTTGTATCTACTGTACTCCCTACGCTAGGATGACCTCCATTGATCTGGGATCAATGATACTGGTCTAACCAGTGGTAGGAGTGGTACCTACTATGACACTGACTTTTGGTCGGCTGAGACTGGTCTGGGATCCATGGTACATACTCCGAGACTGACTTCGTGTCAGTGCAGGACTGGTCTGGGACTGGTGAGAGTGGTACATACTATGACAGTGACTTCGAGTTGGTTGAGACTGGTCTGAGACCAGTGGTACACTCTCTGAGCCTGTGATACTAGTCTGGGACCAGTGATAGGAGTTGTGCATACTATGACACTGACTTTGGGTTAGCTGAGACTGGTCTGGGACCAGTGGTACATACTCCGAGACTAATTCCGTGTAAGTGCAGGATTGTTCTAGGACTAGTGAGAGTGGTACATAATATGACACTAACTTCGAGTCGGTTGAGACTGGTCTGGGACCAGCGGTACACTCTCTGAGCCTGCGATATTGGTCTGGGACTAGTGCTAGGAGTGGTACCCACTATGACGCTGACTGTGGGTCGGTTGAGATTGATCTAGGACCAATGGTACAAGATCTGAGACTGACTTCAGTTCAGTGGAGAATGGTATGAGAAATTCTCGATCAATTCTTCTTCTTCATAGTTCAGTAGAGTAAAGCAGAGCCAGTAGAGCAGAGCAGAGCCAACAGAGCTGAGCAAGAGCAGAGCTGAGCAGAGCATAGCAGAGCCAGGAAAGCTGAGCAGAGCATAGTAGAGCCAACAGAGCTGAGCAGAGCCAACAGAGCTGAGCAAGAGCAGAGCTGAGCAGAGTAGAGCAGAGATAGTAGAGCAGAGTAAAGCCAGTAGAGCTGTGGAGAGCAAAGCTAAGCCAACAGAGCTAAGTAGAGCAGAGCACAGCCAGTAGAGCTGGGCAGAGCAGTGCAAGGCACTGACGACAGAGATAGTACAGTCGGACTTATGGATCAACGGATGGAGTTCTCCCTAGTTGAGAGGGAGTGTTAAATTGGCAACTAGGGCCAAACTCCATGTGGGTTAGCTTATTTGTGGTAGCTAATATTTTTATCGGATCCCTCTTGTCGAGAGGTGTAGGATTGATCCAAAGATCATCTGATTTTGATAAGTATTTATGGAGATATGAATTTATTTTGTTTATGTAATTATTAACAAGCTGACCAGCTCTTATGTAGGCTCTAGAAGCTAAAACGTCATGTCTATTCATCATATACATTTTAGTATAAATTGAAGAAGATTTGATGTCATTTGGGACACACAATTCTTGAGGGATCTCCTCCTCTCCATGTCCTGGGTTTTCGGAGAAGGAGTGAGACACCAAGAGAAGCACATGCTGGTCCAAGGATGATGCCCTACCAACACATGATGATTCCCTAAATGATAACGCAGTCATGAACCCACATGCAATAGGGATAATACATGAAGGGTAGCCACAAATATGTGAAGGATAACATTAGGTAGCCACAGTGGAAAATCAATACGCTAACCACATAACATTATACACTCGTGAAGGATAGCCACAGGTAGCCGCAATGGAAACTCAATACGCTGACCACATAACATTATACGTTGGTCATTGATACACAGGTCCTGGAGATTCTTACACGCAGATAATGAAGAGCCGCATTCTTCATGGTTACGTTCATATGCGAGATATACGGAGCCGCAGTTAGGAAACACAGTCATATATGGAACCCGTTGTCTATACGGGAAAAGCAGTCAGGTATGGAAATTTGCACAGCAATGAAGAAATGTAATACGCTGTTCTTGGTAGCCCTAGCCGCAGTAAGCCGCAGGCTTATGAGGATGTAAAACCTTGTACGCTGGACCCTATGCGCTGTCATGGAATGTTGATCATGACATTTATACGCTGGGAATAATTAACACGCAGTTCATATATATACATGTTGTTTCATATGACATATATCAATGCTGTCCAATGTTGAATATATACACGCTGACCACATGACATACCGCTGTTCATAAAAGTTCATGAAGAGAAAATTTTACCCAGCAACTCTACATAACATATACGTAGGTCATACGCAGATATGGTATACGTTGCAATGGAGATAAGAAGCCACAGTCACATAGAGAAGAGCTGCAGTAGGGTTTGACTGCACCTAGGGTTTCGGTGTAGTCTCAACCACAATTTCAAGAGCTATGAATAACTTCATCGTAGTGAAGAATAGTCTCAGCAGCATATGGGTTACATAATAAAGCAGTAATGAGATTCACTGTCTCAAAAAATATACAGTGATGACAAAGATATATTGCAACAGTCATCATAATGATGACTTCAATAATGACTATCTTAGTGCATCAATGAAAGCATCGATATCACAATGAGTGGATAACATTGATATGAAGCAAGAGTGAAGATCTCCATAATAAGGGCTCCAATGGTGCTGAAATAAGGAGGATCTCAATAGTGATGAAAAAGAGGATTAGAGATCTGGTATATGGATCTCTGTGACATGCAACAGAGACTTGGAGTACAACATGATGTATGGGCAACATAGTGATGAGATCATGAGCAGCATGATGATACATGCTACACGGTAAGGTATAGCAAATGGACGAAATACAGCACTACAATAGGTGAAGTCGTCACCTTGAAGAATCAGTTGAAGAAGAATGTCTTCAACTGATCTCATCGTCATAGGAGATGATCTATGCTCAGATCTAGAGAAGTAAAAGTGTTGACTTCTATTGTAAATGTATTATCTCTCTCTCTCTTTCTCTATTGAACTTTGAAGAAAATAAAATAAGAATTGATCAAGGGTTTCCCCACACATTATGGGGTTTGTCCCTGGCTCGTGCCACATCTTGTGTCCTCTTGTCTTGGATTGTCTTCTGCGATTTATATTTATGTTCTATCTGCAGTTTACTTTATGCTGATGTGATTACTAATATGGAAAAGAAACTAAATAAATTTCTCTAGCATAAAACATACCAAAAATTAACACATCATGAGCCGACTTGTTCATTATCATTATAACCTATAAATGGCAATGTTAACCTCTGGCTTTCAAACCAAGACAATGTCTTTCAAGAAACTAAAAGAAAAATTTTAGAAAAACAAATTAATACCTCTAAGATTTATTATAGTGGAGGGGATACTAGCATTACTCGGTTAAACGGTAACCCTGTCCACGTTAGGGATGCATGTTAGTAGCAATGGCTCTATCAGTGACAAGTAAGTCTATCTTAATGCAAAACTTCAATAGTTCTTTATTTCATGTTTTCAACTGATAAAATGACTCACAAATATAATGTCGGTTCTTATAAATAACAAATTTATGAAGTTTGAAAAGTAATGAGTTGTGTTTTATTCAAATTAATTCCAATCAATCTAAAGGTCAGCATTGTAATCATTCTAAGTCTTATTCCCTTAGTTCTTAAAATTCCATTTATTTTTAGAGATCTAATTGTTCCACCCAGTATGTCGTCAATTGTTGTAGCATTCAACAACTCCCATTTTTATACTTAGTTAGCAAAGAATAATGGGGAACCTTCATTTGTATATTTTATTTCATTTTAATAAAGTAGTTGATTTCAATAAAACTAGAGCATATTTTAATTAGTTATAAAGTGTAATAAGCTTGACATCTTTTTCTGATCGAAACATCACATATGAGAGCTACACTTTAAAATATCTTATGATAAATCAAAGCTCTAATGGGTCCTACTCTTAAAGATAAATCTATATCAGAAGATCTATATCAGAACTCCATTTTATCATAAATTTCATTTAAAGAATTTTACGATAAAGCTCCTCCTGATGCCTAACTCGCTGATGCTTGATTTATTAAAAGAATCATATAAAGAGGATTTTATCAATATTTATAAAGGCTTGTGTGCTATTACAAAAAGTAATATTATAATCATCCACTATGTTGGCATTATGATACAAGTATTGTCCTTGATGGCAACTCTTTAGGTAAACTCAGTTTTGATAAGAGGCTAACATGAATATTCAGAGGCAATAGGGTAATGGTACAGAGGATCAGGAAGATGAAACTAAGGTCTATTGATCAGAATAAATAAGTTGAAGGAAGAAGATGATGTAAGAGCAGTTTAAGAGATACACGCAGGTTCACTTAGTCCAAGCAGTGTATACACGTAGGTACTCAGAACAGAAATAGCCTACAACATACACGCGCACTCCCACAGTTAAAAGCGCGTACATGTTGAAAACCATTGTTTTGGTCCGACGTATTTGGTCCAAGGTATCTTTGGACCATGATATTGACTCTAGGTATTTAGTTCACGGTATTCGGTCCGTGATATTTGATCCAAGGTATTGGTCCTAAGTGGATTCGGTCCATGGTATTGGGAAAGGCCAAAAAATATCTAAAGAAGAGAGGATCATAAGGCCAAGTGTGCAAGTGAATAATATTCTAAGGAATACTTCTATCTGAAGTATATTTTATGTTGCAGGGTTATGTTTGGGATTAGATCTGAAATATTTATGTGCACCTTGAGTTCAATATTGGATCAGGATCATGAGACCCGAAATGACTTATTCTTGAATGATCTAATATTGGTTGAGGCCAGATCTGATGTTTTGTGCCTGTTTTATTTGTTATCTATCATGATCTGGGTTTCTCTGAAGTCTAGAATTGCAACAAAGTTCTGAGTCAATATTTGCAGATATTTATGCAGGTTCATCTCGGCCAAAGAGTGTATAGATGCAGGTTATGTTCTTTCAAGTAGCATATACAAAAGAAAGGCTTGATGTTTAGAGATGACTAATCTATCAGATCAGTATTTCTGATTTCTTGCCGCTGCTATTTTACTGTTGTTTGTCAATGAAGTCTTCTTAGATCTAAATGTAAATCTGAATGCATAAGGAGGTTGATATTTGATTGATTGTATAAGTGATAAGAAGTGTTTTTTGTAGCCTGCATATGTAAAGTTATGTAAGTTGCTAGTATATGTTCAGTATACTGTTGGTTGGTAGAGTTTGTGATTCAGAGATTTTATGATTCAAAATCTTTAGAGGTATACGTAGGTTGGGCTAAAGGATGTAGTGTATACAGGCAGGTTTTCTTCATTGAAGTAGCGTATATAGTCTGACACATTAATTTTTGAAATTTCAGTTGGTTCTGAGTGTTGATGTAGGTTTTTGGGTTCAGCACAGTGTTTTGATGACAGTGATCTGATTGTTTCAGATTAACTACATGTTGGTTGATGAAGTTTGAGTTTCTAAATTTCTGATGGGTTATTGATGAGTCAAGGTCTTCATATGTTTTGATATGTGTCAGGAGCATCTAGTCTGAAAATTTATGAAACGTGGTCCCTGGTGGAAGAGTGGAGCTTTCTGTAGGCTAGAATCTATGTACTAGTAAACATATTGGCTAGTACAAAAGCTAGGGGATTGTAGCTCCCTTCGAGTAGAAGCTAGAGAAGGAGAGAAGGTTGTAACATTTTGTAGGTAGAAGCCTACATACTAGTACGAGTCTACACCAATACAAAATTGTAAACATATTTTCTTATTATCAAAAGAAGACAGAGACGACAACATCAGGTGGCTTTCACCCACATTGGGTTTCCACCTTAAATCTTGGTGTTCATGTGTGTTGCTTATGTGTGATGGTTTATTATGTTTATAATGCACATGGTTACTGTTTAATTATTGGTGAAGTACTGATGCACTGATTAAAGATCAACACATGATGAATTAACTGAATCATAAGTTTACTGCATAAATGTTGGTTTCCTTAAAGACAGTTGCATGTACACACTAGTTCCCCTCTCTAAAGTAGTGTATATAAATCTAATTATGAAAAAGAAAAAATTCTTGATCTGATAATAGTGATTCACCCCCCCCTCCCTCTTAGTATTATTTCCAACAATTGTTATCAGAGCAGGTCCTTCAAAAGAAGATTGATCGCTTAAAGGAAGATCCATCAAGATGAATAATCACGAAAGCATGGGATCCATCAGACCGTTAATATTCGATGGGAGCAACTTTGTTTATTGGAAAATAATAACCACAACCTATCTACAATCTCTTGGAATAGATGTCTGGGAAATTGTGGAAGCAGGATATAAATTTCCAACAACAATTCCTATAGACACCGCAGATAAAAAGCAATATGAAACCAATGCCAAAGCTGTCAATAATTTCTTGGGAAGTTTGTCACAATCACAGTTTGCCAAAGTCATGCAGCTCAAATCAGCCAAAGAGATATCGGACAAAATCGTTCAGAGCTACGAAGGAGACTCTCAGGTAAAATGTGCTAAGCTTCAAACTCTCAGAATTCAGTATGAAACTCTTAAGATGCATAGTGATGAGAGTATAGCTAGTTACTTCTTACGTATATATGAGGTTGTTAATTGTATGAAGAATCTGGGTGAAGAAATAAAAGAAGTTACCTTAGCTGAGAAAATTTTGAGATCCTTGTTTGCTAGATTTGAATCAAAAGTGTGTGCCATAGAAGAAAAACATAATCTGCAGAATATCACTATGACATAGTTTCACAAAATCCTAACTACTTTTGAGATTAGAAAAGAAGGTCCATCAAATATGAGAGAAGCCACATTTAAAGCTTCATCAAAAAGAAAAGAAAAGGAAGCACAAAATGAATCAGGATACATTTCAAAAGGAGAAGATGAGGTAAATTTTGTCAAGAAGCTTCAACGGGGTTCTAGATGGTTTATAGGTAAGCTACCTTTCAAATTCTTTTCTTGTGGTAGAGTCAGTCATTATGCTGCTAGATGTCCTCATAAAGTTAAATATGAAAAAGGAAAGGAATATGCAAAAGGGAATAGGAAACATGTTGTGAATAAAAGGAGTTACTATACTCATGAAGGTAGTGATGGTTTATCTAATAGTGATGAAGATGAAACTGGACAAGATTACAAACTTCTCATGGATTATGATATCGATGATTTTTGGGATTGTTTAGAAGAGGATAGTGATGGTTTATCTAATATTGATGATTATAGACTTCTCATGGCTTATGACAATCATGATTTTTGGGATGCTTTAGAAGAGGAAAACTTTCATGAAGAAATCTCTAAACTCAAAATATGTTTATAAGAAAAGAATATGATCATAGATACCTTGACATACCAACTTGCTGAAAAAGAAAAACACAATGAAAAACTAGAATGTGAAATTGCGGGTCTAAGAAAAGATCTTGAGAAAAAAAAATCTCTCAATCTTAGATTTGCTAAAGGATCAGAAACTTTAAATGAAATTATCAAAGTTCAGTGTTATCCTTTGATAAAGAGAGGTCTTGGATATACTGAAGAAGCATCTCAATCACTGAAGCCATCAACCTCCACCAAAAGCTGTCTTGGTGCAGCAAAGACCAGTGAACAGTATGACAATCGTCAGGAAAGGCATAAAGCTGATCACCAGGTGAATCATACTCAATTTTCTCCAAGGATGAATATCAATAGAAGCCACAACCAACCTTAGGCAAATCATACTCAATTTTGTCCAAAGATGAATATAAATAGAAACTACAATCAACAGGTAAATAGATTCGATAGTCACAGGAACTTCTTCAATGGGCAATGTTTTTCATGTCATAATTTTGGGCACAAAGCTGCGCAATGTGTTGCTTACAAAACCATAATGACTAGAGAAGCATGAAATGAAAGGAATGTAATAGGGATCAAGAGAAGTTCCTATAATAACTTTTCTCCTCTTGAAAATGAAATAGAATGCTCAATCTGTAACAACTTTGGTCATGAAGAATCTGAATGCAGGAGAAAATTTCAGCAAACACCTCAAAAGGAGAAAACGCCATTAAATCCCAAGATATGGAGAAGGAAAGAATCTCAAACAAAAATATGTGGTATAGCCTTGTATGTAGAAGGATAAGAAAATCAGTTGTACATCGACAATGGATGCTCTAAACACATGACAGGTGACAAAGAGAAACTTCACTCATATAATGCCTTAGAAAAGGAAAAGAATGTCTCATTTGGAAATGACACTCCAACTATCATAAACATAAAGGTTCTGTTTTCTTGAAAGAAAAAGGTTAAAGCTGGAAATGCTATGTATGTATATGGTTTAAAGCATAAGCTGTTAAGTGTTAGTCAAATGTGTGATTAAGGAAATGAAGTGGTGTTTTGATCAAACAGATGTGTCATTAATGAGCTTGATACAGGAGAGTCTGTGATCAAATGTACAAGAACTCCAAACAACTTATACATACTCAAAGGAGGACAACAACAATGCTATCTAAGCAAAAATGATGAAAACTGGTTGTGGCATAAAATATTCGGACATCTAAGCTTTTCTCAAATAAGAAAAGCATGCAGAATCAAGGTTGTTCATGATCTTCTAGATATCAACATCCCAGAAAATACAATACGCAAACCATGCTAGATAGGTAAGAAAACCAGAGTCCACTTCATGGAAAAAGAAGGGTTAGCTAATACGCCTCTTGAACTTATCCTTACTGATTTATGTGGACCAACAAGGAAAAGTCATGGAGAATAATACTTTATTTTGTTCATTGATGACTTTTTCAGAATGTGTTGGATAGGTCTTCTAAAGCATAAAGATGAAGCATTTGAAAAGTTCCAAGCCTTCAAAGATTTGGTTGAAAATGAATCAGATCGAAAAATCAAATGTCGCAGATCTGATCGAGGAGGGGAATTTATATCGGATGAATTCTTTGAACTTTGTGAACAACATGGAATAAAAAAGGGATTCTTCACTGCAAGAACACCTTAGCAAAATGGTGTAGTAGAAAGGATGAAAAAAATAGTTCAACAAATGGCTCAAGCCATGCTAGATGAATCTGGAACTCCTGCAACCTTCTGGGGTGACGCTGCATTCGCTGCCGTGACTATTCTCAACAAAGAAAATGTTTCGGGTAAATAGCACTCAAGCTCCACATGAAATTTGGTATGGTAAGACTCCTACTGTAAAATACTTTAAAGTTTTTGGAAGCAAATGTTTTATCAAAAGGACTGATGAAAAACTTGGTAAGTTTGAACCCAGAGCAGATCAAGGTATTCTTCTTGGTTATTCTTCTAGAAGTAAAGGATATAAATGTTATAATAAAAGACTTGGGAGAATTGTTGAAAGCATTGATGTTGTAGTTGATGAAGCATGTAGAAATCCAAAACAGATAAAATCAACAAAATATTATGACAATGAGGAAGATGGGGATTAATTTCCCACATAAAATCAAAATTATATTGGAAGAAGAAACCAATGAAGCACTACAAGAAGATATAATGGTAGGAGAAAAGACTCTGTCCAAGTATGTTTAGAAAAATCATCCAGAAACTCAAATTTTAGGGGAAAAGGAGGCTGGTGCACAGACAAGAAGAACTATTACAAGGACCTCAATGTTGGCTAGTTGAATTGTTTATGAATTAAACATTCAAGTACCACATTAATTGTCAACCAGGGAAAGTCTTTTTATTTCAAAGGCTACTGCGTACTGTATGTACTTAAAGTCTAAAAGCATCGAAAAGCTGTAGTATATGTAATTCTTACGCTATGTCATTACAGTACTTGTTAAGATGAAAGCAATTAATTAAAACTATGAATCTGGAAAGCAAAATAATGGATGCTCTGTTGGCAGAGGATCAGGACCCTATCCTCCAGATGGGGACGTTCAGCACCTGCCCCTGTAATCAGATTTACTAACGCACACTGCACTCTCATTCACCGGTGAGAAACAAACTCAAGTGATTAATGAAACAGAGTACTAGCAAAACAAAGAATACCAGAGGTAATGCTATCAAATCCAAACAGAGTACCAGAAAGAAATTACTGCACACTTACACACTTGACAAGAAAGTAAATGGGTGAATCTTGTGAGGAAGGTGGGCCCAGTCCCTCTCACAAGATTCCCCAGGAAAACGAAGACGGGATTAAGTGCTCAAAACAGTATTATATTCATCTGCCAAGAAGATTAAATACAATAGAGTTCAGACTTGCTGATGTTCTCAGAATCTCGATTACAAACTGACCGTAGACACCGACTAACTCTTGTTTCATGTAGATGTCTCCTCTTTATAGAGGAGACATCTATTACAATAGAGTATTACAGCCTATTCAGTTAACCCATCTTGTCAAAAATAAGCAATTCAGAGTGCTGTTACAACAGTATGATAATACATTCTTTTCTTGAGCTTTAGCTGTTACACAGCGGGTAACTGACTTTGACTGTCTTCTCGGGATCTTCATATTCCTTCGCCATTTCCCCATGCTTGTTCATGCTGACTGTGTTCTTCTTTCTTTAGACTTCCGCTTGATTATGCCATGTCAAGATTCTTTAGATAGCTGCCATCTGTTGTTCGTGGCTGTTACAAAATAGCTTGCTTTAGGTAATTGCTGTTGCTGACTGTAGCAACTACGGAGTTGCTGCTTCTGGTGTTGCAGCAACTGCGTAGTTGCTGTTTCTGGTGTTGCAGCAACTGCGTAGTTGCTGTTTTTGGTGTTACAGCAACTATACATTATAACTCCTGCAAGCTTAAGACGATTATTTGACAATTTAGTCAGCGTTTCCAAGGATAAGTATAAAGATATTCACGAATATGAAATAAACAATTAAACATAGATACGCGGAAGGTTACTTCATACCTTGGGGTTAATATGTCATTATAAAATAAAAGCTTTCAACTTATGACTGCAAAAGGGTAACAATACGGCAAAAGATAAAGTCAAAAATAGGTCAATTGTGAGTCCCAACATCCCCCCCAACTGAAGAGATTGCATGTCCCCATGCAATGTCTACTCTGAGTCTGAGTCGGAGAACTGGGACGAACAATGCAGATTACTAAGACAATAGCTGTAGGGAGTAACATCAAACTTGTCTCTGAAACCACAAACAGCTCGTATATGTTTCCATACTGCTGCCTCTTCTCTTTTAGAAAGCCCAAACTGACCCTTATACTGATCACCCGGCAACCATAAAAGAGGGAACTTGAATTTGTAACCTATCCAGTTCTCAGCACAATGTTGCATGCATTCAGCATACCGAGGTACCCTTGATAATGCTACTTGTAGATTTGATGGGTTATACGAGTGATATTCTTTCCTTTCTGCGGGGCAGTTATCCCAAAATAGCTTATTTGCTTTCACACCCAATGATGCTTTGGTCTTTACATACTGCTGACAGTCTGTTAGGACCTCTGTTCGCAGTCTCATAACATGATCCTTCATATCATCATTGTCTATCATTTTTAAGTGTTGTAAAATGAAAGTGGCAGCGTTCTGTGGTTCAGACCGAATCCACAAAAGGCAATTCTGTTCGTTTTGGAGGCCTGAGACATAGGCATTTTGCCAGGTAAGCTGATTCGCCAAAAAGGAGATGAACACTCTCAATTGTATGTCACCTACTACAGGTGTCATATTCATGTTTCTTTCTTCAGACACAGCTTCATTATGGAGGTACAATTCACATAGCAGATTTTGGTCGCTCTTGGGTGCCTCTGCAAAAGTCTTCATAAACTGATCTGCTGTGACCACTTGATGAGGCCTCCCCTCTTTGATGGCCTTCAGCTGAATAAATGCAAGCCTTTCCCTTAAGAATGTGGCATAGTTGAAGGAGGGTTTCCTTGTGGCGAGCATCCTTTGGCATAACTCAAACATCAGGGACATCCTGTGTTTCAGTTCCTTAATTTCTTTATACTGGGCCCTGCACTGTTCCAGTGCTTCCCAGTTCCTATAAGCATGGTCAAACCAGGTCCCTTTCTGTTGTTCAAATGCTTTGCCTTGAGACTGGTGATATTCTCTCCACCATATGCGTTTCAATTCCTGAAAACTTTCTGTTTCTACACATGCATCACTAACAGTGGGAAGCTCTGTTTGCATACAGGCATCAACCAGAGTGGGCTGAGATGATCCAGCATCTCTCTCTTCATCTTTGACCAGAGCTTCTTCCTCCTGTTGGGCTAATTCATTGTTCTCCAGATTGATTTTGGTGGTCCGGGATGAATCTGTATCTTTTTCCTTTTCTTCCATGATAGTCTGGGTACGCCGGGGTGAGTCCTTGTTTTATTCTTCCTTTTCTTCCTGCATAGCGTCGGGAAGCTCCTTTGTTTGTTCCTGTGCAGCCTCTGAGGAACTTACTGGTTCTTGTGTGTCAGTAAGTTCTTGATCTTGTGCATCTTCAGGTGAACTTACTGGTTCTTGTGTGTCAGTAAGTTCCTGGTCTTGGTCTTGCATGTTCTCTGGATGACCTGTTGGTTCTTGTGTATCAACAGGTCTCACCGACTGCATTTCTTCTAAGGATCCTGTTGGTTCTTGTGTAACAACAGGCTTCTCTATCTGCACTTCCTCTGAAACAGGTTCTTATGTCTGCACATCCTTTAAAGCTCCTGTTGGTTCTTTTGTAACAACAGGGCTTTCTAACTGTGCTTTTTCTACAGATCCTGTTGGTTCTTGTGTAACAACAGGTCTTTCTGATTGTGAAATTTTTATTTCAGCATCAGCAGACTCCTTTGTTTCATTTTCAGCCTTGGGGGATTCCTTTATTGGTTCTTGCACTAACCTATATCCTGCCTGAGCATATATCTCACCACAACTTGTACACAGATATTCGATATCTTTGCTTTTCTCTGCTGTCGACGCTGCTCTTGCTAAAACATGCAGGCTGAATTCTTCTTGATATGCTTCCCTGATTCTTATTATCTCTTCCTGGTAATCCTGAATCTGAGCTTTCAGAAACTCAATTTCTTCTTGCAGGGCGGGTATAGTAGGTTGATCCTGTGAGACAGTAGATTCCAGTGGAGGCAGAGGTTCTGCTACGTCAATTTGATCAATATTTCCCACAGGTGGTTCTTGTGTGTCACCTGGGGTAGTGGCTGGTTCTTGTGTTGCAGCCACTTGCTCACTATCATTCTGGGTGTCGGCAGCTGGTTCTTGTGTATCAGCTGTCTTAAGATATGATGCTACGAAGCTATGAACGCTCTGCATCTCAGCGTCTGTGGGTGAGGGAGAAGGGTTTCGAGAAGTGGCTGGAGTGCGGGGTTTTAAAGCAATGGATGGTGGGCTGGAGGAATCAGGGGATCCAACTACTGCCGATTTTCTTTTTGGTAAAAAGGCAGGGAATTGAGGTGTTTTTCTCTTCCTGCTGGCTCTTGAGGTCGGAACAGTAGTCGGGGTGGTGGGTGCTTTGGTTGAAACCCTCGTTCTTCTTCTTTTTACTGGGGTTTTCTTTGCCTGCTGCATTTTTCTTTTAAGCTGCGTAATTGGGATATTATCGTCGGAATTATCAGTAGAGATACTGAGTATGGGGGCGGGAGAATTGGTTCTTTTGGGAGACATAGTTAATTCCGCTGCTGCTTGTTCATTTTCTGTAACATGCAGAGGTGTTTGCTGGGGTTGTTCGGGAATATGCTCTGTCTGCTGAGGGTTTTCCGAAGGGGTTTTCTCAGGGGTGTCGTCTGTTTGTTGAGGAGGCTCCTAGTATCGCTGAGGTGTGTCCTCAGCTTGACGAGGAGTTTCCTCTTCTTGATGAGGACTACCCTGCACAGGCTGTGGAATTCTTTCCTCCGGATGGGGATTAATGGGGGGTGGAGGGATGTTCAGAGGAAGAGCTCTGTTAATCAGCAGTTGGATTAGGCGATGGTGTTTTAGGGAGAGGGCTGGATTCTTCGCTTTCATAGCATATCGTGCCATATTTTTAAGACAACCCAGCAAATAATATGGCATGTTCAATAATTGACCATTTCTTAAGTGATTTAACAGAACGAAGTCGTGCTGGTAGATTACCTGGTAACGACCTTCACATGTCAGATACTGCTTGACGAATTCAGCGACTCTTGGCCATGGTTGAGGTAACGACCGCAATGCTACACCTCTACCCTTGGTTTCTACTTCCTCGCCCGGACGGAGAAAGTCTTGCTGCGCGTTCAGAATCAAGTGCTTCCTGCTGAACCACCTTGTACCAGTGGCTGGGAGTCCGGTGACTTCGGCGATGAATTCTTCCGTAACCGGAACTTGAATTCCTTGGACGACAGAGAATCCTTCTGTCAAATTGCATGTGAATTCCAGGACTTGCTATTCGTCAAAGTCCAGAAGTCTCCTGAAATATTCTATCCATCCAGCTTGCAGGAAAATTTGGTAAATTTCCGGAAAGAGCTCCAGAACTGCTGTCGTGCCTGGTTCATGAGTGATAAGGGTTCCTCCGATGGCTGTTGTCTCGGTAAATCTTCAGAATTCGGGGCCGAGCTACCGATTTCAACTCAGAGTATACATCACAAATGGTAACATGCTATAGTTTTTACATACAACCGGGAGAATTAAGGGTGGCAGTGGTTGGCGTGGTTTACCATTATGGAAATTGCTTTGGTAACCCCCCCCCTTCCTACGTGTGAATGATATGATTGGGAAATGCAATCATTTGGTGGACCTATCAGCCTTTTTCCGCTTATCTATTATTTAATGCTTATTCATAAACGTGCGTACCTTCGTCCTTTACCTTTTTGGATCGTTGCGTCAAAAAGTCTTTTCTCGTCTGCTGTCAAATTATAATCATTACCGCGGATCTGAAAGCATGGGAATATGGGTGATTTATAATGATAATGACGGGAAGTGATGGTGAGGTACTGTAATCATCACGAAAGGTGGTATATTTCGTGTGGAAAGGATATTTCGGATCAGGAAGCGTTGTCGTGGCACCGAGATTGGTGTTGCAGCAACAGAGAATTACCGTTGAGGCAACCGAGATTAGGGGGAAACGTTTGTAAAGACGGGGAATGTGCTGGAATAATGGAACTAGTGTTACAACAACAGGAACAATGTTGAGACAACGGGAAGTGGTGTTGCAGCAATGAGGATAATGCCACAGCGACATGGTGTTGCAGCCACGGGAAATGGTGTTGCAGCAATAGGAAATGGTGTTGTAGCAACAGGAAATGGTGTTGCAGCAACAGGAAATGGTGTTGCAGCAACAGGAAATGGTGTTGCAGCAACAGGAAATGATGTTGCAGCAACAGGAATTCAGAGTCCGCCCAATAATTCCTTTTGAAGCCTTTGCTCTCAGCTACTTCCCATGCTACATCTGCAAAATCTCGAAATATAATATTGCAATCCTTGGCAGGATTTATTAGTTCCTAAAAAAAAATGTCTAATCCTAAAAATTACATAAATAATAGAAATTCAAGTGCTCTGAAGGACAGCAAGTTCCCCTGGAAAAGAATATTGTTTTATTGCCATGCAAGTGGCTTTAAAGTCCTCTTTGGAAACCGGCCGCTGATACAACCGAAGTCGGTAGCCATTCACTAACAGTGGTGTTCTGCTTCCATCAATTGTTAATAGTCTAACTGTTCCATTTGGGAAAACAGTATCCACTTCGTACAGTCCCAACCATCTTGTTCTCAGCTTCCCTTGAAAGTTCTCGAAACGTGAGTCATAAAGAAGAGCCCAGTTACCTTTCTGGAACTGCTTTTGCTTAATGGTTCTGTCATGCCATCTGCTCCTTTGTTGCTGTATCATAGTTGTTTGGTGAACGGCATCCAATCTTTTCTCGTCCAGTTCCTGCAACTGCTGCAACCTGGCTGTCTGTGCATCAGTTAAATCAAGGTTAATAGCTAAGGCAGTTCTTAAGGTTTTAATTTCAAATTTTACAGGAAAAATAGCATTCTTTCCAAAAACCAATTCATAGGGTGAAAATCCTGTTGTGTTCCTCCAAGTGGTTCTGTAGGCCCAAAGAGCCTCGGGCAAACGCTGAAACCAGTCCCTTCTATTCTCCTTTATTGTTTTTGTTAAGATAGCTTCTATGACCTTATTTGTGCTTTCCACCTACCCATTTGCTTGGGGGTGGTACGGTGTGGTCATCTTATGCTTAATATGATATTTCTGAAGTGTATCTTTGAAACCGTGAGAATTAAAAGGAGGTCCTCCATCAGTGACTAATTCTCTGGGTAGTCCAAATCTAACAAAGATTTCTTCAAATAGGAATGTTAGTACTGCTTCTTCATTAGCTTTAATGAGTGCTTTGGCCTCTACCCATTTAGTCATGTAATCTGTGCATACTAAAATGTAAACTCTTTGATTGGATGGAGGATTAATGGGACCTACAAAATCTAATGCCCATTTCTCAAAGGGTTTGAGAGTTACCTGAGGGTTGAGTGGCATTTCATCCCTATGGTTGGGCTGGCCCATTCTTTGGCAGCTGTCACAAGCCTTCACATATTTTTTTGCATCTTTAAAAAGTGATGGCCAGTAATAACCCATTCTAAGTACCTTGTGAGCTGTTCTTTTATCTGCAAAATGTCCTCCACAAGGACCATCGTGACAAGCTTTCAATATGTCATAAATCTCATCTTCCCCAACGCATCTCCTGATTTCTTGATCTATTCCTGTATGGAACAGACACCCGCTTATCCAGCTGTACCTAGCACTTTGCTGAATGATCTTCCTTCTTTCCCTGTGTGATAGGTGTGATGGTAATTTTCCTGCAACTAGGTAATTGGCAATGTCTGCATACCAAGGTGAGTGAGCAGATACTGCAAATAGATACTCATCAGGAAAAGAATCATCTACTGGAACATTTTCATTGGTTTTTAAATGAGAAAGAAAATCAGCAACTACATTTTCTTTTCTTGGCCTATCTACGATTGTGATATCAAATTCCTGTAATAGTAATAACCACCTGGTGACTCGAGCATTAGTAATTGATTTATTCATTAAATACTTGATGGCCGAGTGGTCTGTATGCACAAAGGTAGTATAGCCAGTAATATAATGCCGAAATTTATTAATAGCATAAATAACTGCTAAAAATTCTTTCTCAGTTACTATATAATTTAACTCAGCTGGTGTCATGTTTTTGCTAATGAAATAGATAGCATAGGGGAGATTGTTTTCTTCCTGACCCAGGACAGCTCCAATTGCCGTGTCTGAGGCATCAGAGGAAATGTGAAAGGGTAATGTCCAGTCGGGTCCTCTCAAAATAGGAGCTGTGGACAACTGATGCTTAAGTTTATTGAATGCAGTCTCACAGTCATCAGTCCACTTGAATTCAACATTTTTCATTAATAACACAAACAAAGGAGAAGCTATTTTAGAAAAATCCTTAATAAATCTTCTATAATATCCGGCATGTCCTAAATAACTTCTCACCTCTATTTGTGTTTTGGGGATAGGAAGGTTCTGAATCACCTGAATCTTAGCTGGGTCGACTTGGATTCCTAAAAATGAAATGAAATGGCCTAATACAATGCCCTGGTTCATCATCATGTGGCACTTTTCAGTGCTTAAAGCGAGGTGTGCTTCAATACACCTCTTGAGTACTTTTTCAAGGTTTTGCAGGGCATCTTCAAAGGTCACTCCATAAGGAGTGAAGTCGTCCATGAATATTTCTAATGAATCGTTTAACATATCAGAAAAGATTCCTATCACCGCTCTCTGAAATGTCGCTGGAGCATTACACAACCCAAATGACAGTACTCTATAGGCAAAGGTTCCCCATGGGCTGGTAAATGTGGTTTTGTCCTGATCCTGGGGTGCAATCCTCATTTGGTTGTATCCACTAAACCCATCCAAGAATGAGAAGAATTTCTTACCTGCTAAGTTATCCAATACTTGATCAATAAAAGGTAAAGGGAAATGATCTTTTTGGGTTGCTTTATTTAATGCTCTATAGTCTACACACACTCGCTATTTCCCATTCTTCTTTGGTACAATTACGAGTGGAGAAACCCACTCGCTGTCAGATATTGGATATATGAATCCTGCATTTAAAAGTTTTTGGAGTTCCTCCTTTACAATTTCTCTGAGGTTAGGGTTCATTCTTCGTTGGGGTTGACAGACTGGTCTGGATCCCTCCTTAATGTATATACGATGAGTACATAATTCAGGGGAGATTCCTTTCATGTCTGTGTAGTCCCATGCGAATGCCTCTTTGTTTGCTTGGAGTAACTTTATTAATTTCTGCCTTTCATCATCAGTCAAATCAGGATTTATATTTAACGTTTTACCAGGCTCAATTTAAACTGTTGTGCTCTTGGAAGAGTTGCCTAATGTTGTCTGGCATAAGTTTTCATCATTCATATTCTGCTGGGATTCAGGTTCTAGGATTGCAGCGAAGTGATTAGATGTTTCTGGATTAACCGAAGAGGGTTCAGAAATAAAACTGCTAATTAGTTCATCTTCGGTGGAATCTTTAAAGGTCAAAGCTTGCCCAATAGTTAATATCGGTTGGGTTTCCTCATCCTCATAGTCTACCCATATAGAATTGTCATTGTTAATCATGGGAGTGGCATGGGGATAGAGGGTCAGCTGTTTAGTTTCTTGTCCATTGGAGATGGTCATTGATCCAGATCTACAGCTGATAAAAGCATCTGCTGTAGCCAACCAAGGTCTCCCTAGAATCAACGGATGACCCCCCAACTTTGTTTTGGTTTGTAAAACCACAAAGTCAACCGGGTAGTTCCAGGATTCTACAGAGATTATAAGGTCTTCAATGACCCCTTCAGGTTTGATAGTAGAACGGTCAGCTAATTCTAAGATAGTAGGAGTTTCCCTGATAAAATTTTTCAGCTGGAGCAATTGAGTTGTTTCGAGAGTCATGATATTTATTGCAGCTCCTAAGTCTACTAAGACTTTAGAGATAAAGGTTTTTCCGACCTGGACTGTTACTGTAGGGTGACCAGGGTCACCATAATTGACAGGGTAATCTTTTTCAGTCATTAAGGCGGTTAATTCCCCCATCACATGAACTGTGAGGGGGTCCTTAGCCCTCCTTCCTGGTTTCTTTACACAGATGTCTCTAATAGTTCTAGCGTATATAGGAACATCCCTTAGTGCTTGCAATAATGGGATTTTGACATACAAGTTTTGTAACTCTCCTAAAAGATTGAAGGTAGGTTGTTCAGGTGTTTTAGTGAGAGCTAGTCTTTCAGGGAATGGTGGATCTACCGTTTGGTTGTTATTGTTAGGTGCTGTTTCTACTGTTTCAGTACTATGGTTAACTGGTTTCTCTTTTCTAGTCTCTTCTTTGTCAGAGTCCGTGATATCATCTATAATAGGTTCAACTATTCTCCCTGAGCGAAGATGGATATCATTACATTGCAGGGGAGAAATAGACTGATTTTGAATGTCAATAACTTGCAAGGCCTTATTATTATTCGGATTGGGGTTAGGTTGTACAGGCAGCTGTGGTCTCATTGCCTGATTATTCGGAGGATTATTAGATGGTAAGGAAAGCGATTGTTGTTGTTGAGGAAAGGGTATCTGTTGGGCTGCCCAGTTTGGGTTCCATTGATTAAAGTATGGTTGCTGGGGGGCCCAGGGATTCCACATAGTAGGGTCAGGAAAAGGGATATTTGGTTGCTGCATAAGTGGAAAGTTCATTGTGTTGAAGGGTGGGTATTGCATTTGATTCATGGGTGGGTAAAAAGGAGAATTATTATTCCAACGATTGAATGTTGTATTAGAGCTCGTACCTTGTCTCTGCGGCCATTGCCTCCTCTGAGTCATTAGGTACACCGCTTCAGCTTCTTCTTCAGTTGTCTGCAGTGCTGCTTTGATTCCAGGCAGAGAGGGGCATTGCTGTGTTTCATGATCCTTTTCGCAGATTGTGCATATAGGCATCCTATCCAGTGGGCATTCTCTAAGTGGATGTTTTTCTCTGCATTTTGAACAGAAAATTGCCAGAGCAGCTTCTACTTCTGCCTGTTTCTTCTTGACCTGCAGAGCATCAATCTGTGAAGCAAAAGAACTTAGCATTTCAGTTTTAAATTCTTCTAATAAGTTACCTATCTCAGCTCTTGTTGCTCCTCCACTGGCTGACTTCTGAACCCTTGAATACACATTATCTCTGCTTTTCGATCTGCCTGCCGCTCCCCTTGAACACCGCATACAGAGGTTAATAATTTCATCAAAGGGTTCTTTAGAAATGTCCCCTTTTCCAAGCATGTTCAGCATGTCCAGGCAATCATCTCTTACCCCTTTCAGCAGTATGGTCTTCAAAATGTCTTTGCTCATATTAGGATGATCAGACCGCTGCAGATTATACTGTAATCTTTCCACGAAATCTTCCAAATTCTCGTCCTCTTTCTGGACCATTTTAAACAATTCTTCCTTTCTTTCTCTTGTCTGGCAGTAGTCTTGATACTTAGCCAGAAATCCCTCTTTCATTTGGTCCCAGGTGGTGATTGCCTGAGCTCCCAAGCTCATAAACCACCTCAGTGCGTTCCCTTTTAGTGTTGCTGGAAACAATTTCAGCTTCTGATTAGGACTTATGTAATCATAGCTTCTACACAGTATGTCGAATTCGAAGAGGAATTCGTCCGGATCTTCGGAGGACAACCCATGGAAATTGGGTAATGCCGAGAGTGGAATATTCTTCATGGGGGTTGTTCCTCTCGGAAGTTCCCCAATAGGGAATTCCAGGGTAGAGAGCGAGTTTTCCCCTCTCCCTTCTGTTCTGTTATCTTCCATCGGTATTTTCCCTGAATCACTCGCTTTGTCTTCTGTGTCTTCTGTTTCTTCAGGTTCCTCTACCGGTTCCTCGGTGTACTCTGGTGCTTCCAGCTTCCTCTCAGGTCCTATCACTTCCTCCGTCTGTTGGTCTGTTTGTGAGGAGTATTGGATCTGGGGTCTCCGGGAACTCGTCCTCTGTGACGCTTCGGCCTTAGAGATGATTTCGTCGATGTAAGTCTTCCTTCCTCCTTTGCCGCCTGTAAAATTAGGTTTCTTGCGTCCTCTCATACACCTGTTATTTTCACAAAGAAACCATTAATGCTTTTAGAATTCTTTAGTTGCCTTCCCCGGCAACGGCGCCAAAATGTTGGCTAGTTGAATTGTTTATGAATTAAACATTCAAGTACCACATTAATTGTCAACCAGGGAAAGTCTTTTTATTTCAAAGGCTACTGCGTACTGTATGTACTTAAAGTCTAAAAGCATCGAAAAGCTGTAGTATATGTAATTCTTACGCTATGTCATTACAGTACTTGTTAAGATGAAAGCAATTAATTAAAACTATGAATCTGGAAAGCAAAATAATGGATGCTCTGTTGGCAGAGGATCAGGACCCTATCCTCCAGATGGGGACGTTCAGCACCTGCCCCTGTAATCAGATTTACTAACGCACACTGCACTCTCATTCACCGGTGAGAAACAAACTCAAGTGATTAATGAAACAGAGTACTAGCAAAACAAAGAATACCAGAGGTAATGCTATCAAATCCAAACAGAGTACCAGAAAGAAATTACTGCACACTTACACACTTGAAAAGAAAGTAAATGGGTGAATCTTGTGAGGAATGTGGGCCCAGTCCCTCTCACAAGATTTTCCAGCAAAACGAAGACGGGATTAAGTGCTCAAAACAGTATTATATTCATCTGCCAAGAAGATTAAATATAATAGAGTTCAGACTTGCTGATGTTCTCAGAATCTCGATTACAAACTGACCGTAGACACCGACTAACTCTTGTTTCATATAGATGTCTCCTCTTTATAGAGGAGACATCTATTACAATAGAGTATTACAGCCTATTCCGTTAACCCATCTTGTCAAAAATAAGCAATTCAGAGTGCTGTTACAACAGTATGATAATACATTCTTTTCTTGAGCTTTAGCTGTTACACAGCGGGTAACTGACTTTGACCGTCTTCTCGGGATCTTCATATTCCTTCGCCATTTCCCCATGCTTGTTCATGCTGACTGTGTTCTTCTTTCTTTAGACTTCCGCTTGATTATGCCACGTCAAGATTCTTTAGATAGCTGCCATCTGTTGTTCGTGGTTGTTACAAAATAGCTTGCTTTAGGTAATTGTTGTTGTTGACTGTAGCAACTACGGAGTTGCTGCTTCTGGTGTTGCAGCAACTGCGTAGTTGTTGTTTCTGGTGTTGCAGCAACTGCGTAGTTGTTGTTTTTGGTGTTACAACAACTATACATTATAACTCCTGCAAGCTTAAGACGATTATTTGACAATTTAGTCAGCGTTTCCAAGGATAAGTATAAAGATATTCACGAATATGAAATAAACAATTAAACATAGATATGTGGAAGGTTACTTCATACCTTGGGGTTAATATGTCATTATAAAATAAAAGCTTTCAACTTATGACTGCAAAAGGGTAATAATACGGCAAAAGATAAAGTCAAAAATAGGTCAATTGTGAGTCCCAACACTCAAGCTATCTAGCATTACTATCCTCCACCGAACCTCAAAATGTAAATGAAGCATGCAAAGATGAATGTTGGGTCAAGGCCATGGATGAAGAACTTGAGCAAATTGAAAAGAATGACACTTGGGAATTAGTTCCTAGACCTCATGATAAAAATATTGTAGGAACTAAATGGATATTCAAGAACAAGCTGAATGAAAATGGAGAAGTCATTAGAAACAAGGCCAGACTTGTTTGTAAAGGATATGCTCAACAAGAAGGATAGATTTTGAAGAAACTTTTGCACCTATTGCTAGACTTGAAGCCATAAGAATGTTTCATGCTCTTTCCAGTTTTTAGAAATTTGAATTATACCAAATGGATGTAAAATTAGCCTTCCTTAATGGAGATTTAGAAGAAGAAGTTTATATTGAATAGGTAGAAGAATTTATTCTTGGAAATTATGAAAAACTTGTATACAGACTCAAAAAGGCTCTCTAGGGTCTGAAACAAGCTCTGAGGGCTTGGTATTACCACCTTGACAAATATCTACACCAACAAGGTTTTACAAAAGGTTCTGTAGGTAGCAATTTATATACAAAGATTGAAAATGATAAATTGCTAATTATTATTGTTTATGTTGATGATATCATTTTTGGTAGCAATGAAGAATACATGAGTTAGAATTTTGCTTCAGTAATGCAACAAGAATATGAAATGTCCTTGCTTGGTGAACTTACCTATTTTCTTGGTCTACAAGTTCAACAAATAAACATGGTATTTTTATTTCGCAAACCAAATATCTCAAGTAGATATTTAGAAAGTACAGAATGGAAGATTCTAAACATGTATGTACTCCAATTGTAACAGGATGCAGTCTCAGCTCAAATGATGAATCAGTAGTAGTACATCAACCAACTTATAGATCCATGATTGGTTGTTTTCTTTATCTAACAGGTATCTGACCTGACATCATGCATGCAGTAGGAATAGTTGGAAGATTCCAAGCAAATCCAAAGGAATCACACCTTCATGTAGTCAAAAGAATTTTCAAATATCTTCAAGGATCTCAGGACTTTGGACTATGGTATCCTAGAGATGTGGATCTTACTCTTCATGCATATACAAATGCAGATTGGGTAGGAAGTGTTGATGATAGAAAAAGCACTAGAGGTGGTGCATTCTATATGGGTTCTAGGTTAGTGTCTTGGTTCAAAAAGAAACAAAGTTGAATTGCTTTATCTACAGCTAAAACAGAATATGTGGCTACTGCATCTTGTTGCACACAACTACTTTGGATGAAGCAAACTTTGAAAGACATTCAGATCACATGTACTCCACCCATCTCCATTCTATGTGATAATACAAGTGCCATCAGTATTTCAAAAAATCCAATCATGCACTCCAAGACCAAGCACATACCCATCAAGTACCATTTTCTACAAGAATAAGTGCTTGAACAAAAGATCAAATTGGAGTATGTCCCCTCTAAAGAACAAGTTGCCGATATATTCAATAAACCACCACCCAGAGAAACATTTGAATATCTCAGACAAAATCTGGGAGTTGTTACTTCATCATCCTATTGTTAAATCGAGTTTTTCAGAGGAAGTTTACTACACACTAGTTTCATGTAGTATATGCACAGGTACATATGGGTTGCCTTGGCTGAGAGTGCGTATATGTTTTTCTAACAAAAAAAAAGTGGTAGCACAGGTTTAGGGGGAGTGTTCACATTCGACGTTGTTGGCATTATGGTTGCTGAACTCAACTATTTCTTAGTTGCATTAGTCATTAGTGTGATATAACTTCTTCTATCACGGTATATATTTCAATGAGTTCTATTGGTCATATGCTATAATTTATTTCCCCAATATCCTTGGGATGGATGATGCAATAATTGTTTTATTTCTATCATGTATAAAGTTTGGTATATCCCCACTTGGTTGGGCAGATGAGTTAAATATGGTGTATCCCCACTTGGTTGGGTGATGGATGTATGTATGAGTTCGTGGTCATACTCACCTTGTTGAGTTATAGTGTCATGTTATTATATTGAATCACCTCTGCAGAATCAGCATGTACTTAGGGGGAGTATGGATAGCATCATGTAAAGGAGGAGAGTAGAGTGGTCCGCCCTTTTCCCTTGATATCAAAGAGCGAGAGTATTTTGGTATTTTTGTGTTGTTTGGTATCTCTAACAGTCTTTATAGCTTGCAGTATTCAACACCATCATGGTTGCCATCAATTCCAAAGGGGGAGATTGTTGGAATTATGATACAAGTATTGTCCTTGATGGCAACTCTATAGATTAGCTTAGTTTTGATAAGAGGCTAACAGGAATATTAAGAGGAAATAGGGCAGTGGTACAAAGGATCAAGAAGATGGAACTAAGGTCTATTGATCAGAATAAAGAAGTTGAAGGAAGAAGATGATGTAAGAGTAGTTTAAGAGATACATGCAGGTTCACTTAGTCCAAGCAGTGTATATACACAAGTACTTAGAACAAAAATAGCATATAATGTACACACGCACTCCCACAAAAGGAAAAGCATGTACATGTTGAAAACCATGGTTTTGGTCTGAGGTATTTGGTCCAAGGTATATTTGGACCATGAATTTGACTCTAGGTATTTAGTTTGAGGTATTCGGTCTATGATATTTGATCCAAGGTATTCGTCCTAAGTGGATTCAGTCCATGGTATTGAGAAAGGCCAAAAAACTATATAAAGAAGAGAGGATCATAAGGCCAAGTGTACAAGTGAATAAGATTCAAAAGAATGCTTCTATCTAAAGTATATTTTATGTTCCAAGGTTATGTTTGGGACTAGATCTGATGTTTTGCACTTGTTTTATTTGTTATCTATCATGATCTGGGTTTGTCTGAAGTCTAGAATTTCAGCAAAGTTTTGAGTCAATATTTGCAGCTCTATACGCAAGTTCATCTCAGCCAAAGAGCGTATACACATAGGTTCTTTTCTTTCAAGTAGCGTATACAAAAGAAAGGCTTGATGTTCATAAATGACTAATCTATCAGATCAGTAATTCTAATTTATTGTTGCTGCTATTTTATTGTTGTTTGTCAATGAAGTCTTCTTAGATCTGAATATAAATCTGAATGCATAAGGAGGTTGATATTTGATTGATTGTATAAGTGAGAAGAAGTGTTTTCTATAGCATGCCTGTGTAAAGTTATGTAATTTGACAATAGATGTTTATTATACTATTGGTTGGTAGAGTTTGTGATTCAGAGATTGTATGATTCAAAATATCTAGAGGTATACGGAGGTTGGGCTAAAGGAAGTAGCATATACACACAGGTTTTCTTCATTGAAGTAGCGTATACAGTCTGAAACATGAATTTTTGAGGTTTCAGTTGGTTCTAAATATTGATACAGGTTTCTGGGTTGAGCACAGTGCTCTGATGACAGTGATCTGATTGTTTCAGATTAACTGCATGTTGGTTGATGAAGTTTGAGTTTCTAAATTTCTGATGGGTTACTGATCAGTCAAGGTCTTCATATGTTTTATATGTGTCATCAGCATCCAGTCTGAAAATTCATGAAATGTGATCCCTGTTGGAGTAGTGGAGTTTTCTGTAGGCTGGCACCTACGTACTAGTAAACATATTGGCTAGTACAAAAGCTAGGGGGTTGTAGCACCCTTCCAATAGAAGCTGGAGAACCAGAGAAGGTTGTAACCTTCTGCAGGTAGAAGCCTGCATAGTGGTATGAGTCTGCACCAGTACAAGATTGTAAATAGATTTTCCTTATTAGTAAAAGAAGACAGAGATGACAGTAGCAGGTGGTTTTCACCCACATTTGGTTTCCATCTTAAATCTTGGTGTTCATGTGTGTTGCTTATGTGTGATTGTTTATTATGTTTATATTTCACATGGCTACTATTTAATGTTTAATGATGTAATTATGCATTGATTAAAGATCAACATATGATGAATTAACTGAATCATAAGTTTACTGCATAAACATTGGTTGCCTTAAAGACAGTTGCGTGTACATGCTAGTTCCCCTGTCTGATGTAGCGTATATAAATCTGATTATGAAAAAGAAAAAATTCTTCATCTGATAACACTGATTCACCCCCCCTCTTAGTATTATTTCCAACACACTAGTCCCACAACTATTATTTATTATATTGGTACATTTCATATCGTATGTTCTATCTCATTCTATTTGTGATATCTTACACCTCTGATATCTTATATCTTTGATATTTCCATCAGAACCCTTATATCAGAATTATTTCATTAGAAGTATATTATTAAAACGCCCGATTGGAAACTCTAGATATAATTTCCCCAATATGCCTAGTGTCTCTTTCATCAGAGTTTTTCATCCAATATCCTTTATGATTGTTATTATATAGGAACCTTTCCACATCAGAAGTTTAGATTACCATAACTTTATTTTACCGTCCTCCGATATATTTCTCCAATATATTCCCTCCGATGTGATGACATGGTAAGCCCATGTGATTTCACACTTGTGCACTTAATGTTTGATAATGGGGATTTATGGTTTTCAAAATTTTAAATGCCTTCATTCATTTCGCCTCGATATTGTGAAGATTTGCTTTAAAGAAAAAGATTAGTATTGTAAAATTGCATTATTTACGTTAAGTCCCCACCGAAGAGAAGTTTTTTGTTGATCTTTCTATTTGTAATTCCGGTGATATTTGTTTCTCATCATAAGGAAGATATGTTGAAGGCAGGAAAGAGCAAGAAGAAAATTCCAGCACAACAATCCACTACTTCTTCAATTGAAAGTATTAAAGAAAAGACTGCTATGTCAGGATTGTTTTTCGATATAGTTTGTATGAAGGATTCTGGTAATTCTTCATGGGAAGTGATGTACAAATGATTTGAATATGAAGGAATGAAGGGTTACTCAAAGAATAGTGACCGCTGCTGATTCTACTCCAGTTTCAAATACAACCTTCAGTGATGTGGAAAATTCTTTTCTACAAATAATTGTAGCCAGACTCAGACTTCTTCCCTATATCAATATGGTTTAGTGGGTCGTCAATAATTTAAGTATTGCTGATAGGAGAATTATTTTAAATAAGAACACATTCATCAGATCTTCTTCCGGTGAGGACTTGCAGAGAATGTATCATCTTCTTGAACCAAAATGAAAATATGATAAGAAATACATTGAGACATTTCTTAAAGAGCATGAACATGCATCAGAGCCAATTAAAGGATGGAGAAAGGACTCAAACAAACACAAGAGAGAAGAGAGTGGTAAGTATGTTGTAGACTCTCTCGTTGGTCCTTATTCTCAGATAGATTCTATGATGTGTAGGCTTCATGCATTCCCAAATGTACAAAAATTTCTTGAGTAATGCATACCTCTTATAGAAGAGGCTTCAAAAGGGTTTATATTTTACTAAGCCATTATACTTTCATACAATATAGCTACCCATATTTTAGATTTTATTAGTAGATGCAATGCTTTTGAGAATATAACCCCCCTTTCTATATGAGTGCTTATATCATGGATGCTTTATGTTTTTCTATGGATTTTTCATCTATGGGATGGAAGTGGACTTTGCAAGACCCAACTCCCATTCATATTTATCATGAAATTCTATGGGACTCCAAACATTACCAGAATTTCTATAAAATCTACCATGGAGTAATGTTACTAACATATCAGATTATCTTTTATAAAAGGAATCCTCAGATGTCTCTAGAAGTTGAATCTAATCTTCTCTGAGTAGGGAATTGGTTTGGTGAAGAATCATTCACCTATATCAGGGTATATGGAAGTCTAGCCAATCCTCATGTTTTACCATTTTTCATTCTCAATAAAATTCTGACCAAAGAGATAGCCTATCAAACTGTGGGTAATGGTATTTCTAAAGTCTTGAAGGAATCCAACAAAAATATGTGGCCTTCTTTCCCAGCCCAATTTGGTATATTTTATTTAGATAATTATAAGCATGCACAAATTGAAATAAAGGCTATTCAAGATCTTGGATTTCCTACTATACCTAACAAATGGTATGATCCTCATCAAGTGGTTACAAAGATTACAGTTGCATCAAGTATCCGACAATTTGTTCATAAGCCCAATAAGTTCGATGATTTATTTGAGAGAGCTTCTTCGTATTCACTGGTGACAAAAAACAGAGAGCACCAACTAACCCTTGAGGAAATGAATCAATTTACGCAATAAAAAGCCTCTAGGCTAACAAAACTTCCTATGGATTCATTACAAGTTCCTCAAGAGAATATTTTTCATGATGACATTGAAATTGTTGGCTCGACACAATCTGCTGATCCTTCTCAACCAAGAGCAGAAGTTGCCTCTTCCTCTTCTCAAGAAGAAGGATTTGTTCCTGGTGCTAGGTTAGAATAAATTTGGGAATAATACAATCAAGCTCTTAATTATAAGGATTATGAGTGTGTAGTTTTCTTCCAGATTTCTCGCATGCATAATTGTTTGTATCGATGTTTCGAGCCATCAATCGTGGCTTAGCACTAGGATAGATCAGTAATTGTGTAAGACAAATCTCATTGGTATGAATAAATAGAGTTAGGGGATGTAAAGGGAATGGAAGCCGACACTGTCATAATTGTTTTATAATATTTGGTTTTAATTTTGAAATAAAAAATAATATAATTAAATATTTCAAAATTAAAACCAAATATTATAAAACAATTATGACAGTGTCGGCTTCCATTCCCCTTACATCCCCTAACTCTATTTCTTCATACCAATGATATCTATCTTACACAATTACTGATCTATCTTGACGATGAGCCATGGTGTATGGCTCGAGACATTGATACAAACAATTATGGATGTGAGAACTCCAGAAGAAAACTACACATAAAGCACAGATCGCAGAAGCCTCAAAACAAGGATTATGAGTCTTAGGATGTTAAGACTCTTCAACAAATGAAGGTTTAGGACCCTCTAAAGAATATTGAAGAGACGTTGATAACAACAAAGGTTCATGAGAATCCTTTCAATGATAAAGATGTAGAAATCATACTAGAATTTCCTTCTTCCAAAGTTGTTTTAAGGAACGAGGAGATTCCTCCACTGGACATTTTCTATAGCCCTCAACACAAAGTTGTAGTAAAGAGGGAGAGAAAGAAAAGAAATCTCGACCAATCCCAGGCATTAGTTCCTAGTAATGCATCTTTTGAAGTGTTATGGAAAGGCTCCACAAAAACTCCTACAGAGGAATTGGGTAGGCTTACTCAATTTATAGGTGCTTATGCCTCAGCCACTATTGACAAAGCCACAGAGGTTCAACAACTACTCAAGGAGAAAGAAGAGAGAAGTTCATTGTTATAAAAAAAATTGAAATTGAGAAGTAAAAGATAACATAACACTGGCAGGCACAGGTGACACAACTTCAACATAGGTTTGACTTTCTTAGAGTCCAGTATGATGTTGATACATAGTCCCGAGGTTCACAAATTCAAGAGTTACAGAGAAGTATTGAACATCTGAGTGTCAATCTAGAATTGACTGAATTTAAGAAAGACACTAAAGAGTTGAACACTCTTCATGCCCAACAATAAATAGCCTTTTGCTAGAAATTGGAAATTGTTCATGATTAGTGCGGGACAGTTAGCTCCCTGGTAGACCAGATATCAAATATTAAAAATTACTTTGAAAATATAGAGGAGAAAATTTATGATTTCTTAACCTAGAAGGAAAGTACAGAATGAAGATTAGTCAATATTCTGAAAATCAAAGAGGCCCATAAAGAGATCGTTTTCAAAGAGTGGAAAATTCACATTAAGTAGGAAGACACAATAATTTATCAGGCGCAAAACATTTCAAGAAATATCATTGAGGTAGTTAGTGATAATTTTCTCCAAGCTAATCTCATCCCAAGTTGTCCCGAGGGAACTTTACCCGATATCAAACTAATGACTAAGACATGGCAAGAATCTTCCAAGAAAAGGGCCGAGATTATTGATCAACTAACCAAGACTAACTTAGAGAGTCATTGGAATTTCTTAGTGAAACCACACAATCAATGTCTTATGCTTTGATTCTTATCAAACAGTACTGCACAAATGTTCGCATTGAGAGATGAAATATTCACGAGCAAGATGAGGATACAGCCCAAGTCTTCACGTGAATTAAAGAATTTTATTGACATATATGAGTTGCAATAATGCATAGGAGGACAATATTCCTCCCAAGAATAAACAATCTATTGTAATTGATTCCAAATATGTTCCTTTTAGTTACTTTTATTTGAGATTGCTTGATGTTGTTATTGTATTTTCTATATTTATATTTGTTATGAAACTATAAACCCCATCTCTTGGATAGGAGAAGGGGTTCTGAATTTTTGAAATAAAAAGCTTAAGATACACTATTATAACTAAGGTTTTTCTTAATATGAAGTTGAACCATTGCCTTTCTATGATGAGTAGATCAATGATATATCAGGTACTATTATCCTTTAGTTGTTTATTTGCTTAGAGTATAATGGAATTCTATTTTTGTTCATAATATATGTGTTAAAGAAATATTTCATTATCATTATTGATGTGTCTGATTGAAATTACAAATTATATGTGAACAACGAGATCTCAGTATATGTGGAAATTCAACAAACTAATCTAATTAACTATTTAATTAAATTCCCCGGATGCGGGTGAAAGGACGGGTGGTAGTGAGGAGCCACATGCCAGCCATGGGCTGCCTTGAGCATAAGCTTGGCATTCAATTCGTTTCTCGCCGCCGAGGAATAAGTGCACAGGTGAAATCGGAGGTTATTCAATGCAGTGTCCGGTTAATTGGTGCGACTGCAAATCGCAGTTATGGAGAACAGGTCTCGAGGGAATGTTGAAGTTTTTAAAAAGGGTGATGGATTGGAGCAGATTCACGCTCAGTGCTTGGGTCACGAAGTTCAGGTTCCTGCATGCAGTATTGTCATCCAGGCTACAGCTCTTGCTATTAAAGCCTGCTTCCAAGTCGTTGAGGGCTGTCTCAAGCCCGGAAAATCTGTTGGTTGCTGTCTCTGGTCTGTTGGGTGTCGTCCCAGGTCTGTTGGGCGCCGCTTCAATTCTGTTGAGTGTCGTTTCAAGCTTGGAAGGTCCTCTGTCTCAGCATTGCTCCAAGCCCTCGGTGCTCCTGCAAAGATGGTCAGACCCCGACAAAGATTGCTCAGTCGTCGAGGTTCTGCTTGGGGAGGGTCTTCTCGTCCTCCAGTCACAGAGCCCCATCTCCACTATTGTCGCTGTCACTGCCATAGAAGTGCTGAGGCGACTCCCCTCCAGGCAAGCCAATTCATGGACGCGAGCAGCCCAAATTCTGATCCGGATCCTTTACCTGCCTTCGGCTCCACCATCTTCACCTTCGGCAGCTCGATGGATAAACCCCGCATTAATGCACATGTTTCGGTTCTATTCCTCGAGGAAACTCAGGATGGTGAAAGAGGTCCGCGCAGTAAGGGGAAGCTCCCAGGTGGAAGCTCGGAAGACGATAAGGAGAGACCAGCGGGGGCACCCGAGCAAGCTCCTAATCGCCCTCAGGCTCAGAAGGCGTCGACTTCCAAGGAGAACATTGTCGAAGATTGGAACTCCTTCCCCACTGCAGAAGAACGAGAGAAGTATGGATGGTGCAGGGTGGTCAAGGAGAAGCCGGAGGAATAGCCTTCCACTGGTTCAATCTCTCTTCCTCCACAACTGCTCAGGTCCTGTTTTGGTTTTATGTCTATGTCTATGTCTTTATGGTTTATGTATATGTCTATGTTTGCTCTTGCTATGTTTGTATGGCCTGTAAGGGAATTCGCTGAAAGTATTTTGATGCCCCTACGAGGGATGTACTTTTTTGCTCCAGTGCCCCTGCGCGGGACGATTTTGTTTGGTTTGGATGCACTGTCGTGTGACAATGCCCCTATGTGGGTAGTTCTGTCTAGTTGCGCTGCCCCTGCGAGGGCTGGTTTTGTACTGAGAAATCCTGGTCCAAAGAGCCACAGTTGGCCTTGGGCAAACTAACCCTGTGAATGTAATGTTTTCTTATATAAAATAGAATAGAATAGATTTAACGACAAAAAAAAAACTATTTAATTAAATTAATTATTTTTTTTGCGTTAAATTCATAATTACCTGATGATCTATATTGTTATGATAATCATGAAATATTTGTAATCACATATACCAGTAGCTTACCTAAGATTATTAGTAGTATATAAATCTTTATTTCAATTTCTAGTAATATTAGAGCATTATATCTTTATTGACTCCATTTCATATAGTTTTATGTTAAGGGAAATTGGTCCCATAATTCCAGTTGGAGCCATCATCCCAAACAAAAAAGGATTTGTTCTAAGGTCCTGATCGGGTGGTTTCCGCCAATGTTGATGCATTCATTCTGGACCATCAACATGTATGTAATGATGGTTTCCCAAGTGCAACATTTGATCTTTCAGTTTCTTAAGAAAAGTTTATTTCAAAAGATTTAGATGTTGAACCTGTTTCGATTAAAGAATATGTTCCTATTGAAACTTCCACTTTACCTCATTGTTCCTTGTGTTCTACTTTTTGTAATGTAGATATTCCATGCTCTCTAGGTTCATCACTTAATGGTTTGGATTCTGAGTTGACATGGGGTAGTGATATGATTCATTATTAAGGAAAAGATAATGAAATCATTGAGTATCCTTTCCATCCCTTGTCATTTCCAATTTTTCATTAAGAAAACTCTCCTATTCAAGATACTCACGAAGGTCATTTAATCTATTCATCCTTAGATGTGTAAATAGAAGAGCCTTATGAGCTACTGTTATGCAGCATTTTGTCAATGTATCTGTACTACCCATTCCTCGATCCTGAAGGACCTCTACAGTGAACCTTATATTCTTTCCCATGATGAAGAGACTACCCTTATGTCCCTCTTCATGGGCAGAACGTTTCCCTTTTGCATCATTTCTTGAGAATCTTCCTCTTATCCCAGTATACAAGACCGATGCTAGTGGTCAATTCCTTCCTCATGCTGATTTGCAGGGTTTAAAACCAGGCCTAACATTGTACGGTGCAAGTGAGCCCTTCATCACTCGCACTGATCCTCTTTTGGCAAGTTTTTTCAATATGAAGCCGAAGCTTCCATGTCTAGAAGCTTCGTAATGGAAGTTTAGTAAACTATTGGGCTAGATAGAGCCAAGGAATTCAGTTTGGGCTCCTTTCCCCTATTTAGATGGAACAAACCCAAGAGATAAGGCCTCTCCCATAATAAGAGGAACCATCTCCCATCCATCAAATTTATATAAACTCCTCCTTTTCCTAGCTGAACTAGTCTTTTTTCGAGCTTGAATAACCAGCAAGATATCTATAGCTTTTTTCCTTCTAGTTTAAGTGTGTAAAGGGAGAATAGTGTGTTTTACTTGGTTTGGAACTAAGGGGAAGAAGCCTTAAACTCCCATTGTTGAGGCTAACCATGGGATGTTAGAAGTGGTGTTGGAACTCAGATACATCGGAGGAGACCTACAACGTCAAGGCTTTGGTTGTATCTCTTTCTGAGCTTTATATCAATACAACTAATGATTTATTTCCTACATTGAGTCTCATGTTACATTTAATGGCTTAAGATTACTTGACTTTTTAAGTAAATTGAATGTGATTCTATGTTATTACGTTTTCTATTGTCTCTTGTGTATTTGTTTCAGGCATTTGAAGGAGAAGAAATCAAAGGAAACTGGAGCAAAAGAGCGAGGTCTTCATCAAGAAGAGTAGCATTCTAAGAGGTAGGCCCTCTTATTCGATTCTATTTGAAGGAAGTTTTCATTAGGTTGTTTTTTTTTGTGGCTAGACCCACTCTAGGGCTAGAGGCATGACCTTTTTCCGCAAAGGAGATTTACCTACTCCACAAATTGGCGACTCCACTGGGGATCCATCCCTCTCTTTTGGTTTTTTTCATTTCGTGGTTTGTGTGAAATTTTGTTGTATCATCCTTTCCCTTTGGTTTTCTGTGATTTTCCTGGTTTATTGATTTGGCTCTAAAATTTAGAGTGACAGGTCTGGTTTTGATCTTTGAATTTTTTTATTTTTTTCTTTTAAATCCTCGATCAACACATTTTATTTTCTAACAATCACCTCGACCAACATGACGTTCTCTTAAACAGTCGCGTTGTACCCCCTTATGGTGGTTGTTCTCAGTTAGGAAATCATGTTGATTCCTGTAGGTGAAGATCAGGGTTTCTCCTGAATCATAACTAGTGTGTCTTTCCATCATAATCTATGCCTCTTAGCTTGTTTGCCTTTGGTCTCCCTTGCTAGAAAGATTCATTAGCTTGTTTTGTGTGCTTGTTTGGTTTGATATTTCCTTACTCGATTGTTTGAGTCTTTGGATTTTTTGTGGCCCTAGGGCATCTAGGTCATTGTCCATTCAGCTGTTTGTTTACTCATCAAGTCAAGTTGTTGGTTAGCCCACCCTCTGATGTGTTAAGTCTAGGTCTCTGTGAAGTTATTTTTTATTTTTTCTTTGAATCCCTCAATTAATTCTCTTTTTGGACAAATAGTCACACTGATCAAGCCTATCAGTGCTATTTGTAGCTTGGCCAGTCATGCTGGTCATTTTGATTAGCACTAGTTTCAACCCAAAAACCATGTTGGTCTCTAAGTTAAGAAAAAAATCAAAGTTTTTTCCCTTTCCAATGTCAATGTGTCGTGCCCCTCAGACTCTCTTCTTCCACCTAGAAGTGACTAGAATGTTTTGCTTTCTTGTTTTCATTGATTGATTGGCTTGAAGTTTCATTGCTTGATTTTTTGAGTTTTTTGGATGGTTTCTATGACCCTAGGGCATCTAGGTCAATTACCATTCATTTCTTTGTTTACTCGTTGTCTCAAGTTTTTGATTTGTTTCTTCATATAATCCATCTTTTAGTTGCACCATCTTCATTTCTTCATTTTTAATTGAATGAGTGAAAGAGTCTCATTTGTTCTCTTATTTCAAGTGTCTCCCTTCTCTTACCAACCATAGATTACATTGCTTGGTTTGTCGATTAAAGAATTTATTTGTTTGGTTTGTTCAATTCATGGAAGAAGTTTCTTTTAGTTTCATTTATCATGCTTTCAATTTGATTGATGCTTGTTTGTTCAGAATTGTAAATTTTTCATTAAAGTGCTTTATGTGAAAGATTCATATTTCATTTTATGAAAAGAAGAACATCATTCTAGTTTACTTAAGTGAAAATATTGCATTAGTAGCATTATTGAGATGTTAGAAATACATCATCATAAGAATCGGAAATGAAATGAAACTTCTTATGTTGTTAAGGGAAGATTAAGTGCATTTAGGACATGTAGTAGGGAAAGATTTCATTCCTTGATTGTTGCATTGATTATGTTCTCTCTATCCCTCAATTAGCGTTAACTTTCGTCAACGACCAAGATTTCTTTTCTCATATACCTGCATATAGAAGTTTTCAGATGACAACAGTAGGGCCTTGGAATTTAAACCTAATTCAAGATCAACCATTAAAATTTATTTAATTAACCTAAGGAAGCATTGAAACTTAACCCTCACATTTAGTGGTCTAGGCTAGAGACGTGTTTCAGCATCTTTAAACCTAGCAGCTATCATTCACTTCGACAGTAGATAGTGCTAGTACGGAGTTATGCTCCCCATACCGCCACGTGTATAAAGGGAGACCCCACTAGGTTTGTAATCCTTTATCCATAGGAAGCTGAGTCTACTGCCTTGTAAACATGATACACTAAACCTAGCATTCAGGCAGATTTCTTGTTTGTACTTTTTGGTTCTTCGGGAGGTATTCTACAATTCATGATTACTAGTAATCCCTTTTGCCTACAATATCCTAAGTAGTCATTTTGGTCTTTTTGAATATTTAAATTTAAACTATCATCGAGAACTTTTCCTTTCGATCTCGTTCACTCCGAATGAGATTAGAGTCACCTTTTTCCCTTTTCTCGACTCTTAAAATATGAAAAGGAATAGTTTTGTTTCACTGTCTTAAAATTAACTACCCACGAAATATTCTTGGTTAAAGTTGTCTTCCTTAGTGATTCTTTAGGGTCGATTCAAATGGAAACATTTTGAGAGTCTACAAGTCAAGGATTCCCCTCAATCCTGATCCTTTTCCTTCTTTTGGAAATGTTGGTGCTCCTTATACGGTAATGTTGTCCCTCCTAGGGTTAACCATTGGTTTACCTATATGGTTATTTTCAACCTCAGTGGTACGAGTGTCCCAACGCCTGCCCAACCATCTCCTTCATTTGAACCAAATCCCATTGATTCCAAGGCTGACCTTTCACCTTCTTCCCCTGTTTATTCATCTTCCTCTTCTATTTCACGTAATGAAAGTTTGAAATCCATTAAATGCTAAGAAGAACAAGAAGAGAACAAAGAAGAAGAAGTCACATAAGCGAGAGGCTAACTGTGCATCTATTGCTCCAAATTAACTTCTCGTTGACAAACCTTCTAATCCTTTGCGGAAGGTAAAATTCCCTTACAGGTTATGTAAGGGTGACCATCTCCTTTGAGACTATCTTGGTATTCCTAGAGTCTTAGAGATATGGTCTCAAGATCTGGATTGACCATCGCCATCGACCTCTGGAGATCATGTCGATTCTCCACCCTCGGTTAGCGATTGTAAGAAGAAGGGAAAAAATAAATTCCCCTGTAGGTTATGTGAAGGAGAGCATCTTCTTCATCGTTGTCCTCTTATGGATAAATCTTCCAATGTTTTGGGAAACCTTACAGCTCCTCAACCCCAACTTCCTGTTGGTTATCAATGACTTTCTTCTAACCCTCTCCTAATTGGTAAAGAGATTGACTTAGATTCATATCTTGCCCATCCTGCTCTTCCTCAACATGGCTCTCTTGTGTTCGTTGACCAACCATAAGTCGAAAAGAGTGTCAACTCAGCTTCTCCTTCAGTTGCTCACTCTGTTGCCAAAGAAAATAGTCATGATCATTCTACTCATGTTCTTCTCGTCTTTTCAGATTCTCATGAATCAAAGAGTAACCTTCCTATCCCAATTGTTCAAGAGAGTCCTTCTCCTTCTCCTACAGGGCATGGAGGCAATCATATGATACCCCCACCAAGTAGTTTTTTCATTTCTTTTGATTTGAGTCAATTGATTGCTTTCCGCCTCCCATCTTATGTGCCTTTCTAGATCACAGTACAAGCATATAATATGGTCGTACATGGCACTATATTAAATGAAGGTGCATCTATTAGCATCATGTCTTCTACTACCTGGCAAGCTTTGGGTTCCCCACAACTTATGCCTGTCACCTAGAATACGTTGGCTTTCGATGGAGGAACCAATCAACCCTTAGGGATCCTTTCTTCGTTCCCTATTACTTTGGGAAGAAGAAACGTCTATATAGATCTGATGGTAGCCCAAGGTCCTTTAGATTTCAATATTCTCCTTGGACACGACTATCTTTATTTCATGGGAGCTCTCGTTTCTTTACTTTTATGTGTGGTTTGTTCTGAACACAAAGGGAGAAATAGTGACCGTTAATCAATTATCGTTCATTGGTCACCTGGTGCTTGCTATGCAACCATCATCCCCTATTGGTTCTTATTTGCAATTAGTGCCCTCCCTGCCACTAGTCAATTATGTGGCTACCCATTCCGTGTCCACATCTATTGATGATCACACAGATCGTATAGTGCATTATGTACTAGGGGCATTGGAACCTGATCTATCATTGGTACCAGTTGACATGTATTCCTCCCAGAGTGTAGTTCTCCCATCTAGTGAGGACCTCTTGGGATCCATGTTCTTGTATGGTCCATGAACAAGATTCGAAGCAAAGTTCCTTGTCTTCTGTCAAGCTCCTTAGAAAAGGAAACAAGGAGTCTTAACAATAGTTCTTTTACTGTGTCAACCTCGTTAAAAAATGAAACACCTCCCTTCTCCAAATCAAGCCTTCAATTAATATTTCGTAAAATCGCAGTCGAGTCTTTCCTAGATCTTGAAAGTGAACCTTTATTCCATCCACCTAGCTAAATGAAATGAAGCTTGGGGGGCATGTACTTCGAATTGAGTCATTATGCTTGGGGCATGTAAACTTAACTTAAGAATAATTTTTCATTTCAAGCTTATGTAAACATGAAACCAAATTCAAGTAGAGTTCTCCCTGGTTCAAGCTTGTGTAAAAATGAACCCATACCCATTTTAACCCTCGTGATTGCCATTTTTATAGCCTCTCCCATCAAATAAGCCTTGGTTGTTTCATTCCATTACCACCATCTCTTTGGCTGATCATATGCTTTCACTTGGTTGTTTTTCCTTTCCTGAGGAACCCCAACAATGAGTGTTCTTGTTATCTAGCCTCTTGACCATTACATGTTTTTGAGTAGTTCCATCATTGCTGGAACTAGTTGCTACCCTTTATACCACTCATTCCTCCAGGACGAGTCAAATTTAAGCTCTTTTTTGACTCGTAAAAATTGAAAAGATTGACAAGTATTTTTCCCTTTTTGAGTCATTAAATAGAATAAAAATGGGGGGTCTGCTTTCAACTCTTTTTTGACCCTTAAAACATGAAGATATTGCCGAGATCTTGTCATTTTGAACTCATTAAAGGCTGCAAAATATTGTTTACCAAATATATGTTTACCCCTTTTTTGCACTGGGATAAGCTATTTATGAAAAATGTACTCCTTGACTAACATGGTCGGAAGTTCTCCCAAGTATTTTTTTTCTACTTTTTTAGGCTCGAGAGACACAAATGTATGAAAAGGGACCTTTTGGTGTTTTGTCTTCTGTGTCTTTTTCAAACTCTCTAAATATGAAAAAGATATCGAGTTACACCTTTGTTGGACTCGTTAAACTTAAACGACATCGGATTCGTCACCATGATGGACATGAGCTTCTCCTTCCTAGGGCTAATGAATCTCACTAGGTTGGATTCATCCAGAGGATGGAATTTCAGTGCAAGCACGTGATATCCCCTTCAAGCTTGTGATTAAAAATAATTGGGGTACCTGCCAGAAATTTTGGGGAAAAATTGGAAATTCCATTAGTTGTGTTGGTAGCTCACTCTTGAACATGACACTTTCTGCTTCTTGTCGGGTTGGGATATCCTCACTCCATCATTGACTTTCCTAGGTTAGGCCATTCATTTTTTTCCTTTCCTTTTGATCTCCGCCACATCATCATGATCTCAGATCCTATGGATCCAAAAGCTGCGAAACTCTGAAGTCATGTTACTGATATGTTCAAGAGTTATCTTTCTGCAGTTACACTCATTTCTGATTCTCTGTATCATCCAAAATCATTACATCCCTTTGTCTCACATCGATTATGTGGGATACATCATGGCCCTCCTTCAACAAGTTCACCTCCTATCGACTTCAGCTCATTATCCGGGAAGTTGGTTGAGACACTCCCTTCCAGTACCTTAGAGCTTACATGCCCTAATCACAAGTTCTTCGCACTCGACGACAAGTGCACATCATTGGATTTCGATCGGGTGATTTCACAGGTGTTCAACTTGAGTTCCCTTTCACATTTCATGAGTTGTGTTGCTAGTACCTTAAGAGCCATTATCGTCAGTGGTGGTTTCTCTCGCGCTTGTTGATGGTTCACATCATTGACTAGTAATCAAGCAACTTTCTAGCATGTTCGACTTCACCACACTTATTCACATGTTAGAATTTGTACTTTGATCGGGTCGTGTTGGAGCGCAAGACCTTGGGCTTAGATTACAAAATTCCACGTTGCAAGGTGATGTGACATGATCATGCTGATATACATGTCTCTTTTAGATGGATGGTTGCGACCATACCATGAGTTGTTATATGTGATCCTTATTATTATTGGATGGCTGCGACCATACCTTGGTTTTGATATGATCCTCCTTACAGGATGGTTGCGCCCATGCCTTGGATCCATTTACATGATCATTCTCTGGGTGGCTGCGTCCATACCATGATTCATGTATCATTTATCAGAGATTTTAGTGATGTATATGTATCTATGCTTTCTCGCAAGTTCTCTGACGATGGTCTCTGGTTCCATGCACATCTCCTTGTAAATCATTTCACCCCTCACTCTAATTTGACATTCACACTTTAGGTAGAATCTGTTACACATCATTTTGTCACTATCCCTTTAATCCCCATTCCTCGATCCTGGAGGACATATACAATGAACATTACATGCTTTCCCATCATGAAGAAGCTACCGTTATGCCCCTCTTCATGGGTAGAACATTTCCCTTTTGCATCATTTCCCAATAATTTTCCTTTTATCCCAGTTTACAAGACCGACGCTAGGGCTCAATTCCTTCCTCACACCAATTTGCAAGGTTTAAAACCAAGCCAAGAGCTGATTTGCAAGGTTTAAAATAAAATTCTGGTAAATGTTTGGGCTGGATAGAGCCGACGAATTCAGTTTTGGCTCCTTCCCCCTATTGAGATGGAACAAAGCCAAGAGATAAGGCCTCTCCCATAATAATAGGAACCATCTCCCCTCCATCGAAGCTATATAAACTCCTCCTTTTCCAGGCTGAACTAGTCTTTTTTGGAGCTTGAATAACCAACAAGATATCTATAGCTTTTTTCCTTCTAGTTTATGTTTGTAAATGGAGAATAGTGTGTTTGGTTTGCTTTGGAACTAAAGGGAATAAGACTTAAACTCCCATCCTTGAGGCTAACCATGAGATGTTAGAAGTGGTGATGGAACCCACATATGTTGGAGGAGACTTGCAATGTCAAGGCTTTGGTTGTATCTCTTTCTGAGCTTTATATCAATACAACTAATGATTTATTTCCTATATTGAGTGTCATGTTACATTTAATGGATTAATATTCCCTGACTTTTTAATTAAATTGAATGTGATTGTATGTTATTATGATTGTTGTTATCTCTTGTGTATTTGTTTCAAGCATTTGAAGGAGAAGAACTCAAAGGAAACTGGAGCGAAAGAGCGAGGTCATCATCAAGCGGAGTAGCGTTCTGAGAGGTAGGCCCTCTTATTTGATTCTAGTTTAAGGAAGTTTTCATTAGGTTGTTTTGTTTGTGGATAGACCAACTCTAGGGCTAGAGGGATCACCTCTATCCGTAGAGGAGATTTACCTACTCCACAATTTAGTGACTCCACTCGGGATCCATCCCTCTCTTTCGATTGTTTATCATTTCATGGTTTGTGTGAACTTTTGTTGTATCACCCTTTCCCTCTAGTTTTCTGTGCTTTGCCTAGTTTACTGCTTTGGTTCTGAAATTTAGTGTGATAGGTGTGGCTTTGATCTTTGAAATTTTTTTATTTTTTCTTTTAAATCCTCGATTAGCCCATTTTATTTTTTGACAATCGCACCGACCAGCGTGACTTGCTCTTAAACAGTTTCATTGTACCCCCCTGTGGCACTTGTTGTCAGTTAGGCAATCGTGCTGATTCCTATAGGTGAAGATCAGGGTTTCTCCTAAATCATAACCAATGTGTCTTGCCCTCATAATCTCTACCTCTTATCCTATTTGCCTTTGTTCTCCATAGCTAGAAAGCTTCATTAGCTTGTTTTGTGTGCTTGCTTGGTTTGAGATTTCCTTACTTGATTTTTTGAGTCTTTGGATGGTTTGTGGCCCTAGGGAATCTAGGTCATTGTCCATTCAACTGTTTGGTTGCTCATAAAGTCAAGTTTTTGGTTAGCCCACCCTCTAATGTGTTAAGTCTAGCCCTATGTGAAGTTATTTTTTACTTTTTCTTTGAAGCCATCGATCAACGCTATTTTTGGCCAAACAGTCACGTCGATCAGGCCTATCAATACTAGTTGTAGCCTAGCCAGTCGTGTCGATTGGTGCTAGTTTCAGCCCAAAAATCATGTTGGTCTCTAAGTTAAGAAAAAAATCATAACTTTTTTGCTTTCCAGTGTCAGTGTGTCTTGACCCTCAGACTCTCTTCTTCCGCCCAGAAGTGACTAGAATGCTTTGTTTGATGGTTTTAATTGATTGATTAGTTTGAAGTTTCATTGCTTGATTTTTTGAGTTTTTTATATGGTTTCTATGACCCTAGGGCATCTAGGTCAATTATCATTCATTTGTTTGTTTACTCATTGTCTCAAGTTTCTCATTTTTTGCTTCATTTAATCTATCTTTCAGTCGTAACATTTTCATTGCTTCATTTTCAATTGAATGAGTGAAATAGTCTCATTTGTTCTCTTATTTCAGGTGCCCCTTTTCTCTTTCCAAGCATAGATTACATTTCTTGGTTTGTCGATTGAAGCATTTATGTGTTTGGTTTGTTTGATTCAGGGAAGAAGTTGCTTTTAGTTTCATTTATCATGCTTTGGATTTGATTGATGCTTGTTTGTTCGGAATTGTAAAATTTTCATTAAATTACTTTATGTGAAAGATTCATTTTGCATTTTATGAGAATAAGAACATCATTCTAGTTTACTTAAGTGAAAATATTGCATTAGTATCATTATTGAGAAGCTAGAATTGCATCATCATAAGCATTGGAAATAAAATGAAACTTCTTATGTTGTTAAGGGAAGATTAAGTGCATTTAGGACATGCAATATGGAATGATTTCATTTTGAATTGATTGTGCTCTCTTTATCCCTCAATTAGCATTAAATTTCATCGAAGACCAAGATTTATTTTCTCATATACCTGCATATAGGAGTTTTCATATGACAGTGGTATTGCCTTGGAATTTAATCCTAATTCAAGATAAACCATTAAAATTTAATGAATTACCCTAAGGAAGCATTGAAACTTAATTCTCACATTTAGTGGTCTAGCCTAGAGACATGTTCTACCATCTTTAAACCTAGCAGTTGTCATTCGCTATTGCACTAGACAATGCTAGTACAGACTTGTGCTCCCTGTATCGTTGCGTATATAAAGGGGGACCCCACTAGGTTTGCAATCCTTTATCTGTAGTAAGCCAAGTCTACTGAGTTGTAAATGTGATACACCAAACACAGCATTCGGGGAGTTTCCTGCTCGTACTTTTCAGTTCTCAAGAGGTATTCTACAGTTCACAGTTACCTGGTAATCCCTTTTGCCTAGATTATCCTAAGCAATCATTTTGGTCTTTTTGACTCTTTAAATATAAAATATCATCGAGAACTTGTCCTTTCAAGCTCATTAACTCTGAAAGCGACTAGAGTCACCTTTCTCCCTTTTCTTAATTGTAAAAATATGAAAAGGCAAAATTTTGTTTCAGTGTCTTAAAATTAACTACCCACGAAATATTCCTAGTTAAAGTTATCTTCCTTAGTGATTCTTTAGGGTCAATTCTAATGGCAACATTTCTAGAGCTTGCTTTTTTTAGTTTTTTGGATGGTTTCTATGACTGTTAGGGTCCCACCCTAACCCCCTTATTTATGTCATGGGATCACATCATAGTCTAGAGTCAATAAAGCCCATATTAATATTTGTAAGTGGTTAACCCGCAATTAATGACGGGACCACAGTTAGTTGCAAATGGGCAGTAGTATTAGATAGATGGTATTAATAAAACCCACGGTATTGGCCCGTGGTATTGCATGTAGGAGTCATATATAAAGGATAGAGACTCCCTGCGAGGAGTATCGTGTCTTATTTTGTAATCGAGCTCTGCTCTATTGGAGGTTGCCCCCTCGAAGAGGCATGTGAACATTGCTCTTTGAATAATAAAATCATTGCTATTCTGTGTTCTGGGTATCTTTTCTTCGCATATTCTGTGTTTTGGGTGTCTTTTCTTCGCATATTCTGTGCTTGGGTATTACTTTGCAGGTTAAGAGCATAACAAGTGGTATCAGAGCACTTTCCAGGGCTCGGTGGGATCTCCAATTTTTAGCAATTTTTTTTTTTGGCTAGAGACGTGTTCCGGCATCTTTAAACCACGGGATCTGTCATTAAGTGCATAAACCTGCGGATTTGGGGAGGCATGCACACAGGAAACACAAGAGGTGGTCACGTCTGTTGGACTCCCTTGTAACCCCTGTGGGTACCCCTTCGAGTAGTAGCGCATTAGACAGAACCGCGCACGGACTGTCTTCCACGTACCCTCTGGGTATATAGGAAACCCCCTAGGCTCCCTTGAAACCTCGCCATAGATAAACCTTCGGCCGTCTTGTGGCTACAGTACACCGAGAACATCACTCGGAGAGATTACTCGCCCGTATGATAGGGTAGTCGGGTTGTACGGCTAAGGGTACGGTCGATCCTCCTTAGTTAGAGCCCTGAAACATTGGGCCGAGTACTATTGTCAGACCCTTATGTATATTGCGATCTGTAGCACCTGACACTCCTCAAGACCATAGTTCCCTTTCTATCGGGGGATCACACATCATCTATTTCAGATCAACGGGTGCAAAGAAGTGCAGCAACAGCAGACATCAGTCCGGCAGCTCCATCAGATCAGCAGCAACAGTTGTTCCACCATTCAGATCTCTCAGATCCACTAGATCAGAGTAGTTGTGAAGGGTTCCTATACCTGAATATACTTTTTGCATGACTTTTGGCGGCATTGACATTTTGAGGATTTGGCGACTACAGTATTGATCAGGAAGGAGTAAAACTCCGTTAGGAGTTTTCCAAAAAAAAAAAAAAAAACGAGTCTGAGATCTTCCAGGGCGCTTATTGGTGATCTAGCCCATCAGAATCAGGACGACGAGCTGAGCAAGGTGGTACCATTCAATTTCTTAGTAAAAATTTTTAGGCGGTCCCAATTTTTCATCAGGTTGGTGTATGGTAGAAACTCGCGCTCAAGCGATGGCCAATGAAAGGATGGACAAAATTGAAGACCATGTGAACTCCATCCAAACTGCGGTGAATGAAATCCAGCATGAGATTAAAGGAATAAGTCTCCAGATACAGAATGCACTCTCGAAGGGCAAAGAACCAGCCCATGAGGAGGCATATAATGGCCATGAATACCATGAGGGTGAGTCTAGCCACTCTCCTCACGTTTGGCACACCCATCCACCACCCAGTCAGCGACCTCCCAAGTTGGATATGCATAAATTTGACGGTTCTCACACGTCCGCATGGCTAGCACAAATGGAGCAGTATTTCAAATTGAATCATATCCTAGATGAGGGGTCTAAGCTTATGGTGGGCACCATGTACTTGGACAATGAACGATGGAAATGGGGGGAATGGAATGAGCGTTGCAATGGACATTTTCAGAATTGGGCCCAATTTGCCAAAGCTCTTCGAAATCGCTTTGAACAGGAAGACTCTTTTTTGGGGCGTCTCACTAAGCTCCGACAGATGGGTACAGTGGAGGAATATATTACCGCTTCTGAAGCCTTAGCCTTCCGCACTAAGGGTGTCACAGATGAGTTCTACATGGAATGCTTTATCAGCGGTCTTAAAGAAGCCATCAAAGCTCAGGTTCTACTCCACCACCCTCCCACGTGGACAGAGGCTTGCCAGGTAGCTCGTAAGGTGGAACGTGCATTAACAGCCCAATCCAGCCGCCCCAACTTCCCCGCTAAAGGTCGTCCCCCACAGGCTCCCAACACGACTCAGACACTTAAGATTCAAAAGGTGTCACCTGCGGAAATGGCCGAAAGAAGGAAGCAAGGACTATGTTACTACTGTGATGAAAAATATTCCCCGGGTCATAAATGCAAGGAGCCCAAGTTTTTTCAAATAGATGCCACTGACTACAGCTCCACTGAGGAAGATCCACCACTTGAGGAACCGGAGGCGATCGAAGAAGATAACCAAAAGGAGATTGTATCTGACGAACCAATTATTTCGCTAAATGCATTGGCAGGAATTTCTTCCCCTCAAACTCTCAAAATCATGGGTTTTCTTAAACATTGGCCAGTAGTAGTCTTGATTGATAGTGGAAGTACCCATAATTTCATCCATCAAAAGATCGCTGAAGCAGCGCATTGTTTTGTCCGGGTAGTTTCTAACTTCCAAGTCCAAATTGCAGATGGGGGCACAATGAAATGTGAAGGCAGATGTGGAAATGTCAAACTTCAAATGGGGGATTATCAGTTGAAAACCCACATGTTTGCAATACACCTGGGGGGTTGCGACATTGTCCTAGGCGCGGAATGGCTCCGCACTCTTGGGCCATTCACAATGGATTTCCAGGAGTTATATATGAGTTTTAAGCAGAAAAACTCCACACATACCCTCCGTGGACTACAGGCAGGAGCCCCCTCTATCATCAGCTCGCATAGGATGGAAAAATTGTTTAAAAAGGGCCATCATGGAGTGGTAGCTCAATTTAATGCCATCCAGGTAGTCGAAACCATGTCTCTGCCAATTCATCCGGAGATGCAACAGATTTTAAATAAACATCGGACGGTCTTTGACAAGCCTCATGAGCTTCCACCCTCGCGAGGGGAACATGATCATAGCATCACATTGGTTCCAGGGGCCCAACCCCCAAATGTGCGGCCATACAGATATCCGTTCACCCAAAACAATAAAATAGAAAAAATCATCAAGGAATTGTTGGAAGCAGGTGTCATTCGTCCCAGCATTAGTCCTTATTCATCCTGAGTGGTCATGGTCCTCAAGAAAGATGGGGAGTGGCGGATGTGTCCCGACTTTAGGGCCCTCAATAAGTTGACAGTCAAAGATAAATTTTCCATCCCGGTGGTTGACGATTTTTTGGAGGAACTCAATGGGGCTCAATTCTTCACTAAGTTGGATCTTCGCTCAGGCTACCACCAAATTCGCATGAAGGAAGTCGACATTCCCAAGACAACTTTTAAAACTCATGAAGGCCATTATGAGTTCCTGGTCATGCCATTTGGTCTCTGTAATGCCCCCTCTACTTTTTAGAGCCTTATGAATCACCTCCTCAAACCATATCTCAGAAAATTTGTCCTTGTCTTCTTCGATGACATCCTCATCTATAGTGGCACTTGGGCGGCACATCTTCAGCATGTAAATCTACTCTTGCAACTGCTCCGCAAGCATAAATTATTTGTCAAGATGTCTAAGTGTTCATTTGGCATGGAAGAAGTTGAGTATTTGGGCCACATTGTGGGGCGTGAAGGTGTCAAGGTGGACCCCAAAAAGATCCAGGCAATGCAGGAATGGCCTCAACCTAAGACCTTGAAAAGCTTGAGAGGATTTTTGGGTCTCACAGGCTATTATCGTAAATTTGTCCGAAACTATGGCCGCATAGTGAAGCCCCTCACTCAACTCCTAAAGAAAAATTCCTTCTTCTGGAACGAGGAAACACAACGGGCATTTACCGCTCTCAATTGTTGGCATTATGATTCAGGTGTTGTCCTTGATGGCAAACCCATTCAGGTGATAAATCAAGAAGGACGCAGGAAATATGTTCAGCAAGTGCGTCCCCGCAGGTATACCATACAGAACCCGCGTCCAGGGACGCCGGCCAGCCGTTCAGGAGGTGCGTCCGCCCAGTGCACACATTTCAAGGCCGAGAAAAGCACGTGGGGGTTTCTTGCGTGGTATCTAGCCGACGGTTTTGTGTTTCTATGGTGTCGGCTCGTGGTATTGTTCCATGTTTTGGGGAGAAGCTTGCCTATATAAAGCAAAGGAGTTCATTTGGATTATGCATCATCTTGATTGAATATCTTTTGGTGAGATCTAGTCCAGATCTATGAGGGCGAATCTTCTAATGGACTGTGATCTCTATGGCGCATGATCAGATCTGTGGATCTGAGTGTTTGGGTTGGTTCTGAAGTCCTCATATCTTTTATATCTGAAGGGACGTAGGTTCAGTGAAGGGCAAGTGCGCCGGGACGCAGTACAGTAAAGGCTCAGGTGCGTCTCTGAGGCAAAGGACGCGGCGCGAGTGTGTTATTGGGTGCGTCTCTGAAGCAAAAGACGCGGCGCGATAGTGTTTCGGAGTGCGCCGGTCGCAGCAAAGCATAGAGGAACAGTGCGTCTGCACGCAGAACAGCGGAGGGTAGACTGCGTCCAGTCGCAGGCCACAGAAAGAAAATATGCGTCCCTGTCTTAAGATGATCTGTTGACTGTATATTTCTGTTCATAAGGTGTTCTGGGTTATTTCTGTAATTACTGATCTGATATCTGTAGTGGACTGTATCTGTTATATACTTGTTGATCATTTGATTCTTCATGAAAAGAAGTAGGGGGTTGTAGCTCCCTTCCAGGAGAAACTGGAAAACAAGAGAGAGTTGTAGCTCTCTGCAGGTTGCAGCCTGCGTGCTGGTAAAGGACTGCACCAGTACAAAATCATTGTAAAAGAATTTCTTGAAAGAAGATAGAGACATATTGCAGCAGGTGGTTTTCTCCCGCATTGGGTTTCCACCTTACATCTTGTGTTCTTTGGTGTGACTGTCTATTCAAGCTCATTATTTTATGGTACTGATATGCAAGAATAATTCAAAAGATCAAATAAGGAAGATTTGGTAAATTGCTTAATAATACTGATTCACCCCCCCTCTCAGTATTATTTCCAACAATTGGTATCAGAGCAGGTCCTTCAGAAAAGCTTGATCGCTTGAAGGTAGATCGTTCATCATGAGCAACTACGAGAGAGAAGCATCAATCAGGCCACCAGTTTTTGATGGGACAAACTTCAATTATTGGAAGGTAAGAGTTACTGCATATCTTCAATCTCTTGGTACTGAAGTTTGGGACATTGTAGAAACAGGCTATGTTTTTCCTTCAGCTACTCCTATAGATCCAGCTGAGAAAAAGAAGTATGAAACAAATGCAAAAGCAGTCAGTACTCTATTAGGAAGTATATCCCAAACAGAATTCATGAAGGTAATGCACTTCAAATCAGCAAAAGAAATATGGGACAAAATGATCACAAGCTATGAAGGAGATGAACAGGTAAAACAAGCTAAACTTCAAACTCTCAGGATTCAATATGAGACTCTCAAGATGTATAATGATGAAAGTGTGGCTAATTATTTTCTTCGGGTAGATGAGATTGTTAATTGTATGAAAAATTTGGGTGAAGAAGTAAAGGAGTCCATAGTAGTTCAAAAGATTCTAAGATCATTATCCCCCAAGTTTGAATCCAAAGTATCTGCAATAGAAGAAAAAGAAAATCTCCGTGTTCTTACTATGTCTCAGCTACATGGAATTCTAACTGCTTATGAAATGAGAAAGGGAGGACCATCAGACAGAAGGGAGGCTGCTTTTAAAGCATCAGGCAAAGAAGATTACTATGAAGCAAGCCATGATCCAGAAGAAGGGGAAGAAGAATCAAATTTTGTCAGAAATCTTCAAAGAGGTTCTGGAAGGTTCAGAGGTAAGCTACCTTTCAAATGCTTTGCTTGTGGAAGAGTAGGTCATTATGCTGCAAAATGCTCTTATAAGGATAAAGGAAAGGAACCAGTTAGATGGAACAAGAAACAAAGCGCAAATAAGAAAAGCTACTACACCCATGAAGATAGTGATGGCTTATCAAACAGTGATGAAGATGAACAAGGTAATAAATATAGGTTGTTAATGGCATTTGAAGATGATGATTATGAGGATGCTGTAGATGTGGATAACCTTTATGATGAAATTACTAGACTCAAGAGATGCATAGAAGAAAAGAACATGATTATTGATACTCTACAATTCCAAATTGATGAAAAGGAAAAACATCTTGAAAAATTAGAAGGTGAAATTGTTGGTCTTAGAAAAGAAATTGAGAAAACAAAAACTATTAATCTCAAGTTTGTCAAAGGATCTGAAACTTTGGATGAGATTATCAGTGTGCAGCGGTCTCCACTAAATAAGACAGGTTTGGGCTATAATGAAGAAACTTCTCAAGCATCCACTTCAAAAAGTTATCTTGATGCAGCAAGAAGAAATGAGCAAGAGCACAAGGAAGATCATCAGGTAAAGCAGGGACAAATGTCAAACAGAAACTATCAGGGGCAATCCAGCTTAAGGGTGAACAAAAGCCACAACCAGCCACAGGTAAAATCTTCTCAATTTGGTTCAAGAATAGATGAAAATAGAAATTACAATCAGTTGGCTGGTAGATCCAATAATCGCAGAAGCTTCTTCAATGGACAATGCTTTTCTTGTCATAACTTTGGTCACAAAGCAGCTCAATGTGTTGCGTATAAAACAATCATGACTAGGGAAGCTCAAAAACAAAGAAGTATGACAGGGATTACAAAAAGGACCTATAACAACTTTTCAGCTCTTGAAAATGAAGTTGAATGTTCTATTTGCAATAATTTTGGACATAAAGACTTTGAATGCAGAAGCAGGTTTCCGGAAAGAAAGGTACAAGAGCAGAAAAAGGAACAAGCCTCAGGCACCAAAACATGGAGAATAAAGGAACCTCAAACAGAAAGATGTGGGATAGCATTTTATGCAGAAGGACAAGAAAATCTATGGTACATTGACAGTGGATGTTCGAAGCATATGACAGGTGATAAAGAAAAACTTGAGTCTTATTCTAATTTAGAAAAGGGAAAGAAAGTCTCTTTTGGAAATGATACTCCTGCAACTATAAAAGGAAAAGGTATTGCTCCTTTAAAAGAAGATGTTAAGGCTGGAAATGTTTTGTTTGTTGATGGATTGAAGCATAATCTACTAAGTGTCAGCCAGATGTGTGATCAAAGAACCGAGGTTATATTCAGATCAAATGGATGCCTTGTTCGTGATCTTGATACAGGTAAAACAGTTCTCAAAGGAAAAAGAACTCCAAATAATCTATACATATTTGATGAAGGACAACAACAATGCTATCTAAGCAAGGATGAAGAGCACTGGCTATGGCATCGAAGGTTGGGACATCTAAGCTTCTCACAAATAAGGAAAGCTTGCAAATATCAGGCAGTTCGCGATCTTCCAGATATCAAAATTCCTGACAACACCATATGCAGATCATGTCAGTTTGGAAAACAAACCAGAACTAACTTTCCAGAGAAAGAAGGATCAGCCAGCATGCCTCTTGAGCTAGTACATACAGATGTATGTGGACCATTCAGAAAAAGAACACCTAGAGGAGAGGAATACTTGATATTATTAATTGACGATTTCTCCAGGTTTGTTTGGTTAGGACTTATGAAGCACAAAGATGAAGCATTCGAAAAATTCAAATCCTTCAAAGCCTTGGCTGAAAATGAATCAGGTCACAAAATTAAGTGCCTCAGATCTGACAGAGGTGGGGAATTTACTTCAAATGAATTTTTCGATTTCTGTGATGAACATGGGATAAGGAGAGAATTTTCTACAGCTAGAACTCCTCAGCAAAATGGAGTAGTTGAAAGAATGAACAGAACAATCCAGCAAATGGCTCGTGCTATGCTTGATGAATCAGGAACCCCTGCAACTTTCTGGGGTGAAGCTGCACATGCGGCGGTTATTATTCTCAACAAGACAAATGTCCGAGTGAACAGCACTCAAACTCCTCATGAGCTCTGGAGTGGTAAAACTCTTTCGGTAAAGCACTTCAAAATCTTTGGGAGCAAATGCTATATCAAGAATACTGAGGAGCAGCTTGGTAAACTTGATCCTAGAGCAGATGAAGGTATTCTTCTTGGCTACTCTCCACATAGCAAAGCATACAAATGCTACAATAAAAGACTTGGCAAAATTGTTGACAGCATTGATGTAGTGGTTGATGAGAAGGGATACATTCCTAGGCAAATACATCGTGAAGACATCGAAGAAGATGAAAGCCACCCTCAAAGACAAAATGATGAAGAAGAAGAACCGCAAGAAGAATCTCAAGAAGAACCTCACGAAGAAGCAGAAGAACGAACAAGAATAGAAGAAAAGACTCCATCCAGATATGTTCAAAAGAACCATCCAGAATCTCAGATCATGGGACAGAAAGAAGCAGGTATACAAACTAGAAGAACAGTTGCAGAAGCTTCAAGTTATTTGGCATTACTCTCCTCTACTGAACCACAAAATGTGAAAGAGGCATGCAAAGATGAATGTTGGGTGAAAGCAATGGATGAAGAACTTGAGCAAATCGAAAAGAACAACACTTGGGAGCTGGTTCCTAGACCAAAGGATAAGAATGTTATCGGAACAAAATGGGTCTTCAAAAATAAATTGAATGAAAATGGAGAAGTAATTAGAAACAAAGCCAGACTTGTTTGTAAAGGATATGCACAGCAAGAAGGAATAGACTTTGAAGAAACTTTTGCTCCTGTTGCAAGACTTGAGGCCATCCGAATGTTCCTTGCTCTCTCAAGTTCTCAGAATTTCAAAGTATTTCAAATGGACGTAAAATCAGCCTTTCTGAATGGAGACTTGGAAGAAGAAGTGTACATTGAACAGCCAGATGGTTTCATTCTTGGAAATGATCCAAATCTTGTATGCCGATTGAAAAAGGCTCTCTATGGTCTCAAACAAGCCCCAAGGGCTTGGTACTACCGGTTGGACAAATATCTTCATCAACAAGGTTTTTCAAAAGGTTCAGCAGATAGCAATCTATATATAAAAATTGAAAATGACAAATTGCTAATACTTGTTGTGTATGTAGATGACATTATTTTTGGCAGCAATGAAGAAGCTATGAGTCAAAGCTTTGCCTCAGTCATGCAGAAAGAATTTGAAATGTCCTTGCTAGGAGAACTGACATACTTTCTTGGTTTGCAAGTCCAACAAAAGGAAGGAGGAATCCTTTTATCTCAAACCAAGTATCTCAAGCAGATTTTGAAGAAATATGGCATGGAAGATGCAAAACCAGTATGTACACCCATGGTCACAGGATGCAGTCTCAGTGCAAATGATGAATCTGCAGCAGTACATCAACCAACCTACAGATCTATGATTGGAAGTTTACTATATTTAACAGGTACCCGACCAGACATCATGCATGCAGTTGGAATAGTTGGAAGATTTCAGGCAAATCCGAAGGAGACTCATCTTCAAGCAGTGAAGAGAATTTTCAAATATCTTCAAGGGACTCAAAATTATGGCTTATGGTATCCTAGAGATACAGATCTTACTCTTCATGCCTATACAGATGCAGATTGGGCCGGAAGCATGGATGACAGGAAAAGCACAAGTGGTGGTGCGTTCTTTATGGGTCCCAGACTGGTCTCTTGGTTCAGCAAGAAACAGAGTTCAATTGCCTTGTCTACAGCTGAAGCAGAATATGTTGCTGCTGCATCTTGTTGCACCCAACTCCTTTGGATGATGCAGACTTTGCAGGATTATCAAATCACTTGTACACCTCCAATCTCTATCTTATGTGACAACACAAGTGCAATCAGCATCTCAAAGAATCCGGTTATGCATTCAAAAACCAAGCAGATACCAATCAAGTACCATTTTCTCCGGGAACAAGTACTTGAACAGAAGGTCAAGTTGGAGTATGTTCCTTCTAAGGAACAAGTTGCTGATATTTTCACCAAACCATTGCCCAGGGACACTTTTGAATACCTCAGGCAAAAGCTGGGGGTTGTTGATGCATCATCTTACTGTTGATCATCTTCCTATTGGTGGTATAGGCTCAGGGGGAGCACATAATGCATTGTTGGCATTATGGAGAAGGAGATCTTGGAAATAGCTGCAATATGTCTCTATCTCCTTCATGATGGATTTCTGGTTACAGATCTGGAGATGCATGAGCATAGGGGGAGCATACCCTTTGCTCTTGATGTCAAAGGGGGAGAATGAAGCTGAAGATTATGTGGTTTCCATCAAGTCCAAAGGGGGAGATTGTTGGCATTATGATTCAGGTGTTGTCCTTGATGGCAAACCCATTCAGGTGATAAATCAAGAAGGACGCAGGAAATATGTTCAGCAAGTGCGTCCCCGCAGGTATACCATACAGAACCCGCGTCCAAGGACGCCGGCCAGCCGTTCAGGAGGTGCGTCCGCCCAGTGCACACATTTCAAGGCCGAGAAAAGCACGTGGGGGTTTCTTGCATGGTATCTAGCCGACGGTTTTGTGTTTCTATGGTGTCGGCTCGTGGTATTGTTCCATGTTTTGGGGAGAAGCTTGCCTATATAAAGCAAAGGAGTTCATTTGGATTATGCATCATCTTGATTGAATATCTTTTGGTGAGATCTAGTCCAGATCTATGAGGGCGAATCTTCTAATGGACTGTGATCTCTATGGCGCATGATCAGATCTGTGGATCTGAGTGTTTGGGTTGGTTCTGAAGTCCTCATATCTTTTATATCTGAAGGGACGCAGGTTCAGTGAAGGGCAAGTGCGCCGGGACGCAGTACAGTAAAGGCTCAGGTGCGTCTCTGAGGCAAAGGACGCGGCGCGAGTGTGTTATTGGGTGCGTCTCTGAAGCAAAAGACGCGGCGCGATAGTGTTTCGGAGTGCGCCGGTCGCAGCAAAGCATAGAGGAACAGTGCGTCTGCACGCAGAACAGCGGAGGGTAGACTGCGTCCAGTCGCAGGCCACAGAAAGAAAATATGCGTCCCTGTCTTAAGATGATCTGTTGACTGTATATTTCTGTTCATAAGGTGTTCTGGGTTATTTCTGTAATTACTGATCTGATATCTGTAGTGGACTGTATCTGTTATATACTTGTTGATCATTTGATTCTTCATGAAAAGAAGTAGGGGGTTGTAGCTCCCTTCCAGGAGAAACTGGAAAACGAGAGAGAGTTGTAGCTCTCTGCAGGTTGCAGCCTGCGTGCTGGTAAAGGACTGCACCAGTACAAAATCATTGTAAAAGAATTTCTTGAAAGAAGATAGAGACATATTGCAGCAGGTGGTTTTCTCCCGCATTGGGTTTCCACCTTACATCTTGTGTTCTTTGGTGTGACTATCTATTCAAGCTCATTATTTTATGGTACTGATATGCAAGAATAATTCAAAAGATCAAATAAGGAAGATTTGGTAAATTGCTTAATAATACTGATTCACCCCCCCTCTCAGTATTATTTCCAACAAAAACGCCATGTGTTCCACTCCCGTCTTAGCACTACCTGACTTCACCAAATCCTTTGTCATTGAATGTGATGCTTCGGGTACAGGTATTGGAGCGGTCTTAATGCAGGAAGGGTGACCATTGGCCTTCACCAGCCAACAACTCAGTGGGAGGAATCTGGGCCAATCCACCTACGAGAAGGAAATGATGGCCATCTTACATGCAGTCGAGACCTGGCGACCTTACTTGTTGGGGCGACGTTTCCAAATCCGCACAGATCATCATAGTCTTAAATATTTTTTGGAGCAACGCCTATCCTCCCCACAACAAAATAAATGGTTAGCCAAAATGCTGGGATATGATTATGAGATCATTTACAAGAAAGGGAAAGACAACAGTGTAGCAGATGCATTGTCGTGCCAATTTGAGGAGGAAAGTACTCTGCTCGCAATTTCCCTCCCCATTCCAGACTGGATTGAAGAGGCTCGTAGGGAATGGTTTTCACACCCCGGGCTCTCCCAACTCATTTCTCAATCGCAGGTAGATCCTAATTCCAGCAAGGGCTACTCGTGGCAGAATGATGTTCTTCGCTACAAGGACAGAGTCGTAATATCACCAACATCCACCCTCAAAAGTCGCATTTTGGCAGAATTGCACTCATCTCCCATTGTAGGACATTTGGGCTTTCAGAAGACGTATGCTCGCACCAGAAGATCATTTTTTTGGACCGGCATGAAACAGGAGATCCTTACTTTCGTAGCAGAATGTGACGTCTATCGACACCACAAAGGGGAAACCGTCAACACACCAGGCACATTACAACCATTGCCCATTCCGGCATCAATTTGGACGGAGGTTTCCATGGATTTCATTACAGGTCTTCCAAAGTCTGGGAACAAGTCAGTCATCATGGTGGTTGTGGACCGACTGTCGAAGTATGCTCATTTCTGCACCCTACCCCAACCGTTTACACCAACTTTGGTTGCTCAAACTTTCATGGATCAGATCTTCAAATTGCATGGCATGCCCACTTCTATTGTGTCCGACCGCAACCTGATCTTCACCAGTAATTTTTGGCAGGAACTCTTCAGAATACAAGGCACTCAACTCAAACTCAGTACTTCATATCATCCGCAAACAGATGGTCAAACTGAAGCCGTCAACAAATGTCTAGAAACCTACCTTAGGTGTTTCACTTCAGAAAAGCAACACCTTTGGGTACAGTGGTTACCTCTGGCTGAATGGTGGTATAACACCAACTATAATGCCACCACGAAAATGACTCCCTATGAAGCAGTCTATGGTCAAATTCCGCCTTCCCCTACTTCTTATCTCACGGGGTGCTCCAAAGTACAAGCCGTGGATCAACTCCTACAACACCGCGCAACCATGCTCGCCCATCTTTGCGAGAATCCTCATCAAGCTCAGAACCGCATGAAGCAATAGGCCGACCAACATCACTCAGAGCGCCAATTTCAAGAAGCGGATCAGGTCTTTTTGAGGCTGCAACCATATAAGCAAACATCACTGAAAGACAAGGGTTGTCAAAAGCTCTCTCCAAAATTCTACGGACCATACCAAGTACTTCAGCGCATTGGAGAAGTGGCTTACAAGTTGGCTTTGCCACCTACAGCAAAAATCCACCCAGTTTTCCATGTATCGTGCCTCAAGAAAGTGATTGGGAGCAATTGCCGAATTCAAACCAGTCTACGTGAATTGGACGAAGAAGGGTCAATCTGGCTTCAACCCGAACAGATTCTAGACACAAGGGACAAGCACCTGCGCGGCCGCATGATTAAGGAAGTCCTCGTCAAATGGAAAGACACCTCTCCGGAAGATGCAACTTGGGAACCAACCACTATTCTTTAGAAGTTTCCACAGCTTCAGCCTTGAGGACAAGGTTAGTTTTAAGGGGGAGGGCATGTTAGTGTCCCACCCTAACCCCCTTATTTATGTCATGGGATCACGTCATAGTCTAGAGTCAATAAAGCCCATATTAATATTTGTAAGTGGTTAACCCGCAATTAATGATGGGAACACAGTTAGTTGCAAATGTGCAGTAGTATTAGATAGATGGTATTAATAAAACCCACAGTATTGGCCCGTGGTATTGCATGTAGGAGTCATATATAAAGGATAGAGACTCCCTGCGAGGAGTATCGTGTCTTATTTTGTAATCGAGCTCTACTCTATTGGAGGTTGCCCCCTCGAAGAGGCATGTGGACATTGCTCTTTGAATAATAAAATCATTGCTATTCTGTGTTCTAGGTATCTTTTCTTCGCATATTCTGTGTTCTCGGTGTCTTTTCTTCGCATATTCTGTGCTTGGGTATTACTTTGCAGGTTAAGAGCATAACAATGACCCTAGGGCATCTAGATCAATTATCGTTCATTTGTTTGTTTACTCATTGTCTCAAGTTTCTGATTTGTTTCCTCATTTAATCCATCTTTTAGTCACACCATATTCATTTCTTCATTTTCAATTGAATGAGTGAAAGAGTCTCATTTATTCTCTTATTTTCAGTGTCTCTTTTCTCTTACCATGTATAGATTACATTTCTTGGTTTATCGATTAAAGAATTTATTTCTTTGGCTTGTTTGATTCACAGAAGAAGTTTCTTTTAGTTTCATTTATCATGATTTGGATTTGATTGATGCTTGCTTGTTCAGAATTCTGAAATTTTCATTAAAGTGCTCTATGTGAAAGATTCATTTTGCATTTTATGAAAAGAAGAACTTCATTCTAGTTTACTTAAGTGAAAATATTGCATTAGTAGCATTATTGAGAAGCTACAACTGCATCATCATAAGCATTGGAAATGAAATGAAACTTCTTATGTTGTAAAGGGAAGATTAAGTGAATTTAGGACATGTATTAGGGAAAGAATTCATTCCTTGATTGTTGCATTGATTGTGTTCTCTCTATCCCTCAATTAGAATTAAATTTCATCAAAGACAAAGATTTATTTTCTCGTATACCTGTATATAGAAGTTTTTAGATGACAACGGTAGTGCCTTGGAATTTAAGCCTAATTCAAGATCAACCATTAAAATTGATTGAATTAACCCAAGGAAGCATTGAAACTTAATGCTCACATTTAGTGGTCTAGGCTAGAGACGTGTTCTGGCATCTTTAAACCTAGCAATTGTCATTCGCTTCGGCACTAGACAGGGCTAGTACGGAGTTATGCTCCCCATACTGTGTCGTATATAAAGGGCGACCCCACTAGGATTGTAATCCTTTATCTGTAGGAAGCTAAGTCTGTTGCCTTGTAAACATGATACACTGAACCCAACATTCAGGGAGATTTCCTACTCGTACTTTTCGTTTCTCTAAGAGGTATTCTGCCATTCATGGTTACTGGTAATCCCTCTTGTCTATATTATCTTGAGCAGTCATTTTGGTCTTTTTGACTCTTTAAATTTAAAAAATCATCGAGAAACTGTCCTTTCAAGCTCGTTAACTCCGAAAGTGACCAAAGTCACGTTTTGATTTTTTGTTGACTCTTAAAATATGAAAAGGCAAAGTTTTGTTTCAGTGTTTTAAAATTAACTACCCACGAAATATTCCTAGTTAAAGTTATTTTCCTTAGTGATTCTTTAGGGTCATTTCCAATGGCAACATTTAGAGGGTCTACAAGTCAAGGGTTCCCCTCGGATGGGAATCCTGATCCTTTTCCTTCTTTTGGAAACGTTGGTGCTCCTTATATGGCAATGTTGTACCTCCCAGGGCTAACCAATGGTTTACCTATCTGTTTATTTTCGACCATGGTAGTCCCGAGTGTCCCAACTCCTGCCCAAACATCTCCTTCATTTGAACAAGATCATGTTGATTCCAAAGTTGAACTCTCACATTCTTCCCCTATTTCTTCATCTTCCTCTTTTAGTTCACCTCGTGAAAGTTTCAAATCTAATAACGAGGATTCTAAGAAGAAGAAGAAGAAGAGGACAAAGAAGAAGAAGTCAGATAAGCGAGAGGCCAACCATGTAGCTATTGCTCCAAATTCACTTCCCGTTGACAAACCTTCTAATCCTTTGTAAAAGGTAAAATTCCCTTGTAGGTTATGTAAGGGTGACCATATCCTTCAAGACCGTCCTCGTATTCCTGGAGTCTTAGAGATATGGTCTCAAGATCCAGATCAACCATCCCCATTGACCTCTAGAGATCATGTCAATGCTACACCCTCAGTTAGTGATGGTAAGAAGAAGGGAAAAATTAAATTCCCTGTAGGTTATGTGAAGGAGAGCATCTTCTTCACCTTTTTCCTCTTATGGATAAATATTCCAAAGTTTTGGAAAACCTTACATCTCCTCAACCCCAACTTCCTGTTGGTTATCAGAGGCTTTCTTCTAACCCTCTCCTATTTGGTAAAGAGATTGACATGGATTCATATCTTGCCCATCCCGCTCTTCCTAAGCATGGCTCTCTTGTGTCTGTTTGCAACCTAACATTGGTCGAAAAGAGTGTGGAATTGGCTCCGCCTTTAGTTGTTCACTCTTTTCCCAAAGAGAGTAGTGATAATCATATTGCTCATGTTCTTCTCGTCTCCTCAAATTCTCATTAATCGAAGAGTAACCCTCCCATCCTAGTTGTTCAGGAGAGTCCTTCTCCTTCTCCTGTAGGGCATGGGGGAAATCATATGATACCCCCATCAAGTAGTTTTGTCATTTATTTTGATTGGATTCAATTGAATTATTTCTGCCTCCCATCTTATGTGCCTTTCCAGATCACAGTACAAGCTTATAATATGGTCATACATGGAACTATATTAGATGAAGGAGTGTCTATTAGCATCTTGTCTTCTACTACTTGGCAAGCTTTGGGTTCCCCACAGCTTGTGCCTATCACCTAGAGTTTGTTGGCTTTCAATGGAGGAACCAATCAACCCTTAAGGATCCTTTCGAAGTTCCCTATTACTTTGGCAGGAGAGACCATCTATATAGATGTGATGGTAGTCCAAGGTCCCTTAGATTTCAATCTTCTCCTTGGACACAAATATGTTTATTTCATGGGACCTCTTGTTTCTTCATTTTTTTGTGTGGTTTGTTTTCCACATGAAGGGAGAATAGTGACCATTGATAAATTGTCGTTCATTTGTCACCAAGTGCCTCTATGCAACCATCATCCCCTATTCGTTATTGTTTGCAAGCAGTGCCCTCCCCGCTATAGGTCAATTATGTGGCTACCCATCCCATCTCCACATCTGTTGATGATCACACAGATGGTATAGTGCGTTATGTACTGGGGGCATTGGAACCCAATCTGTCATTAATACCAGTTGACATGTATTCCTCCCAGAGCATAGTTCTCCTATCTAGTGAGGACCTCTTGGGAGCCATTTTCTTGTATGGTCCATGAATAGGATTTGGAGCAGAGTTCCTTGTCTTGTGTCAAGCTCCTTAAAAAATGAAACGATGAGTCTTGAGGATAGTTCTTTTACTGTGTCAACCTTGTTAAAAAATTAAACACCTCCATTTTCCAAATCGAGTCTTTGATTAACGTTTCTTAAAATCCGAGTCGAGTCTTTCCCGGATCTCAAAAATGAACCTTCATTCCATCCACCTAACTAAATGAAATGAAGCTTGGGGGGCATGTACCTCGAATTGAGTCATTATGTTGGGGGCATGCAAACTTAACTTAAGCATAGTTTTTCATTTCAAGCTTGTGTAAACATGAAACTGAATTCATGTAGAGTTCTCCATTGTTCAAGATTGTGTAAAAATGAACCCGTACCCATTTTAACCGTCATGATTTCCATTTTTATCACCCTCTCCCATCAGATAAGCCTTGGTTGTTTCATTTCATTTCCACCATCTCTTTGGATGGTCATATGCTTTCACTTGGCTGATTTTCCTTTCCTGAGGAACTGCAGCGATGAGTGGCCTTGTTAGCCAGCCTCTTGACTATTACATGTTTTTGAGTAGTTTCATCATTGTCAAAACCAGTTGCTACCCTTTGTACCACTCATTCCTCCAGGATGAGTCACCTTTAAGCTCTTTTTTGATGCGTAAAAAATGAAAATATTGCCAAGTATTTTTCCCTTTTTGACTCGTTAAAGAGAATAAAAATGGTGGGTCTGCTTTAAGCTCTTTTTGGACCCTTAAAACATGAAAATATTTCTGAGCTCTTGTCATTTTGAACTCATTAAAGGTTACGAAACACCGTTTAGCCAGTATGTATTTACCCCTTTTTCAAGCTGGGATAAACTACTTACGAAAAAGGTACTCCTTGACTGACATGGTCAAGCGGTTCTCTCAAGTATTGTTTTGTACTTTTTCAGGCTAGAGAGATAGTAAATGTATGAAATGGGACCTTTTGGAGTTTTCCTTTCATGTCTTTTTGAAACTCTCTAAATATGGAAAACATACTGAGTTACACCTTTGTCAGACTCGTTAAACTTAAACGACATTGAATTTGTCACCATGACGGACATGAGCTTGGGATCATTAATCTTAATAGGTTGGATTCATCTGAAGGATGGACTTACAGTGCAAGCACATGTTATCCCCTTCAAGCTTGTGTTAAAAATAATTGGGGTACCTACCAGAAATGGTGGGAGGAAATTTGAAATTCCATCAATTGTATCGGTAGCTCACTCTTGAACATGACACTTTCTGCTTCGTGTCAGGTTGGGATATCCTCACTCCATCGTTGACTTTCCTGGGTTGGGCCACTCATCTTTTTCCTTTCCATTTAATCTCCACCACATCATCATGATATCCAATACTATGGATCCAAAAATTTCCAAACTCTAAAGTCGTGTTGCCGATATGTTAAAGAGTTATCTTTCTACAATTACTCTCATTCCTGATTCTCTGTATCTTCCAAATTCATTACATCCCTTTGTCTCACGTCGATGATGTGGTATACATCATGGCCCTCCTTCAAAAAGGTCACTTCCTGTTGACTTCAGCTCATTATCTGGGAAGTTGGCTGAGAGATTCCCTTCTAGTACCTTAGAGATTGCATGCCCTAATCGCAAGTTATTCACACTTGATGATAAATTCACATCATTTCATTTCGATTGGGTGATTTCATGGGTGTTTGAATTCAATTTCTTTTCACATTCCGTGAATTGTGTTGCTAGTACCTTGAGAGCCATTGTCATTAGTGGTGTTTTCTCTCACACTTGTTCACATGTTAGAATTTGTACTTTGATCAGGTCGTGTTGGAGCGCAAGACCTTGGGCTCAGATTACAAAGGTTTAGGTTGCAAGGTGATGTGACATGATCATGATGATATACATGTCTCTTTCAGATGGATGGCTACGACCATACCTTGGTTTTGATATGATCCTCCTTACAAGATGGTTGTGCCCATGCCTTGGATCCATTTACATGATCATTCTCTAGGTGGCTACATCCATACCATGATTCATGTATCATTTATCAGAGATTTTAGTGATGTATATGTATCTATGATTGCTTGCAGGTTCTCTGATGACGGTCTCCGATTCCATACATCTCCTTGTAAAGAATTTCACCCCTCACTCTAGTTCGGCCTTCACGCTTTAGGGGGCATTTGTTACACAAAATTTCATCACTATCTCTTTACTCCCATTCCTCCATCCTGGAGGACCTCTACAGTGAACCTTACATTCTTTCCCATCATGAAGAGACTGCCCTTATGTCCCTCTTCATGGGCAGAACATTTCCCAAGTATCTTCCTTTTATCCCAGTTTACAAGACTTGCACTAGTGCTCAATTCCTTCCTCTCGCCGATTTTCAGGGTTTAAAACTAGGCCTAGCATCGTATGGCACAAGTGAGCCCTTCATCACTCGCGTCGATCCTCTTTAGGCAATTTTTTTAAATATGGAGTCGAAGCTTCCATGTCTAGAAGCTTTGTAACTGAAGTCTGGTAAATGGTTGGGCTGGATAGAGCTGAGGAACTCATTTTGGGCTCCTTTCCCCTCTTGAGATGGAAAAAACCCAAGAGATAAGGCCCCTCCCATAATAAGAGAAACCGTCTCCCCTCCATCAAAGCTATATAAACTCCTCCTTTTCCAAGCTAAACTAGTATTTTTTGGAGCTTGAATAACCAGCAAGATATCTATATATTTTTGCCTTCTAGTTTATGTGTGTAAAGGGAGAATAGCGTGTTTGGTTTTTTTTGAATCTAAAGGGAAGAATCCTTAAACTCCCATTTTTAGGCTAACCATGAGATGTTAGAAGTGGTGTTGGAAACCGGATATGTCGGAGGAGACCTGCAACGAAAAGGATTTGCTTGTATCTATTTTAGAGCTTTATATCAATACAAATAATGATTTATTTCCTGCATTGAGTGTCATGTTACATTTAATGGCTTAATATTCCTTGAATTTTTAAGTAACTTTAATGTGATACAAGTATGTTATTACATTTGTTTTTGTCTCTTGTGTATTTGTTTCAGGCATTTAAAGGAGAAGAACTCAAAGGAAATTGGAGCAAAAGAGTGAGGTCATCATCAAGCAGAGTAGCATTCTAAGAGGTAGGCCCTCTTATTCGATTCTATTTTAAGGAAGTTTTCATTAGGTTGTTCTGTTTGCAACTAGACCCACTCTAGGGCTAGAGGGGTCACCTCTATCTACAGAGGATATTCACCTACTTCACAACTACGTAATCTATTTGTTGAAGTTGTCAGTTCTGACCAAATCAATGATATATATGGTTACCGTTTGGATAGTAGTGATTTCGTTGAAATTACTGATGGTAGCTATCCACACACCATGCATGATCTTATTCAATTTTCAAAATGCAATTCTACAATTATTGAATGTTCTGGGACTCACAAGGAAGTCGAGGCACTTCAACTTCCATTGATGGTTATGTTAGGTTCTCACGACTGTGGTAAGGTCCCTGAACTAAGTCATATCTATATTTTCTCACAAACTTATTTCCTTTGCCTAGTTTCACTGAACATAAGTTCCTTCTCGAAAGTTGTGTGGTATTTCGGAAATGACTTTTCAAACTTTCAAAATTTTGTTTCCGATCGAGTTAAGAATTCTATTTCAATTGATAATTCCTTTTGTAAATCTCTTGTATCAAACTTTGGTTTGGATTTCATAGCTTTCATGAATGTATGAATCTATGCAATTGATCATTCTAAACATTATATTTGACTAAAGGATTCATACCTTTCACATTCTTTTGAAAGTAATAAGCTCCTAACCCTTCTTGTGAATATTATGATACTAATTATCTTCTTCATGGCACCAGATATCCTCTTGAGTGTCAATGAATGCTTGTGTTATTTGTTGAATCAAGTTCCTCTTTTTCATCCACTACATCTCGACTAGTTTCATGTGTTTACCATATTGGAATTCATTTTTTTATGATTATGATGTTAGTCCAGTTTGTATCCAATCACAAGTAGATGTTCTATCACATTGAACATATGAGGAAGATGACTCTTTTATTCAAATAATTTGCAAAGTTGTTCAAATATATTTATCTTTGTTGTGTACTGATCAAAAGTCTTGTGCCTTTATTAATCCACATGATCATGATAACTGTCATTTAATTTTTCATTTTCCCACCAGTATGTGTCATGACGATTGTTTTACATCGATTGAACCTTTTGATTTGTCGTTGTTACACAAAAATATCGTCACCATGATTATTTGCAGTCAGTATGGGTCTATCATCACTTGTAATGTCCTCCTAAGCAAGTCTCAGACCTCAACTCTTCAAGTCAAGCTTTGAAAATGAGAGAAAGACATTGAAAATCAACAAAGCTCTAGTTCTGCACTTTCTCTCACTATTGCCTGCGGTCCCGCACCTCCTATTTACAAAAACAGTGGACTTGCCCGATCTGTCCCTAAAGGTGTGGGTGCGGACCCCTGTGAAAGTCAAAATGGTGCAAGTTTATTCTAAAAAACTCACTTTGGGTTAATTCTAAATGATTCTAGAAGGAATTTTGACGTGGATAGGCCGCTCTTAGGTGGTTCATGCATCCCAAAAGAGAAGGAGCTAATCCCTTGATGAGAGGAGCTATCCCTTTGAAGGAGGGCTTTATCCCTTTGAAGGAGGACCTAGTAACTTCCCTCCATTGCACTATAAATTAAGGCATTGGGCTGGTTGCTAGGGAGGTTATCAGCTGAACATTTTTTAGGGTAAATGCTGCTGGAATTAAGACTTCCTAGTTAAGCTTGAGAGGAGAGATCACATACCTTTTTGGCTTCATTGGGAAGAGAGTGAAACTTGTCAAAGTAGAGGAGACTTCTTGCTGGACCCTGGGAGGAGTTTGTACAGTGTCAAGGCACAGGTTGTAAAGTTCTTATTTGATTTGAATTAATACAATCGGATTCATTTTTCTCAACAAATCGTCTCATGCCATTTGTTTCATGAATTCCTTGACTTTCATGTTAAATATGTTTTATGATATTGGCTTTTCAGGTGCTATTTAATTTGTTTGCTTGTTTGTGTTTGCAGATTCGCGACAAGGGAACTCATTTGGATCGAAAGAGCGAGGCTTCCACAAACTTGCGTTGGACCCAAGGTAGGCCTAAAACACATATTTGCCTTTATTTATAAATGCATGTTTAGAGAAAGATAGTTTGTGATTGGTTTGCTTGTCATTAGGTCTTGTTTAGATTCTAGGAAGGTCTATCTTGTCCGCAAGATCGACTCATTCCGAGTGACAAAATGGTGACCATATTGGGGAGCTTGATTTTTTCCTTGTTTTTACTTTGACCTGAGAAACTGTGTTTTTGTTTCTGTTTTTGGCTTGTTGTGTGTGGAATTGGGTAGAAATAGTAGATCCAAGGTTATTTTTTGTTTTTCATAACTTTGGGAGAGGACTGCACCCTCGGCTTGGAGCACAGTGCGTACCTATCAGCAGTTTTGTTGTTAGCACAGAGCGGTACCGCACCTGTGTGAACTGTGGGCCTGCGGACCCTGCTAAAATTTTGAAAAACTTAAGATTTTCTCTTTCAGTCAGTTTAGTTTTTGTTTAGATGTTGTTATCCCCTGCCCAGACCTACATATGACTTGTTAAGAACTTTTCTTAGGTTAATTCCATTGGCATTCTTGTTTTAAGCTTTTATCAATTGGGTGTTTTGAGTCTCTTTTTTGAGAAATTCTTAATTTGATTTCCTTTGGTCATTACTTGGAGGTTTGTCTCAGTCTTTTCACAATTTTGCATCTTTTTGCTTTTGTTTTTGCAAAAAAAATTCCCCCTCATTCGCCGGGGGGGATAAATTGTGTATGAGTGTTAATCGCCTTTGAGTGTTGATCCTTGGAACTCTCACCCAATTTTCTTGACTTGCACTTGATTTGGTTCTTAGATTACATTAGAATCATCTTGTGTATGAGAATTCTCTTGCATATATCACATTTGCATAATTAGAATTCTCATTTTCAGAATATGAATGAAAAATGTGCATAGATTACATGTGCATACTATTCGAGTGAATTGTGCATAGATTACAATTGCATAGTTTACATTCTGAAAAATCAATCGTAGATTTAGATTAGTTTCCTTTGATTTGAATTTACATAATTTTATGCTTGTTTTTAACACATAAAAATAAAAAAATTGTTTTGAAATTGATTTGCATTAGTTTTTCTTGATGAAATTACTGCATTAGAGAATTTGTTATATTTTCTCTTAGTGATCAATTTCTTACATTGTTGGAAGTGAAAGGAAACTCTCTCCTTACTTTAGTTAGGATTCGTCAAATTGAAAAGATTACATTATCATATTCGATTGCATTCAGTTTTGGGTCGGGTCATAACACCATTGGTTTCATATCCATTTACCCTTTTGAGTAATAACAACCTAAATAACACAGTGCATAACTAAAATTCATCTAGTAATTTTTACACTTTTAGGGCCCTTTCCACCAATCTAGCTTAGGCTAGTGTCTTGGAATAGCTTTTAGTTAACTCTCCAAGACAGTAAAAAAAACAAGTAGTCGATCTTGCGGTAGGAGAAAAATCCAATTGTTACATCTATGCTCTGGGAAAGCTCCTCTTAAAGGAGAAGCACGAGATCATACCTGAACCAGTGTGGGAATCAATCCTTCCTCATTGGGAACAATAGAAGATATTCACATATTAAAAATGGTAAACCTCAGATTAACCATTGTCGAGGAGCCTGGGGTCACTTGTTGGTAAACCTTGGATTATGTCAAGGAGCCTTCAAGGGGATTGAGCCTGTTACTCTACCCTTGCGTGCGTATCGGATCGTAGACTGTTCCCCCAGGTATATTCGTTTCCGTTGGTAACCTTAGTGACCATATTCTATAGGATTCTTCCTAAGGTGACAGTGGTGGGAAGATCCCACTGTACCTGTAGCACACGTCGGCTAGACTCACTTGGATTTTTTGGGGGGCTCTCTTCACTTGAGACGGTTTAGTGGAGAAAATTGTGCCAGTCTATTCATTAAGCAAGTTGTCGGGGTAATTGTTCCAACTGCCATTTCTGTATTGAATTATGTGACGTTGGATTTCATCACCAACTAGTGCTTTCAGTACGGAAAGCTACTGTTTGTGTGTGGTTTGACTCCTAGATTTGATAGCGCGCGTTAATTTGTTTGTTCTTACTTTTAGAGAGCATAAGTGTGAATTGTGACTTTTAATTGTTAGGTGTGAATTGTGAATTGTTAATTTTAGTTTTAAATTCACTAAAGTTGTATATAATGGCAAATGTTCCGGAATTTACCAACCAAGGAACCCATCTTAATGAGAATCCTAGTACTTTTCCTTACTTTGGAGATGTTGGTCCTCCTTACATGGCTACTTTGTCATTACCTGGATTTACAATAGGTTTACCGATATGGTTATTTTCAACTTCGTTGGCCCCAAATACTCCAATCGTTCCACCTCAACCGAATGCTTCACCTCAACAGAGTTCACCATCTCAACATCACCAACCTTCTGTTGACCCTTTACCTTCTTCACCTAATTTTTCTTCCTCCATTTCTTCCTCTTCACTTGGTAAAAGCCTTGAAGCTAGTAACCAGGTGCCTAAGAAGAAGAAGAAAGGGAAGAAGAAGAAGAAGAAGAAGCGAGATAAGAAAGAAGTCAACCAACCAACCATGGCTGTAAGTGTTAGTTGTGTTGAGGAAAACTCCGACATGCATCGTAAACCCAAATACCCTTGCAGGCTTTGTAAGGGTGACCACTTCCTTATCAATTGTCCTGGTATTCCAAAGGTCTTGGAAGTATGGTCAAAAAAATCTCATCAACTTTCCATTGATCCATCAACCAGTGACAGTCAGGTTCCTGGGAAAAAGGGTAAAGTTAGGTTTCCTTGTAAGTTATGCAAAGGGAGTCATCAAACTCACATTTTCCCTCACATGGATGAAGCCTCAAAATTGTTGGAAAACCTTACTGTTCCACAGAAAGAATTTCCAACTGGTTACCGTAAACTTTCTCCCAACCTACCATCAACTGACGGAGTAATTGATCTAATTTCAAGTACAGTCGATCACACTCTTCCATTGGAGATTGAAACTCATGTCACTTAGGTTGATGATCCATTAGTTGATCAAGTGGTCGATTCAATTTCACATTCGGTCGATCCCACTTTCCCTTTAGAGAGTGAATTTCATACCGCTCAGGTTCTTTTTGTTACATCAGATTCCTCTACGCCGGGGGGCATTTCACCTGTTTCTACAGAACCCCCTCCAAGTACTAAGGTCTTTTCCTTTGATTGGAATAGACTGACAGAACCTCATCTTCCTTCCTCCATCCCTTTCCAAATCATTGTCAAGTCTGGTGGTAGGGACATGCATCGCACACAGGTAGATGAAGGTGCTTCTGTTAGTATTTTATCCTCAATTTCTTGGAAAGCTTTGGGTTCCCCTCAGCTTGCGCCTATTACGCAGAATCTAAAAGCTTTTAACAAAACCATTAGTGAACGTTTAGGGATCCTTCCTAATTTTTCCATTACCTTGGAAGGTAAAACTGTCTGTATTGATCTTATGGTAGTTCGAGGTCCCTTGGATTTCAATTTAATCCTTGGGCGAGACTATGTTTATGCAATGAAAGTTGTCGTATCGAAACTCTTTCACGTGATGTCTTTCCCTCAAAATGGAAATATTGTGACTGTAGACCAGATTTCATTCCCTAGTCTTGTTTCAACTACCAATAATATGACAGCCCTAAATGTTCCTGATTCTCAAGTGGTATCTACCCCACCACGGGTTAATTATGTGGAAACTGGTCCCATGTTTTCAGTTACCGATGTAAGTGAGCCTCTCACTGTTTGCTCATCTTCCTTTGATTTAGATCCGGTAATTGACATGGAAAACTCTATGGGATTACTTGAACATGATTTTCTTATACCTTTTGAGTCCCTTGACATGTGTTCCTTCCAAAGAACTATTCTTCCTTCTGATGAAGGCCTTTTGGAAGCCATGATCAAGGTGTGTCCATTGACATGTCTTTCTTCCAGTTGGAAGCCATGATCAATGAGTGCGAGGATAGTTCTTTTCCTGTGTCAACCTCGTCAAAAAATGAAATAGGATGGTGCGAGGATAGTTTTTTCCTGTATCAACCTCGTTAAAAAATGAAACAGGCTACCATGAGGACAAGTCTTTTCCTGTGTCAACCTCGTTAAAAAATGAATCAGTTGTTTCGAGGAAAGTTCTTTTTACTGTGTCGACCTCGTTAAAAAATGAATCAATGAGTATGAGGACAGTTCTTTTCCTGTGTCAACCTCGTTAAAAAATGAGTCAGTTGGTCAGAGGAAAGTTCCTGTTACTGATTCAACCTCGTTAAAAAATGAATCAGGTATGAGGATAGTTCTTTTCTTGTGTCAATGTCCTTAAAAAATGAAACAACTCCCTTTTCAAGTTAAATCTTGAAAGTAAACCTTCATTCCATCCACTTGGTTGAATGTAATGAAGCTTGGGGGGCATGTACCTTGCTTTGCATCATTATGCTGGGGGCATGCAAACTTCTGGAGCATAGTTCCTTGTCTTGTGTCAAGTTCGTTAAAAAATGAAACAAGGAGTCTTGAGCATAGTTCCTTGTCTTGTGTCAAGCTCTTTAAAAAATGAAACGAGGGTATGTTATATAGGTAGATTGTAGAGAGTAGAAGCGAGGATATTTTTGTTCCCGTGTCAACCTCGTTAAAAAATGAGACAGGGTGTTAGAGGATAGTTCCTGTTACTGAGTCAACCTCATTAAAAAATGAATCAGGGAGATTTTAGGATATATAGGTAGATTGTAGAGAGTAGTCATGAGCATAGTTCCTTATCTTGTGTCAAGCTCGTTTAAAAAATGAAACAAGGGTTTTGAGGATAGTTATTTTCATGTGTCAACCTCACTAAAAAATGAAACAACTCCCATGAGTCTTTCCAAGATTTCGAAAGTAAACCTTCATTTCATCCACCTGGTTGAATGCAATGAAGCTTGGGGGGCATGTACCTCAATTTGCGTCATTATGCTGGGGGCATGCGAACTTATAACAAGCATAGTTTTTCGTTTCAAGCTTGCGTAACCATGAAACCAGATCCGAGCATAGTTATTTTCCTGTGTCAAGCTCGTTAAAAAATGAAAGAAATCCTCCTCTAATTGAGTCGAGAGTTTGACTAGATCTCATAAATGTTAAGTTGTATATTTAGGTTAGTTATTTCAGTTTTTGCATAATTTTCTTACAGTTGTACGTCGGGTCTTTCAAATGATCTCGTAACTAAACCTTCATTCCATCCAACTATTAATTAATGTACTTAGTTGAATGAAATGAAGCTGGGGGCATGCGCTCTAGCAGTTATTCTTAGGGGGCATCAAGCACAGTTTTCTCTTTGTTTCAAGCTTGTGTAAAAATGAAACTACTTTGAAGCATAGTTTTTGTCTGTTTCAAGCTTTTGTAAAAATGAAACCTACCTCGAGTAAATTTCAGTTATTTTCAAGACTCGTTAAACTCATGAAAATCCCGAGATTATTTTGCTATCTTTCACTCTCGTAAAACAAATGAAAATGCCGAGTTCTTTCCGTCTTTTCCTGCTCGTAAATTAAATTGAAAGTCGGCCAAATAAGTACATTTTTATCATTTTTTTGAACTCATTAAAACTTATGAAAAAGTGAAAACCATGAGTACTTTTTTATCATTTTTTTGAACTCGTTAAAACTTATGAAAAAGTGAAACATTATAGTCACCTTTAAGCTCTTTTCTGACTCCTAAAACATGAAAATATCACTGAGTTTTTCTTTTAAACTCGTTAAAACAGAACTAAAAGACGGTCCACTTACAACTCTTTTCTGACCGTAAAAACATGAAAAGATTGCCAGATTTTTGTCGTTTCAAATTCGATATTGGTTATAAAACAACGTGTTGTTGATTGCTTTTTTACTTTTTCGGATCAGGGGCACTAATTACGAAAATTACTCCTTGGTCGTAAAGATCAAGCGGTCCTCTCAAGTATTATTTTATACTTTTTCGGGCTCAGGAGACACAAATTTACGAAAAAGGTCAACTCTGGAGTTTTCTTAAGTTTTTTCAGACTCTCTAAAATTGAAAAACGCAGGGTTTCTCCTATACTGGACTCGTTAAAATTTCACAGTAAAGGACCTATTCAATTACAAATAGGAACAAACCACTCCTTCTTAGGGTTCAAATTTAAACTAAGTTGGACTCATCCGAAGGATGAGCTTATAATCAAGAAAATGTTATCCTCCTCAAGCTTGTCAAAAATAAAGAGGTACTTGCTAGAAATGGTGGGGGAAAAGAGAGGAAAATGAGCTTGTTTGTCATACTTTGTAACCACTCTTGAACACAATACTTTTATTCACCTGGGTTGGGAAATCCATTACCTAGCAGATGATCAAACCACATTGAAAGTCTTCAGCTGATCTCTGGGTATTAACTTTGGGTCAATTGTCACCAAACCATCTGTTGTGTCGTTATGTGTTCAAGAGGTCACTGCCAATAAGCCATTCATCTGCAAAATATCTGTCATCCATCTTGACCATCCCTAATTCATTCCTTGCAACTAAATTTCTTCAACTTGATCTATGATTTCGTGTTGTAGGCTTGCCTGCGACGGATCGTTTTCTATCAACTTCAGCTCATTATCTAGAAAGATGATCTAGAAATCGCCAGTACCTTGGGATATGCATGCCTCAATGGCTGGTTTCTCGCCTTTGAAGACAGGTTGCATCATTGACCTTCGATCAAAGGATTCCATGACATGTTCGACATCAACACATTTATTCACATCTCATGGATTGTACTGGGTACTTTGAGAGCCATTGACATCACTGGTGGTTTCTCTCACACTTGTTAACAGTTTACATCATTGACTAGTAATCAAGTGGTTTCTACCATGTTCGACCTCAAAACATTCATTCGCATGGATAGAATCGTACTATTTCGGGAAGTAGAAATAAAGACCTTGGATCTAGTTTCCACAATCTAGGCTACGAGGAATTTTGTATTCATTATATGATGGACTATTCATAAACAGATGGCTGCGTCCATACTGTGTCCACATGAGTCTATACTTGTGATGTATTACAAGATCATTCCTGTATCAGAGCAGTAGTTAGTTTTCTAAGTCAGTTTTGATCTGAGTATGGGAATTCCTACCTTAGTGATGATATGATCTCATATATATATCTTGCATTGAATGTTTTTACAGGTTCCAACCAAGCTCTCCACAAGATGATCCACGAAATGATAAAGTGCTTCACTCTTCCTAAATGATAAATGAAATCCTCATCTACTACAGACTTCACGCTTTAGGGGGCAATCTGTTACACAAAAATATCGTCACCATGATTATTTGCACTCAGTATGGGTCTATCATCACTTGTACTGTCCTCCTAAGCAAGTCTCAGACCTTAGCTCTTCAAGTCAAGCTTTGAAAATGAGAGAAAGACATTGAAAATCAACAAAGCTCTGGTTCCGCACTTTCTCTCACTGTTGCCTGCGGTCCCACACCTCCTATTTACAAAAACTACGGACCTGCCTGCTCTGTCCCTAAAGGTGTGGGTGCGGACCCCTGTGAAAGTCAAAAAGGCGCAAGTTTATTCTAAAAAACTCACTTTGGGTTAATTCTAGATGATTCTAGAGGGAACTTTGACGTGGATTGGCCGCTCTTAGGTGGTTCATGCATCCCAAAAGAGAAGGAGCTAATCCCTTGATGAAAGGAGCTATCCCTTTGAAGGAGGGCTTTATCCCTTTGAAGGAGGACCTAGTAACTTCCCTCCACTGCACTATAAATTAAGGCATTGGGATACTTGCTAGGGAGGTTAGAAGCTGAACATTTTTTAGGGTAAATGCTGGTGGAATTAAGACTTCCTAGTTAAGCTTGAGAGGAGAGATCACATACCTTCTTGGCTTCATTGGGAAGAGAGTGAAACTTGTCAAAGTAGAGGAGACTTCTTGCTGGACCCTGCGAGGAGCTTGTACAACGTCAAGGCACAGGTTGTAAAGTTCTTCTTTGATTTGAGTTAATACAATCAGATCCATTTTTCTCAACAAATCGTCTCATGTCATTTGTTTCATGAATTCCTTAACTTTCATGTTAAATATGTTTTATGATATTGGCTTTTCAGGTGCTATTTAATTTGTTTGCTTGTTTGTGTTTGCAGATTCGCGACAAGGGAGCTCATTTGGATCGAAAGAGCGAGGCTTCCACAAACTTGCGTTGGACCCAAGGTAGGCCTAAAACACTTGTTTTTCTTTGTTTATAAATGCATGTTCAGATAAAGATAGTTTGTGATTGGTTTTCTTGTCATTAGGTCTTCTTTAGATTCTAGGAAGGTCTATCTTGTCCGCAAGATCGACTCATTCCGTGTGACAGTCATATCAATGTTCATATACTTGTCAAGAAGTTGAGGAACTTCAAGCTTTGATGATGATTATGTCAGGTCCTAACTATGTTGACAAACTTCTTGAACATGGTACAATTTATTTTCCCTCACAAAGTTCTCATCCTGATCCCACACGAATAATTGAAAATTATGTTAGATTTTAAGCTTCTGTGAAAGTTTCTTGTAGCTTCATGATCCGGATTATCCATAGTTTCTAGTTCATTCTGCCAACGTTGGCAGAATGAACTAGAAACTGTGGATAATCTAGATCATGAAGCTAATTGAAAATTCGTCCTCGCAAGGATTTCAGTATCTCCAAGAGGATTGTTCTGAATTTCATGATACAATCTATCATCATTTAGAATAATATTACTTAGCAAGTCCATTTTCTAAAAGAAAGTTTTTATCTCTCTTAATGTTTGATAAGGGTAGACAATATAAGTACATGTACATTCACCATGAGACATCAAGGCTTGTTTGATTATGTTTTTCATTGACAAAGTAAGGTGGAAGATTGGCTAAAATCAGATGATATGACACATATTTCTTCCTTTATGAAAGGCCTCCAACATTTTGTGCAAGCTTTTCAAGTGCATATCTTATTTGATGCACATTATTATATATCAGTTTTAAATCTCTTATCTTTGTGTTTGTGGGTCAGAACCAATTACGGTGGCTTCAGTGGAAATATCATTACACTTAGCTCTGACATTCTACATGGTTAGGTTAGGAGTAGGCTTAATTGAATTTAGTTTACTTTGCATTGCATCCACCTTCTTTCTTGCTCTCCATATAATATTTGCATTTGTTTTGTTTTTGTATGATGCTTTTGCGTCCAATATCCATTTGCTTAGTATCTTATTTATACTTTTTTATTTTTCATGTCTTTTCCTTTGTGTTTGTTTAATAAGACTTTGAATGAAATATGTTCCTCTGGATCAAAAGGAAAATTCCACAAAACTTGCAAAATGGAAATTCTGATGATGAACAATAATTGGCTAATATGTTACCTCTTCTCTATCTAGGTTTATATATCTTTAAATTCAATGATGTCTGAATGGAAAATACGATCCATTCGAACAGAAAGACCTTGGTCAAACTATAAAGACCGTATCTATTCTAGGATCCTCATTCCTCAACGTGACATTGTAAGTATATAATGTTTTCAATTGTCGATCCAATCGAGTAGAGAAAGGTAAGGGGAAAATCAATTAGCTAGAAAACCAATATCAGAGGTATATATTACATTCTCTGAAGGAACAACCTCTCTTTCTCTTAATAAGTCGAGATGCCTCTTATTCCTGTGAAATAAAGAAGTTCCTAAGCATAGTTCTATAAATAAAATAAATAAATGGTGAAAGGAGAGAGGATTTCTACGCAGAGAGGTGAAACAAGTACCTTTGCCAAGGTATTGTTCATGCTCACTAGCAGCACAATGATGCTTCTATTCCTGTAGTGACTCCATCAGGGTACTATCCAGGCTTTCTAGTAGCGAAGTGACATGAGATATAAAAACTCATACTCTGATTATCTTAAACTTGTAGTTATATATTACCCTTTGCTAGATCGAAACAATTATGATATGGCAAGCCTTGGTACGTGTTTAACTAAGTAATCAAATAGAGCGGACTATATATCTAATTGCGCTAAGTAGGGAAGCCAAGGTAATCCAAAAGATGAATCAATACTTCCTGAAAGATTGAGACCTTGTACTTAGAGAATTAAACCTAAACATAGAAGCTAGAGTTCTATTAGTGTGTCACCAAGTGTTGATGTTTTGATCAACACCCTGCAAACGTTTTCCTACACTTGCATTTTGGATCCTACTAAGGATGTTACAATTTGAAGTTACATAATCTCTTCACAGTTGATTGATTCCTTGTGTTATTTTTAAGTCTTCTTCTAAAGTTCTACTTGTTAAAGTCACGTTCTCACACATGCACAGTCCCGGTTGAAATCAACAACACACTTTGTTAATGAAAGCTTCAACAAGCATATCAATATCCATCAAAATAGTGCTTCTGTGATGTTAAACTCAAGTCGACAGTTAGTGCACACTTTTGTTAATAGTCTCGCTCACTTTAGTTTCATTTATACTTTTATTTCGGTGAGTTTTCTCAATTGTTACTTTTGCACACCATTTTTTTCACAAGTGTTGCTATCACATTCATGACTGTCATTTTGAATTTATTTTACTTGAATGAGTGGAATTTTCATGTTATCTTCACTTTGTCATCTGTCTCTTTCAAGGTCATTCACATTTACAGGTGTCATCTTGATGTTTTCCTCCTAGTCAGTGCAAGTTGTAAAGGTATTATCCCTCTTACTAAGTGATGAGCGCAACTTATTCATGAGCCTCAATGATGTATCTTTTCCTCTCATGTGCACTAAGCATTTTCTAAGGTCTCCTACCTCTCTCAATGCATTATTACATCCTAGGATAGGTGACCTAGACTTTTGCTACCTCACTAAGTGAAAAGAACATTCTAGATTAACAAGTAGCAATTGTTGGTGAAAACTGCACCCTCCCAAGCCTCAGCACAGTTTGAAACAAAAAAGAAAAATTTGGAATAGTGAAGCACGCTTCAAAAAAATGAAAAGAACTTCAAAACAATAAAGTGCACTTGAAAGGAACGAAGTGCACTTTAGGAAAAGCAAGAATACTTTGTCTCTTAAAAAGCACATCGTGCAGTCACAAAGCACTAAGCCTTCATCCTTCCCTCTTCCCTTAGGGCACATGGCATAGTCATGAATCATAAAGCCTTAGGGAATATGACACACTCATGAAGCAAAAAGTATTGATCCTTCCCTTAGGGTTCATGACACACTCTTGAAGTACAGAGCCTTCATCTTTCCCTCTTTGCTTAGGGATCATGGCGCAACCACGAAGCATGGAGCCATAGCGAACATGGTGCACTGATGAAGGCTTCATCCTTCCCTTAGGGTGCATGGCACACTCATTAAGGATGAAGTATTCATCCTTCCCTCTTCCCTTAGGGATCATGGCATGCTCATGAAACACGAAGCCTTAGGGTACATGGAAAAATGAAGAAGCAGGAAGGCATCATACTTCCCTTAGGGTGCATGGTGCACTTTTGAATCATGAATCATTCATCTTTCCCTCTTCCCTTAGGGTTCATGATGCATTCACAAAGCTTAAAGGCTTCATTTGAGTGCACTCTTTCGACTCGAAGAACAAGTTCCCCCTCCTAGTTCCTCTTGACTGTGAAAGAAAATTAGGAAGGCTCAAATCATGATCCCTTATTTCATTGATTTGTGCCTCTTCACACTCCTTTTCCCCTTGAGCACAAAAGAACACCCCAAATCAAAGAATGATTGTCCTTCATGCTTCATACCTATGCCTCGCGCCCTTGTGTTCTCTCTCTCTCTCTTACATGAGTGCACAAGCACACCTTGAAGACCTCTCGTGATCCTTCACCTTTCATTGACTTCAATATAATAAAAACGAACAACTGTACCTTGCTAAGCGATTGATGAGTTTTACTACACCCTCCTAATAAATCCTCCTTTTTTAGCCATCTCATAGGCCTACCATGAGTTGATCATTCTATTTGCTAGGAAGTGATAGAATATATGCTTTTTAGAATGATATAATTTTGTAATGAACTATTTTCATTCGCAGGAGTAACTTCCTATCATGAAGAGGCAATGCTCAAAGCAGATAGCAAGGAGAAAGCATAAATAAACACATGTAGAGAATAAGAACCAAAGAAATCCATCATGGAGACATGAAGTAGATCATGGACAAAAATAGAAAGAAGACATTAGATGATGACTTAGAGGATCCCAAAGCTCATCCAAGGCCCTTTGGAGGATGAAGATAAGCAGAAAAGTGGATATTTCATGAAGATCAAGCATATATTAGATCTACCATCAAGAATGAAAGATGAAGCAGGAAGGAAGACACCTTGGAATTTACACCTCATCATGAATACCTTGTCATTATTGCCAAGTTGTAACTTTTACAAGTGTCATCATAATGGTCAATATGTGTTCATGAGTCATGCCACATCATCATGTCAAATTTAGTGATGTATTTATAAGGGAGAGGACAAAATGTAATGTGTGGAAGTCCAGGAGTCATATGTGGAACATGAAGAGTCACATAGAGAAGTACAAAGGTCATTTAAAAGTTCAAGAATTGTTTAGAAGTCCAAAGGAAATATTAATGAGTCCAAGAGTCATGAGGGTAAATCAAGAGTGAAGGGGAGATGAAAGCTCATTCTCTAATTCTAAAAGAAACCTCATAACTCAAGAAAAGGGATTTCAGAGGATTAATCCTTTGGAGAGCTAGTCTTGGTGTCTCTACTTGAAATCGAAGAGAAAACTTTTCTTTAGAGAAGCAAGAGGTGACTTAATGTTCCACTACTGGAACTAGTTCCTCATCATTCTAACTGTCTACCTGAATCTTTCGCCTAATTGAAATTCAATAAGGCCACATATTTTCATGCATATATCACAAATTTTTTAGGACAATACTTGGGATGTTTAGAGTATATGTTGTGTTCATAGGTACTGGAGAAATTGAACTATTTCGGTGGCCTTAGTACTCATCTTGTTGAATGTGTGTTGTATTCTCTTTAATAACCATTATGTGAACTATTTTGCTAAAGAATACTTTCATGCTCCCGTGTGTCTCTCTTAGGTTAGTACTATTACTTCCTTCTAGAGACTCACTCTTTTCTCTTGTTCATGAAGGTCTCATTTTACACATTGCAATTAGTGTTCCGCAATGTCAAATTTCTTGTTCAAGGTCTATGTATATGATCTCTTATGTTATTCATTGTAACCAAGGTGAACCTTTGTGTTATGGTGTCCAAGATGATACTCCTGATGGAGATGCTACTCCAAATTGTGTGAGGTCTACTTAGGAATTCACATCAGGGAGACCCCCTATATGTTGGCATTATCCAGAACTGTTAATAGGTCTCTTGCCTAAGAAGATGTGTATGGTAGTAGAAGGTTCATGATATCTGTAACCCCAATGTTTAGGGGGAACATGTTTAGCTTGCAGAAAACAGATGCATATTCATACTTATTATGCACATATTAGTAGCTGACCTTGTGTATTTAGTGGTGACAGCATGTCATTCTTCTGAGAGACTTTCCCACCTTTTTCATTGATGTGAAAGGGTGAGAGAAGGACTTGATTACCTCGTGTTTTGCAAGAGGTTGACCTCAACACAAAAGGGGGATATTGTTGGCATTATTGATGGTTGAATGGTTAACATTGATGTAAACCTAGTTCTTTATTGTTTTGTCCATGGTTTGAATGGATTTCTAGTACTTGATGTGTTGCATACATATTTCTAATCTATGCAAAGTTATTACAAAGGTCTAGCAAGTTTGTGAAGCAATTTTGCAATGTTTTGGGCAGAGAACCTAGGATTTTCCTCAAGTTAGACTATCTTCACTAGGAAGCTAACTTGCACAGAGTGATGATTCAACATCTTCGTTGGGTGCACATTATATCCATGTGATGGGAATATATTTAATCTTTCAAGTAACTAGTTTCATACATCACTAATATTCATTGAAATTTATCAAAATAGAATCATGTGCTATATATGATAGCAAAAGGGTGATCATATGAAATATAATTTTGTTCCATTATGCTTCCATATCATATATATATTAATCTATTAAAATCATGTAGTTATACTTCTTTATCCCTTTGGTGTCCATGAATAAAAAAAATAAAGTATTTAGATTCTATCATCCTTTCAAATCTCATGACATCTAGATAAGGAAAACATAAAATGATTCCATCTAGCATTCATTCATATCTATCTAACCTACTAGAACTCCCACTGTGTTTACATCATGAATAGTTATTACATCATCATCATCATAATCATATTTGTAAACATAATATCTAAGTATCAAACCCATATTATTCGTAACATACAATCTTTACAAATCACTTTATACATTTTAATTACCCAAACAAGAAATGATAAACAACAACCCATCATCTTAATATACCATAGATAGATATATAGATAAGTAGTCTATACAATGTCCAAAACATTACAAAAAAACTCATTAGTCCCTAAGGCATAGATATATAAATTCATGATACTTACTATAAACATTAATCCAATTCATATATAAAACAAGCTAAGAAAAATAAGGCATCACCTAGTCCCTCTCTTTGGATAGAACTCTAGATGAAAGTTGCTGGAAAACAAAAATGGAAATTAGAGGCGTATAATATACTTGTTCTCGCATGTGCCTCAAATATGGATATAAAGGTCCAATTGGACATATAATTGGTCCAATGGGTGGAATTTGGGTTATTTCATGCAATGAAAAAATATGTAAATGGGACCTACTCTTAGCACCCACTTGTTTGAAGCATATAGATTATTCCAATCAATTATTCAATATTCATCATTGATCCAGATCTTTTTACTTCATGGATGCATACAAAAATTTCATATAAAATTGCATGTAACCAAGTAACTTAAACACATGAAAAACAAGCAAAAGCATAAAACAACCATGAGATCAAAGGCACAAAATGATTTGATTACAGAGTTCACCCAGTGTGTGCTACGTCTCTAGGCCTTGGTCAATGTGGGGAGGCCTCTTTCATTAAATGGCAGCAAAATGAATTACAATCAACTTTACATAAATGACCCTTATACCTCCAATTTCTATCATGGATGAAAAATGCATAGCTCAAATGTAGAAATGAACATCACCATTGGATTCGTAGTGCAAAATCATGTTAAACGACTATAAAATTGACCATATTTTGAGCAGGTGACCTCTGGAGCTCTAAGGAATCTTTAGATTCCCTCAATATTCCCTGCAAAATTATTCTCCCAAGAATCCCTAGGAATATTTCATGAATTCCATTCACGCCTAGGCAATATTCCTGCCTGGGCACCCTTGGTTCCACTGTTGTCCCGGTTCTGCCATGCCTCCCCGTGCATGGACGAATGATGGGGTTTATCTATGAAATTATGGGGGAAGTTCACAATGGTGAGTTGTTCACTCATCGGTGGTGGAGGCATAGAGGATGGGGGAAGAAAGGGTTCAAAACCTTCTGCACCCCATAGGGCATGATTTTATTTTGAATTAATAGCATATATATTTTTTATAGTTCACCAGTTTCATATGGTTTGAATATTAGAGCCACCCATTGGCAGTTCAACCCACTTGGTTTGGGCAGGTTTGACCCCCACCAGCTCCTCCATACACGTAGCATTTTTGTATTAGAGGGTTGCGAAGGTCTACCAGTGGGTGGTCTGACCGTCGTAGAATGTTTAAATACATATGTAATGTCGTTGAGGGGTGGTGGTCCACCACCCCAATTTTATATTTTCTTTCTTTCCTTATGATAATAATAGAAAAGAATTTGGTAGTGATTATTAACGGTCACTGGGAAAATTAAAGAGGTGACAAATTCGTCTGTTCAAACTGCTAGATTCCGTGCACCGTCCCTTTGTAAAATTGTTGTGTCATCACCATCTGCCACTTGGCCTAGTTTGACTAGAACTTTGACATGCTATATCTTGAGCATACGAACTAAGATTTGAGTTTTTTTCACCCTGTTGGAATCAAGATGATGATAATTGTGATCTAGTTTAGGTTTCACCTCAATCTGATGACTTTGATTTTTGAGCTTTTTCAAGGCCACTTCTATTTCTGGAGCCACCTAGATTATTCCTCCCCACTAATGAGATTTTGGGCCACCAAAATCTTTCTAAATCAAATGGAAAGTGAGGGAATTACTCCATGTCTCCAATAAGAAGGTACTCTTGTCTTCCCGTCATGAAGTCTCAGTCTACCTGTCAAGAATGATATCCTTCGGTATCTTATCCAAGTATTTAGGTGCAAAATCATCCACTGTAGAAACTTGTCCGACCTCTTTAGTGTTCACGATCAAAGGAGGCTCATAAAGCTTCAAATTTTCAACGTTCACCACTAAGTACATCTACATGTATGCTAGAAAATAGAGACAAAAATAATTGTCTCAAATATTCTCTAATTCGGTGAATGGACCATATCGAATTGGTCTCAAGTTCTTTCCTCCCCCTTTCATTCTTTCTTTGCTGATGTGGAGCCACACCTTGTCTCCAACCTAGAATTGGTGATCGACTCGGTGCTTGTCATGTCGAGATTTGTATTCAGCTTGATTTTTCTCCAATGAACTTCCTTACTTTTTCCCTATCATCTTTCCCACTTGAATGTTTATCTCTCCAAAAGACCATGTCTAAGGGATCCTTTGGAAAATATCAAAAGCATGTATCTAACGGTGAGCTCTGAGTGGATGAATGCACTTCACAGTTGTATGCATATTGAACATAAGGAAGCTGCTCGTCCCACAATTTGGGATGCTTGCCACAATAGCCTCAAAATAAGTGTATTATTGTATCACCGTGCAGTTGATAACCTCTGTTTTTCCATCGATCTATGGATGAAATTCTACGCTCCTCTTCATCTTGGTTCCCATCATTCTCCAAAAAAATGTCCATAACTATCCAAGAAAGTGAGAGTCTCAATCAAACACAATGGATGTGGGCAGTCCAAAGTAGACCCATACAAATTGGAAGAAGAGATGAGAAGTCTTCTCTGCAGTGGCTTCCTTTTTACAAGGCATTAGGACACATTTTTCTAAATCGATCCATAATGACATACAAATGGTCATGACCTCTTCTAGACAAAGGAAAACCACCTACAAGATCCATTGACACACTTTCCCATGGATGACTCGAAATAGGGAGTGGTGTGTAGAGCCCCAATTTGCTATTAGTGGGCTTACTAACTGAACACAACACACATCCCTTTACATATCAAGTCACAATATTTTTCATGTGAGGCTAATAACACAAACTCTACAAATGACACAAAGTTTTCCCTACACCAAAAATTACCTAACACAAGAGAGGTATGTGGCTCGTTGATTACATGTATTCTCTCATTGGTGGGGATACAAAGTTTGCCAAGGTGGTGCAACAACTTTACCTGCAAATGGTAATTATCCACCTACGATCCATGAATCATCTTTGCATAAATCTCTTGAAAATATTCATCATTAACATACTGTTCAACACAAAAGATAAAGAAGCATTTTTCAAAACTATGGATGAAGAAATAGGAGGGAGAGAAAGCATATCTGCCAATTTTTTGTTGGTTCCCTTCTTGTATTTTATTTCCAAGTGAAACTACTAGAGGAATCTGATCCATTTAAAATGACATGCTTGTTGAATCTTGGTCTGCGACTGGAGGTACTGCAAGGGCTGGTGATCCATGTGAATGATGGTCTCCTTTCCAGTAAAATAGTGCTTCCAATTCTTCACATTTTGAACCAAAGCATACAACTCCTTGTCATATGTGGGATAGTTCACAATAGATTGGGAGAATGTCTTCGAATGGTAACATACAGGTTTCCTCTGCTGCATCAACACTGCTCCCATGGAGTACCCACTAGCATCAGTCTTGATGTCAAAAGTCTATTGGAGGTTAGGTAAGGCCAAAACTAGTGCAGTATTGATATTGTATTTCACTGTATCAAAGGATTTCTATTTCTTTCCTTGACACTAAAATTTTTTCTTCACACTTGTCAATGCATGTAAGGTAGATGCAATGAAAAAGAAGTTTGCAATGAACCTTCTCTAGTATTGTACTGCACCAAGAAATATATGAACCTCTGTAACATTGGTGGGTTTAGGCCACTTTACAATCATATAAATTTTAGAAGGATCTATTTTTAATTTTCCACCTCCAACGATGTGACTCATGTAAACCAAAGAGGTCTTACCAAATTCAAACTTAGACATTTTTACATACAATTTTTATTTTTGCAAAACATCAACCACCTTTTTAAAATGACTCAGATGATCTTCTCATGTCCTACTAAAAAAAAGAATGTCATCAAGATACACATGTACAAAATCATCAAGAAAAGGTCTGAAAATATCATTCATCACCTTCATGTATGTGGTTGGAGCATTGTATACTATGAATGGCATCACCAGTTATTCAAACAACCCTTGTTTCATCTTGAATGTAGTCTTCTATACATATTGTTCTACAATCCTGACCTAATTATAGCCATTGTGCAAGTCCATTTTTTCTAAATAAACAACATTTTTCAATTGATCTAACAAATCATCAATGTGAGGGAGAGGGTACCAATTCTTCACTGTTATTTTTTTGAGTTCTCTATATTCCATGCACATCCACCATGAGCCATCCTTCTTTGGCACCAACAAAATAGGTGAACCGCATGGAGAAGAACTTGGCCTTATGACTACTTGGTTCAACATTTCTTGCACCTGCTTCTTTATCTCCTCCATCTCAATGGATGACAACCTGTACATTCCAATGTTGGGTAAATGATCATCCTGCTGCAAGTGAATCTCATGTCTGATCTCATACTTTGGAGGAAATCCACTTGGTTCTTGAAAAAGACCCATTATAGTTAGAAACAATTTCATACAATTCATTTTTATAAGTGGGATCACAACCTTGGAAAGATTCAGATGTCTCTTCATCTTTTTCTCTCACAACCATGAGCATGCACCCTTTGATGGAATTGATCAATCTCTTCATCTGACCTTCACTTACAAGATTGGCACTGATTTTGGCACGATGAGCTCTAAAAATGTATTCCACCTCATCTTTTGTGACATGATACTTGTTTTCATGGAAAAAGATAATTGTTGTCCTGTCATACAAATATGGAGTCCCTAATACAATATCATTGATATCCAAGGGTACAACATCAAGATCAACCTCATCTACTAGTTTGGATGACATCACAAATCTAGCTCTACACTACTTGGTTACATGTAAATTGGCTTTATCACACACCCAACTAAGAGGGTAAGGTTTTAGATGAGGCTTGGTTTCAAATCCTAACTTCTTAACCAAGGATTCTAAAATCAAATTTTCTTGTGATCCTGGATCAAATAAGGTTTCCACTTTAGTATGTTCCATTATGACTCTAATGTGGAATAATTCAGTTCTCTTTTGTTCATTAACAAGAGACACATTTGACGAATGTGTACTTGAATGCAATTCATAATTTTCATTAGCATGAAGAGAATGAGTACCTTGTACGCCCACTATTGTGATTAGTGTCTTGACACCATAATTATATCCAAGGTCTTGTTGTATGATTGCCACCATATTTTTCTTGTTCTTCCCACTAAATCTCTTTGGTTTCAACTCTGGATGCAACTTCCAACATTGTTAATCATTATGGCCATCCTTCTTGCAATGTGTGCAAGATGGCTTTGCTCCTTCCTCCCTCTTGGTTTTAGTTTCCTTCTTGTCCTTTCCCTTTCCTTTTCCTTTCAACTTGCCATTACGAGGTTTGAAATATGATTTCTTTGGTTACTCTTCTTTATCATTCTTTCCCCTGATTTCAAGGTGAATGGCCCTCACGCCAACCGCATCAATAGTAGTAGGTTCAAATAACAACAAAGAATGCCTAATGTAACTATATAAAGCACTAATATACTTTGTTACATTTTCTAGTGAATCAAGTGAAATGCCCAAGTTTAAAGCCTGTTTTCTAAACTCTTATGTGAATATTTGTACATTTTGACCCTTTCCTTGTCTCAAATATTTCCATTTCATTAAAGCCTTTTATTGTTAACCCAAAGGATAAAACTGATCTTTTAACACAGAAACAAAATTGGACCAAGAAGAAATGAGATTAACCAAGTTTTTGCTACCTTTCTATAACTTTCTCTCCCACCATATGAGAGTGGTGCCACTCAGTCGAAGAGATGCTAATTGGATCTTGACCTCATATTCCTTGATTTGATGAATATGGAGATAAACCTTGATTTGTCTAACCTAACTGTTTAGTTTCTCTACATTACATTATCCATTATATGTGGGAAAATCAAAATTTACATCTATCTTAAAAAATAGCTTCTTAGATGTATTCCTATGAAGCCTGTTAGAGTGATGAGAAGAAGAAGAAGAAGAACTATCACTAGAGGATGGAGAGGATCATTTAGGAGGCTCTCCAATTCTGTTAGTGCCTAAATCTACCTTAGGCTGAAAAGGTAGGATCCAGGGCCAACATCAAACCATGCTCAGCCTGGTAGCTAGCCCTACCAGGACAGGAGAGGGCTCTCTCTGAGTCAATCTCAGCAAATTATGAACGATGAGGGCTTGAGATGACTAAAATATCTTTTGATCTTAGGCTAGGTATATCTTCAAGAGATTTTGATTTGATAAATGATGATTTTGTTGGCTCAGATGGAAAGATGATTTTTGGGTGCGGGGATTGAGGCTCAGTCTTGCAGAGATCTTAATGGGGCAAGGTAGGCAATGGTTTTTGGCATTTAAAATTGAATGAGATGGAAGGAATAGATAGGTGAGGTCTTGAAGAGGGCAACAGCAATCATGGATCCTCCCCAAACAGCTAAAAACATCAAATAACTAAAGCAAACTTCAAGTAGAGCACTGCAATTTCAATAGATTCTACTTACACTCTTGTTTGTTTAGTTCAGAAGAAACAAGATAGAGAATGGAATACATAACACATAATAAAATTCACAATTACAAAGAGAAAGCACTATACCAAGAAAATTTTCCACATGAATCCGAAAGAGTGCTGCAAATCCTGGTCTCAATTCCTTAGCCAAAATGAAAATTTGAGTGTACAATGAAGTTCCTTTCTTTCTCAGGAGTCCAACCATGCTAATGACTGAAAAACAACATAATATAGACAAGCATAGCTCATCCTTTCCTCTAGGGGTCGAGATCACATGTTTAGGAGCTGATCCAACTGATTCTAAACTGAGAATTAGAAAATAGGCAACATAACAACTTGCCTCTAGAAACAAGGGAACTGATTCATTCAGTTTCAAACAACCTCTAAACTGATGAATCTACCTCTACAAGTGAAAATATAACATATTTACATCATAATAAAGCAACGTTCATCAAATTATATCATAAATTTTCCGTTTGGAAAGTGAAAAAGTGAAACTAGCCAAAGATGGGTGAAAAACAGAGCAAAACTTGGTCAAACTGGCAATTTTTCCTCTATGCGCCATGCCTGATTCTCTATGCATCGCACCTCTTTGGACCCACTTTTGGAGGCCTTCCCAACTTTCAAATGAGCTCCAGTTGTACTTGCTGGAAGGGTCCGCCTGTCTACTTTCCAACACAAGTGGAATTTTTCAATTTGGCCTCCATTTGCCCATCGAAAAGTCCATTCTCCCAACACTACTTCCTGTGTGTCAAAATAGGGGCAGTGAGGTCATTTTTTGAGTGTTTTTGACCTTTTTGAGGGCTCAAAACCTGCCCAAATTTCTTTGCCATAGGTAGGCAAGTGTAATTTTTCATGCCAAATCCAAAAATGTTGAGTTTTTGTGATTTGGAGGCCCCTAGCAAAAGCGAGCGCCACGTGGCGCGGCGCATAGGGCAGAAAAACCTGTTTTTTGTGCCAAAAATTTCCAAAATGCAAAAATTGCTCCAAATTTCTTGAAATTTGGGCTGAGTCTTCTTTATCAAGCATGATGTTGGGCCAAGGAAGCCTCAGCCAATATCTGAAGTCCTTCATCCTCTTTTTGCCTCCTTGATGCTCTCTTCAACTTTGCTTTCAAACTCCTAATTCTCGCTTGGCACACCAAGTTCCATGACAAGTAATGATATGACAGGTTTCTAAGCATATTCTTTTCAATGATGGCCTTCTCTAGCATCCTCTCCAAGTGAATATTGACTCTTTCAAGCCATGACTCTCTATCGGCATTGATATCTTGCTCCAATGAAGTGAACTCCACCCTCCTCCTTTGGGTAGCTTGGCGATTCTCCCGAATGTTTTGCAACTCCATAATCACCTGTTGGTCCTCAAGTTGTTTATTCCTCTACTCCAGGTACTGTATAGTCCATTGGGCTCTATCCAAGTTGGTTGAAAAGGCATCAATGTCCGCTTGTTGCTCCTTAATGATTTCTCTAAGATTTGTGCTTTACGGGCCCATATCGGTATCATAACCCTCAATGAGGATGAAATCAATCTCCTACTCACCTGATGGTCCTTCCTCCTGTAGTGGCCTCTTGCCTCGGTCCTGAGCCTGCTGTGCTAATGATGGAAGCAAGGCCCCTTCCACCCTGGCTGGAGATAACACTCGCTTTGCTGCTGCAAACAATCGTCTAGTGCCCTTTTGATAGGTGATGAACACTGGCACACTAGCGGTCTGTGTCTCATGACCTTCATGCTAATAGGAAGGTCCACTTGTCTCATCCCTAGCCTCTAAAGGTCCTTGTGAAGCTCTGAAAAACTCACGAGAGATGAAGTCATCCCAAGTGATGCCCTGTAAACCAAACTGATGAACGACCACAATTTTGATGAGAGCAAAATGATAAATACTGTTGAACTGCTGTTGAGGAGTCTTGTGCTACACAAGGGTGGTCATCTTCTCTATGTTTCGACACATGAAGTAAGGGATGTTCATCATCTATACCCAAGTAAAATGCATCAACAACCTGATATGATAAGTATATAAGTGGGAGAACCGGCCCTCATAACTCAAATACTTCATGATGAGTTTCATTAAAGGAGCATATTCATCTTTGAGGTACCGGAAAGGAAACACTCTCTTGAGCTGTCTCAAAACGCCAGGCTTGATGTGTGGTTCATAATGCTGCCGGTCAATTTTCTGCCTCTTGTTCCATGGCTGTCCAATGTTAGGTATGCTGGTTGCTAATGAAATGGATTCTAGTGTTAATGTGAAAGTGACACCAACTAGAGTGGCTTGATCACCATGTAAATGTAGTACAAACAAGAGGGCCAACTCATGATGAAACTGAATACTAGCAACCTTCTCACAAAATTCATAACATGACTGATGCTGGAAACAAAAGATGGCAAGAGGGCAAGCCTGTAATTCAGCAATAGTGGTTGGTTCTTCTCTGATATGTTTTCCACCTCTATGAGACCTCCTAGGTGCATGTCCCTCTGTAGGTGAGTCACTTTGGGTCTCATCTTCATAATCATATGAAGGATCAGATGCCATGGCTACTAGTAGATAAACTGCCTTGGAGAAGTAGGTGCTGATATGTTAAATTGTCTTGAGCTGTTTTTGGTGATGTGTTTGACCTCTACCACCAAGGGAAAATAGTGAAATGAGGGAATATGGAGGGGTAATTTATGGAAATAGGGAATTAGGGACTGTTGGGGTAGGGTTAGTTAAGGGAACAGGGATTTAGAGTGTAGTTTGGGACTTTAAGTATGAGACTAGGGTTTGGTGCATTTGGGATTTTGGGAAAGGGAAACTGGGATAGAGGATTAGGGAATTAGTGAATTTAGGGGATAGGAGAACTTAGGGAATAATGGAATCAATGGAAAAATGGGATAAGGGAGTGATGGAGGAATGATATACTTGGTAGCAAAATAGTTAATCAAAACCCTAGCACTGTTGCTTTGGAAATTTTGAAGAAGTAGGGTTTGGTTTATTTAAACAAGCACCATGAAACAAGCATCAAACTTGGATAGAAAATAGTATTGAAGGATCTACCTACTTGTAACAAGACAAATTCATGCGTTTTTGAGCGATTTGAGCAAGTTCTGGAAGTTTTCGGGCTCTCTGGCTGTGTGCGCCGCGCATCCTGCCCACTGCGCTGCGCCGGTCAACTTGGAGCAATTTTCACCCAAACTTCTTACTTGCTCACCACAACCACTTTGCTTTGTTTTCTCTTTGCTCTTGGAGTGAAAATGAGCTTTAAACATTTGGAGAAATGATTTATACATGGATATTTCCAATTTTAATTTTACCAAACCCACTTTCATAATGTTTTGCAAATGACTTTAGTTTCAAACTCTGTTTTTTGGACTTTTTCACTTTATTTGAACTTTGTGATGAACTAAATGACTCGAGCTTTGCTTGTTTTGCAGGTGTTGGAGTTATTGGGGCTAAGGAAAGAAACCAGGGTTGCAGATGGAGTGATATATAATGAAGAAAACAAAATTTCATGATTTTTGTACAATAAAAGCTAAATACTCTGTTTTTTCCTCAAAATAGAGTTTTGAGGAAAATCACATTTTGGAACACTTGATGATGAAATTCATTGATGCTAGAACCTCCTCATGGCCTGCTAGTTGTTATTGGACACTTTGAAACATTTTTTGACAAAACCCTAATGAAACCCTAGACCTAATTGACAATGAGACCCTAAAGACAGCCTTTGCAATCTTAAGATAAAAAGAAGAATATATATGCTTTTTTTTTAATGAACAAACATGAGCCAGTAGATAAATAACATGAGGGAAACTGTAGGAATGCCACTACCGTCAGATGATCCATGCGCCTAATGGAATGCAAATGACTGAGCGAGACACCTAATATGAAATGCAACAAGAGGATTTTATCTCTGACGGAGGGATGAAAATACCGACTCTAACACATTCCACCTTCATGATTTACCAAGGCATGATCATCTGGTTCTTTCTTCCCAGGCTTGATTGTCTTCTCATATTCTACAAACAACTTGTCAACTTTCTCTTCCATGGTGAAGAAGATCTTGTGATAATTTTTCTCTTCCTCCATTCGAGCTTTCTCATCTGCCATGTTCTGTCTTCATGGTGCACGCCCCACGTTGCGATCAAAGGATTTGAGTTTTCCTTCTCCTCTTTGGAGCTTGTTCCTGGTCAGAATTCACTCATGAAACTCACATCGAGAAGACCTGCTTTGATACCAAACTTGATCTACATATTTTTACTTCATGGATGCATACATAATTGCATATAAAAGAGCATGTAACCAAGTAGCTTAAACACATGAAAAAGAAGCAGAAATCATAAAACAACCATGATATCAAAGGCACAAAATTATTTCATTACGAAGTTCACCCAGTAAGGGTTACGTCTCCAAGCCCTACTCATAGTGGGGAGGCCTCTTTCATTAAATGGCAACAAAAATGAAATACAATTAACCTTACATAAATGACCCTTATACCTCCAATTTCTGTCATGGATGAAAAATGCAAAGCTCAGATGCAGAAACAGACATCATAATTGGATTTGTGGTGTGAGATTGTGTCAATTGACTATAAAATTGACCATATTCTGAGCAGGTTACCTCTAGATATTTAAGGAATATTTAGATTCCGTGCAAAAATATTCTCCCAAGGTTCCCTAAGAATCTTTCTCCAATTTCGTGCTCGCCTAGGCACGTTTCTGGCCTAAGAAATCCTGGTTCCGCTTGAAAATAGATTTTTTGTTGTCATCATTGCACCACGCCTTCCCACGATTGGATGAATGATGGGGTTTATGTATGAAATTGTGGAAAATGTTAGCAACGGTTAGTTGTTGGCTCATTGGTGGTAAAGGAATATACGATGGGGGTGGCACAAGCTAAAAACCATCACACCCCATATGGCATGTTTTTGTTTCAAATTAACGACATATATATTTTTTATAGATCAGTGGTTTCATATGCTTTGAATATTGGAGCCGCCCATTGGCAGGCCGACCCACCTGGGTTGAATGGGTTCGATCCCAGTCGGCTCCTCCATACACGTGAACTTGTTGTATTAAAGGGTTTGGTAGGTTCGTCGGTGGGTGGCCCGCCTGCTGTATTATGTTTAAATATATATGTATTGTCATTGGGGTGTAGCGAGGGTGGTGGCTCACCACCCCAATTTTATATATTTTTTATTTTTCTACGATAATAATAGACAAAAATTCGGTGGCAGTTTTTAAGCGTCACTTGGCAAATTAAAAAGGTAACAAATTTTCCTGCCTTGAACACTGAATTTTGTGCATCGTCCCTTTTCCAAATTGTCACATAGATAGTGACTGCCACTTGGCCTAGTTTGACCAAAATTTTGATTGGCTATATCTTGAGCATAAGAACTCGGATTTGAATGTCGTTCACATCGTTGGAATAAGGACGATGAGAACTACGATTTGGTCACATTTTCACTTCAATCTGATGACTTTGATTTTTGAGATTTTCTAGGCCACTTCTATTTATAGAGCCACCTAGATCAATCATATACATAGTCCTGTAAACATGACACATGAAATACATCACTCATGACCTTTAGTAATAGTTACATAACAAGGTGATATGACATAAGTTATATATTTTCTAAAATCTCAAATGGACCTTCAAGCCATGAAGAAAGTTTGGATATTTTTCTAAACTTATGGAACTCTTCCTTGGCTTAACCCATAAGAAGACTCTATCACAAGTTTAATATATATGATTCGTACTATGTCCACATATGTAAATATTATGATGGTCATATTCATGTTTTAATATTTTTCTAATCAAAGGCACTTAATCCTCCATTTTATAAATAATTTAGGTCCCGCCAAGTCCTCAAAATGATAAATTGTAGCAAAATTGTAATGAATCTTCAAGGAAGGTTCGAAATCTATATAAAATTTCCTTCTAAAACTAGATTCTTTATATGATGTAGTATTTTTCAAAAAAAACACAATATGTTTAATAAAAACATGCACAACTACTAATTCTTTATGTGTGGTTTTAATATGAATAAAATGTGAACTTTTAGTAATCCTCTCTGTAAATTCCAAGATATCATCACGTCTTGAAGCTATCAAAGATAATTATTGCGGTATTCTTTGATACCAAGAGCCAACAACAAAGAAGATAAAGTATAATTTATTCAGAGATTCAGTAGAAGAGAAATAATGCTCCAAGATGATGGATGGTGTCTTGAGGAATTTTTAAATCATTAAAGCACAACTAATTGTGATGAAAACATCACAATGTATAAGGAACAAAATATTAATGCAAATTGTATCTTCTAATTGTTACATATTCATCCCAAGGATCCTTTATGTTTGGAATCATGAAAATACTGAGAGGTGGGCGGTGAATTATTATTATATAATTCTTAACAATTATTCAATCAATCAAACATATCGACTTACATAATGGTACACCATTCACATAAAACATTGAACACTAGATATTCATGTGGAAGCCCATAAGGGAGAAAACTAAAAATCTTCTTCTAATTGTAATGTATATGCAAGCACCAACTTCAATTTACATCAACATTAATTTGTAGGAACCAACCTCCTCAAATTTTCAAGCACCAACTTGCTAGAGGCACAACCTAACTTGTTTGCAAGCACCAACTCAATACAGGCACCAACCCTCTAATCTTTACAGGAACCAACATGAAGGAGACTCCAATCCCCTGATCTATAAGCACCAACCTGTTATAGCCACTCAGATTCCTCCTCCATACATTTTCAAACTCAAATCTATGGTTCTCTATTTAAAATATCACAGTTACGGCAATGTTTATACTCAGACCTATTTCCTTTTCACATCTTAAATACAAATTCTATAAAAAATCTATAAATAGAAATTATCTATCTTAAATATTAACTTGATTTCCTATATTTCACTATTTTCCACCATATTCAAATTAGTTCTGCAAGTACATCAAATGATATTTCAAATTAACATAATAACATGTTCTCACTTATATACTAAAAAAACTAACATCCCTATAGAATTGTCCCATATGAGCTACTCAACAATACTATAAATTTGATCATTTTGAAAAATATTATACATAGTGCAAGAAATTCCCTTGATAATTTTTTTAGTATACATTAATGTGAGATCAGTTTAATAATTTCACACACACAACAAAATTAGTTTCAAAAGAAAATATGTCTCTAAAAAATGGTATGATATGTCAATTTAGGGCTTTCCTAAGTTAGTTTCCTCTGAATATTTTTTATTTTATTGGATAAAAAGTTTTTTAACCTTATTACATACCAGAATTTTAAAATGGAAGTTTTTGAAGAAAAATAAAAAAGAAATAATACACAAATTAAATAATAAAGGTGAAAAGTTATATTAGAAGATGAAAATTCATAAAGATGAAAATCAACTATCTTATTTTTTATATTTTAGGAAATATTCAGACAGATCCATCCGAAGGGATCAAGTGCCACTAGCTTATTAGTAGATCCTAACATCAAGAGTATCAAAATAATTGGCCCCTGTAACTTCCCATTAGCAAGGTACTTTTAGGAACAACAACTCGACCAATTGAGCTAAACTCTCAGAGCTATTAACAATGTCTTATCAAAATTTTGAAAAATCATGATAAGCATTTAATTGTTTTTCTTTCATTTTTTTTTGCATGATAACAAATATTAGAGATACATTTTCAAAATATTTATGGTTTTGGTTGGTTAATAGATTATGAACATCATTAACATTACAAATATTTGAAGTTAAAATTTATTGTTATTATATAAAAAATGTTATAGGAAACTCTACGTTCTTAATATTACAAAGTTGAAAAATTATATCATGATATTTTAGGATTTTTCCACTGCTTTTTTTTACTATAGAGTTTGTAAGAATTCTTTTTTATTTTTGAAATGTTGGTTTTTTTTTTAAATTAGCCACAAAATAAAAGCACTTATGATCTTTTAGATTCAAGTTGACGACCTCCTCATGATATCTAAATGTTATGTTATCTTATATTTCTTCATTGCATCATATATGTGGCAGTAATTCTTGTGGTCGCAGTATTTTGTAGTGTGACCCCTTCTATTATCCAAAGTTTTGGGAAAGAATTAACATATTTATGCCATCCTCAAACTTCCACTGAATTTGGATGGAGTTTGATGAAATCCTACAAATCTTCGTCTCTTTCATTTTAATCATCTTGTGCACATACATTAGGTTCCAAGTAATCCATATATGGTAGCCTTATGACCCATTTCTTTCTTCAGTATCAATGCTTCAACAAAATTAAAGTGATCTATTCTCTATGATCACTATCATTCTAAAATAAATCACTTGAATGTAAATTATTTACCCGGGATGAAAAGGCTCTATTATGTTCTAGTTATAATCCTTGGCTTATTAGCCCTTAATTATTAGGAAAAAGTATACTCTAGATTAATTTCTACCAACAAAAAATGTTAATTTATCCTAATACAACAACTTAATTCTACCAACATAGTTCCAACCATTATCTGTTCAATTATTCAGTCAGAGCACTCAAAGAGATATAAATTTGCCCATTCATAAAACAGGAAATTAGTAAGTTTCCTAATAATTTGTTCAGGCACATCACCTATAACAACTTTGTACATTCAAGTAGTTAATATGCATGGCGATTCATTCATGACATTGGCTATCATATAGACATGAGACATTGAATAAATGACTAAACATTTAGTTGGATGAGGGTTGGACCTAGAATGGACCATTATATTATTTTTCATCTATGTGGACGCTTTTAGAGTGGAAGAATTGGAGGAATAAACTTATAGTTTTTAATGGGTCCCAATTTGTAGATTGATTCTTGAAACCTTCTAGACTTCTAGACCCATTTCCATGCATAAATGAATAATTATTTGTGCCGAAAATATCTCACGTGTGTTAGACCCCACGACGCTATTCTACACATAGAGAAATTTCCAATGGGTTGAGAATCACACCAAGTGGAATTTATATGCAAACGTTATTCTTCCCACAAGTTGACCTACAATTTGGAATACCATGGTATGAATGGATGCCACATCCATGGACATTACTCATGCATATGGCTGATCACATGTGGAAATTGACGATTACTATAGAATATTTAAACCTATAACTCTAGTTGAGTGTTGAGGTATTCAAACCTTTCCTCTTGTTGGCTATCAGGCTATATTAAATATCAAGACACTAGGAGGAGTAGAAATTTCATTATATGCTTATCGATTTTTTTCCATAGTTGAGAAGATCCACAAGGATTGAGAAGAAAGAGTGTAGAATAGAGGGTGTTAATATTATATAAAATCCGTAGAGGTTGCATGTGTTAAGTAATTTCATAAATAATACCTCTCTCTTTGTATTTTCACATTTTCCATACCATAGAAAAGAGAGCTAATCAACCTCACCTTCTAGCTAGGTTTTCTCTCGTAAGGGTTTCCTAGGGATAATTTTGCATATATTGTGGATGGTGTGCATGTTTATTCCTATTCTGAATTTCAAGAATTTTAAGTAATTTATTCATTTAATAAAAACTATAGGAAAATAAAAGGCATCTGATATCTAAAGGGAATTAACACTGACATTAGATATTTTAGTAATTTTACCTAATATATCATAACGAACTATTCTAATTGAATATCTACGATAGCTTACAAATAAAAAATTCTATGTGTAATTATTTGTACCACAATTTGTAGAAGAATGGATAGATATGCCTTAACATATAGTGCTAATAGAACCCAACAGTTCACTAACCCTATGATTGGGAAAATGAAGCACAAGCTACAACCCTACACTAGAAATACAACATATTAATGAGAGTTATGTGGATAAAATTTATCTATTCAACCAAAGGTATATAATGTTGTCGATTATGTTGGGTGAACTAATTTCCTTTTAATTATAACCCATTAATCACACAAACATAAATTGTCAGCAAGGGTAATTCTTTTTTGAAGGTTTTTACACAAAGTATATGAAAGTAATAATGCTAAATAACATTGTTCACTATAAACCTTTATAAGAACATGACACACAATCAAAATAATTTTTTTGAAATTTCTCACACTCAACACGTCAAAATTATCACTATCAAACTTCAAACGTTCAAGGCACTTTTCACATAGTTCTAAAATTAAAATTATTGTTACCAAATAAAACCCTTCAACCACTCAAAATCACAATGGTAGAAAATCAAATAACAATCTTGGAGAGAATTGTAGAAACCATTCAACAAAAAACTCACACAGTCAATAAATTTTCTATAATCAACACCTCACCAATTTGTGTAACACACTGTAACAAATACACAACTATTTATCTAATATTACACTCTAAAAAATCCATAATTTGTAGCTGCAAAATAATGAATAACGCACACCAAGAAATGGATTGATCTAGGATCTATATTTTTATACAAGTAATCAAGATAAATTATCTTGCAAACAAACTGATGTGTAACTACAACACATTAATGAAAATATGTAGCAACAATAGTTAATGGACATGAAATATAACTGAGAGGAAATTAAACACACTACTACATTAACTTATTGATATAATGATCCTTGATAAAGAGGATGGCCCATCCTCTTTAACAAGGAGTTGTTAATGTATAACTCACAAAATATGTTAGTAAAGTATTATCAAGCCATAAAGCATAAGAGTTTGCATTAATCTTAGAAAAAGTTTACAGATGCATAGTCTCTCCAAAAATAAAATAGTTCCACCCCTGCATGAGGTAGAGGAATTGTCCTCTTATATATTTACATTATGTCTATTCTTGAAACCATAGTCAACTATGAGAATATTCTGATTCTCACGTTGTCCAAGTTGAGAGCCTTATATAGCATATTACAACCAATTTATTGAGAATGAAATAAATGTTGTAATAATGCCTGTAATGAACAAGAGCTCAACAACATAAATTCATACTAACAACCTGTTCTAGTGGCTACAACCACACTCCAAAATTTTTCCTATCCTTTTATTTTCGAGCCTTCCTTCCTATCCACATGAGCTTATCTTGCATTGTTTTTAGGTATTCATGCTTTGATTGAGACTTATATTTTTCATTTTTTCTTATGTTTGCTTGTTTCTACACTTAGCTAATCTTTCTAAGTGACAATATGACCTCCTGTCTTGGTCACACAACAGTTTTGGGCTTGCCTCCAGAAGCTGTGCAATCCTTGAGGGAAGACAACCTTGACGATTGGAATTATGTTGTTTAAACTGGTAGTTAGCCTTGTGCTCAGAAACTATGCAGTCATGGAATGCAACCCAACACTGATCCCAAAACTACATAATCCCTCACTGGGCTCATAAACTGCACAATGCACTAAGACAAAAAGCTTCCTAGTTCTCCATAATTGTGAATATTTCCCAACAATGTCCATGGCATGTTTCCCCAGAAATGCAAGAGCTAAAAAGAAAAAAAAGTCCCTAGGAAATAGGGATCCATTATTAATTTCCTGAAGGTAGCACATTGTTATTTTTAGAAGTTTCCGCCAAGTGTCACTTTTCCCTTTATTTTAGACATGCACATCATAAACCCTAATTTTCTCAAATCTAGTTAATCGATGCCTCTAGAGCTCATTTTGACATTCGATCTTGGATATCTATCATTCCGAAGGAGATCAAGGAACCTTCGGTGGAATTTTCATTTCCTTTCCAGGTGAGTTTTTCTTTCATTGTCTTTTATTGTTTTTTTATCGCCTTTTGTTGTTTTACCTATGCGAGTGTTGTTTTTCTTGTTTCTCTTTATGGTTTTTGGAATTTCAACATATTTTATCTTGTTGAAGTGTTGTTTCAGTTTGTTGTTTTCCTTTCACAAGTGTCGAATCGGTTTTCTTTTCTTTGCACCGATGGTCGTCCTTGCAGTGAATCTCCTCACATACATGATTTTCCTTCTATTTGTTCAGTCTTCGCACTTGATATGCATTGATTTGTTCATACATAGTTAGATATGTACCCAAGTTCACATCATTCCTAACTTCTCCTTGTTTTTAACACTTCCATTAGGAAGTTCTGTACTTCCCTTAGCTAGATTTTTCCATGCCTAGCTGGGCACTACGCATTCTTAAGGCTCAAACCGAGAGATTGGCCTCTGGAACTGCATAATGTGTAGTAGAGGTGAGCCCAACTACACATTGTGCAGTTTTAGGGCTTAGCCTAGCACCTTGGCCACTGAGACTGCACAATGCACAGTCTCTATCCAGGATGGAGTACACATTTGATCCGAATGGAAAATGGCATCAACCCATGGCACTCATCCACTCATATTATTCATCGACCCATGGAATTTACCCATGGTATTGTAAGTGGCATCCGCCCGTGGCATTGTAAAATCCACCCATGGTACTCATCCAACCATATTATTCATCGACCCATGGAATTTACCCATGGTATTGTAAATGACATCCACCCGTGGTATTGTAAAATCCACCCATGGTATTCATTCACCCATGGAATTGACCCGTGGTATTGTAACTGAAAAATACTATAAGTAACAAGTCACATTTTGTAAAAGGACAGATTGTCCACCACAATGTAGCCTTTACAGTTCAGAGGCATGTAGCCACCACATCTCTTCTCAGAGATAAGCTACCATCGCCCTAGCTGGTTTATTTTCATTACTATTTTAAATAAAAGTTTCTTTGTGGTTTTGTTTATTGGGCATTCTCCTATTTTTCTTCTGGCAATTCAAGTTTTTCAGATCTTGGGGGTCTCTCCTCCCAAGATCCATTTCAATCTTTTAGATCTTGGGGGCCTCCTCCCAAGATCCGGATTAGTGGTATCAGAGCAGGTTATGATTCCATGGGAATGAGGGTTTGATGCATATTTTAGTTTCAAATTTTGCAGCAATATTCAACAAACTTCAGGCATGTGCTACAACCTCCACAGAGCACTTTCTTGGGTCAAGCAGGAAGAATTTTTCTTTTCTCATTTTTTTGCAGGATTTTTTTTTGGGCGGTGACTTTGCAGATCATATCTGAAACATTTGGTACAAAATTTACAAAAACAAATACTAGATCTACATTCCTCTAGAAAAATCACCCAATTTTTTAAAAAAAGGGCCGAATCGGAGTTCGGATGTGGGAGATATCGTTGATTTAAAATCAGCTATTTTATCAGAATTTTTGTAACGACGGAACTGTTGCAGTGTGAATATGAGATCTCAGAGTGTCCAAATAGGGATTTCCAACTCATGAGAAGATGAAAAATGATCCTTCTGCTTCTAAAAATAGGTTATAATAAATATTCTGAGTTATATTGGTCGAGTTATGTCCATTTTAACTTTGCAGCAACATTCGGAGTGGGTTTCCATTGGAGACGTGCCCTTCCACCCCACTTTAGTAGGCACCTGATTCACATTCATCAGTTTCAACATAACATCATTTGGCTTGGGTTATTTGGAGACGTACCCTCCCACCCTAGGCTATGTAGGCACCTGCTACTTCATCAGCAACCAACATCATGGTTATGGGTCAACCGCATAAAATCCTTGTCATCGAAGTCCATTTGCTAGGCCACACACTGTCAGAATCATAGTTGGTCACAAGCATTACAGGGTATCTCTATCCTCGGATCTTCATTTATTAGGGTTTTGGGTTAAGCACATAAAACCCTTATCTTCAGTGGCTCTTCATATTCCACAAAGGCTTCGCAGGAGGGAACTTTACGCAATGGGGACCATTGCGTCTTAAGGAGGGAGGAATGATCCGAATGGAAAATGGCATCAACCCATGGCACTCATCCACCCATATTATTCATCGACCCATGGAATTTACCCATGGTATTGTAAGTGGCATCCGCCCGTGGTATTGTAAAATCCACCCATGGTACTCATCCAACCATATTATTCATCGACCCATGGAATTTACCCATGGTATTGTAAATGGCATCTGCCCGTGGTATTGTAAAATCCACCCATGGTATTCATTCACCCATGGAATTGACCCGTGGTATTGTAACTGAAAAATACTATAAGTAACAAGTCACATTTTGTAAAAGGACAGATTGTCCGCCACAATGTAGCCTTTACAGTTATTATCGGTTTTAATAAAAAGTTTCTTTGTGGTTTTGTTTATTGGGAATTCTCCTCTTTTTCTTCTTTCATTTCAATTTTTTTTTTAGATCTTGGGGGTCTTTCCCCCAAGATCCATTTAAATCTTTTAGACCTTGGGGGCCTCCTCCCAAGAGCTGGATCAACATTGCACGGTCTCAAGCCTCAAGCTACACCCTTAGCTACTCAAACTATGCAATGCATAGTTCCCACAACTATTATCCCTTGCTTGTTGATGAAAACTATGAAATCCCTCTCATCAATTGACTGGATTGTTGCTTGATAATGCTTTGGAGATATATTTTCTAAATTTAATTTTTTTTTCCACGAGTTTCCTTTTTTCCCACAAGTACCACACTTGTGAATCATTTCTCTCTAGCATTCATTGTTACCATGGCACCAAAGAGAGCTACTTCAAAAGAGATCATTGAAAGAAGTATTTGGGAAGCTATTGAAAAAACACCAGTAGAATTTCCATTACATTTGGACACTCAGTTGTTTATAGAAAAGGACTCAACAATGACATGGAAGAAAATTAATGAAGCTCTTTCAGCAAAGAGCCTTGAGGCAAATCTAGAGGACAATTCTAGAAGGAGCACCAATAGAAAGAAATAATCTTGTGCAGGATAAGGGAAACAGGAAGATTTTCGACAGTCGAGAGGGAGCACAAAAAAGAAATCTGAAAGCATATCCTATTGTCATGAAAGCAGCTCTGGTAGTAGAGTGGAGGAGGAGACAAATTAAGAGGTTGTACGAGGCAGAATTGAGGTTGCTAAAGGAAGAACATGAGTTGAGGAGGAGAGAACAAGAATAGAATTAGAAGAAGGAATAAGAACAAAGGAAACCTGCTATGGAAAAAGAGACAATGCCACTATAAGTTGAAGAGCAGGGACAAAATCATCCAGTAGTAGAGGAGAAGAGCGAACAAATGTAGGAGAAGGAGATTGATCAACAGATTAAAGAATTGATTCAGGTTGATGACTTGTACGTAGAATTGGAGATGCATAATGAATATGTTGACCTAATGCCAAGTGCATCATAGATTACAGTTTAGTTTCCACCACCTCCAACAGCGAAGTTAGCTCCAACCAAGGAAGGGGAATTTGTTCCTCTTGATGATGAACTAGTATTTGGCTTATACAATTGATTTTATGATGAAATACAAAATAATATTATGCGAACACGAAGAAAACATTTTTTGGATGCACTTGCATCACCTGCATTCATTACAGAAAGGGTGATAGTGGTGGACACCAGGAAGGATCCAAATTCCATTTCCGAAGCCAACTTGGCCTTCACATGTGAAACAAGATTAAGCACTCATTATTTGATGGCCAGGAATGAGCAATTGGCACAAGATTTTCAGGCTACTAGGAATGAGGAAGAACAACTCTACGCAATAGCACAAAATGTAATTTCTCATGGGTCCACTTGGAATAGATGAGAACAACGATACTTGTTGAAGTATCAACAATTGGAGAAAACATGCGAGACATCTATGAGGAGCTCATTACTGTACATAAGGTAGTTTTCTTCTTACGTGGCTTACAGTAGAAGACCAAAGAATTCGTCAAAACTCTTAGGAATATACAAGATTCCTTCACATCAATGCATGAATGGACAATGCAATATAAAGGGGCACCACCTAACTTGGGAAAGAAAATGAAGCCACTAGGAAAGCTAGAGAAAGCGAAGGTTTGAATGGTAATTTAGAAAAATAGGAAACTTGCCTCTTTCATTGGTAGTATTTAGGCCTCATATGTATGGTTATGCAACAGTTTGGATGTCTTGGTGAATGCAAACAAGATCCCATCAGTTAGTTCGATCATCGAAGCTAAACCTAGGAACTAGGTTAGTCAGGATATCAAAGAGTACGTGTAGCAGCTGAGACAGATTGCCACCAAGGAATATTTGGAGCGAAACAGACAAAACATGGGTAACTACATTGGTAGTCTTGTCCAAATTATAAGAATGTTGCTAATGCTTCAGAGGGAGGTTGAAACTAGTTCCAAATCATTGTACCAAGATGCGATGGAGGCAAGAGTCTAGTTCTAGCCAAACACCACTATGGGGTTTGGGGATGTCATCTCACAATACCAAGCTTGGCACCAATATGTGACCAAGAAGCATCAAGTGGAAGTTGTTGAGCTAGAGTTTCCCCAAACTCAAGCATCATAGTGTTTTGTCTTGTGAGGCTATAAAGTTGTCTCTACCCTATTTTTTCTTATACAGGTACAAGTGTAAAGTGTAATACCATTTGTAAGTATGTTGTAAGTGAAATTCCAAGTGTCAATATTGGAATATTAAGAGTCATGATGTAATGTAATGAATAATTTTGTAAATAAGTTGAAGAGTCGTGAGGGTAGTCCAAAGGTCACAAAGGCGAGTTGAAGAGTCACCCCCTCTTGTTATAAATAGAAACTTATAACTCATGTAAATGATTTTGGGAGCAAAGCATTTGGCTACACTTAGGGTTAGAAGGAGCTTGGGAGTATTGTAAAGAGCCTTGGCTTCTCCGTAGCATAGAGTGAGTATACTTGTTTGGAGGAGTAGATGTTCTTGAATTTAATGTTCCACTATTGGGGCTAGTGGTCCATGAATGGTTTATGTATGAATGGAACTTTCACTTATAATAAAAGTTAGACAGTACATGATTTCATGGATACATTGTGAATATTGTAGGATTATTCTTGTTGTATTTTAAATGTATGTTATTTAACTTATGCTTATGCTCATGAACTATTTCATTTTCATTTGTACAAATCTTGTTGAGTGTGTGTTGTTGTATTAATTGATCACTATAACTTGTGGAGTATTCCACATCTTAACTTATGATGTCATCATGCTCGTGTGTTCCTTTCAAGCTCTGTACTATTATAGTCTTCTAAGGGGTGCATATCCTTTTCCCTTCATGTGTTGGAACCTTCACGCACCTCACTTGAATTTCCGCAGGGTCACACATTTTCTCTCACCAAAGTTACTGTACTACACTCTACACACTTTTGTAGTGAAGGCATAACATTACCACCCACTACTGGGACTCCTACTCCAAATGGTGTGAGGTCTAGTTGGTACTTCACATTGAGGAGATCCCATGAATGTTGGTCGGTCCAGCACCATCAACATTTCTGGTGCTAGAAGGAGGGACAATGACAAGTTGAGCCCTGGAAGCCTATTCTGAATTTTTGCACTCATTTGATGATTTCTCCCCAAATCATAACCTCGACATGTTTTTCTAGACACAAAAATATGAAAGTGCTGGTGAGAATTATTAATGAATTATCAAATTTTAAATTCAATATCGAGGGTGAAACAACCTTATTTGAGCACACCACACATTTTATTGATTTCTGGACAAAGCACAATATCCATTGTGAGGATGTTAGCTATAGGTTTTTCATTCTCACGTTCAAAGGGCACATATAAGAATGGTGTAACACATTTCCTGAAGCCTCCATAGACTCTTTCGAACAAATTTTCAGAGAGATGTGTCGTGCATTTTATTTCTATGACTGTAAAAGCTCTATGCAAGAAAATTTTAAATTTGCAAAAAACACCTGATGAATTTGTTGAAAAATTTCACGATCGTTTCATCCATTTTAGCTTTGAATTTCCTAAAGATGATGTTGATTGGTCTTTCTCGGTAGAAAAATTTCTTTATCCTATTCACATTTCAAAAAATCCACATGAGCTTGAGTCTTTTTGAAGCTATCCCAACATACCTTGCTATTAGAGCTTCTAAATCTATGACGAATGAAGTTGTTGTTGCAAGTGACCCTTCATCCCCTTCCAATAAAAAATCTTTAGTTTCACAAGTTGAGGTGGGAGAACTTGAGAATTCATATGTTGATCTACCACCATATTTTCCCACCCCGCACACTCTGAATTTCAGTGTAGGTTTGGACTACGAGTCTGATGGTTATGATGAAGTGTTATCTCCTTGTCCTGCATCCTTCTATTCCTCTGATCCTCTGGATTATGATTTGTTGTGTTCACCTATTTCAAATCTCACTTTTGACATTCATGAGGGTCATGTTTTGGATGGAGTTGGTGTTGAACATCCAACCTGTGATATCATTTACGATGATCATGTGTGGGAGCCCATAGATGAACAAGAATTTGTGATGAAGGAGGATTTTCTTCCTTCTACACCTCTCCCTCATCATCCTGACATTTTCCATGATTCTGTCATTCCTGTTGAATCTTGTGAAAATTTAGTTTTTTTATGTTACTACTTCTGATCATTCTCAGAACACGTGGAATGTCAGTTTTTCATTTGAATACAGAGAGGAAAAATATTTTCTACCTGATCCTCCCAATCTCTCATCTTATCTTTCTAAAAATATAGAGGGTGAAATTTCTCATTTTCCATCTTCCCCTCTTTGCGATTCGTCAGATCATGAGGATGCCTCTATTTACGATCTTGAAATTTCTAATTGTGGTTTTCATGACCTTTTCATTGATTCATTTGGTCATGATCCTGATTCTTCTACTCTTGATCTTTCCAAGCCACTAATATTTGGTGATCCATCTTCTGAGGTGTTGGAATTTCCCCAAGTTGTCAAGGCATTTCAGCTTGAGATGATGGTTATGTTAGGTTCTCATGGTATTGAAATAAGTTCCACTTCCGATCATAAATATGTTAAATATTTCTAGACTTATCACCACTTTGTCACACAAATTGAAAATCAATCTGTTTTAAAACTTTTGCATCCTCCATCTGTATCACACGATCCTATCACTTAGTCATTAGAGAATTCCTACGTGGAGAGCATGGTTGAAAAACCAAAATTTTCTTCTTTCTTTATGTTCTCCCGTTTCCATAGTTCTAAAATTTTTTTCTTGCATGTATCAAATCACAGAGTATCTAAACGCCACCATGCCTCCACAAATGTCTCCCATGTGTGTTTGTTTATTTCTTTTCTGCATGTTCTTTCAAACTTAGGATGTTTTAGTTTGTATTGTCTTATCTTTTTTGTTTTTTTTTTTATGTTTGAATATATTTCTTGACATGCATTCCCTCACGTACATGGGCCAGCCAATGCATCTATGGCTGCATTGGAAGTATCACTTCACGCAACTTTGGCCTTTGCTCTGATTAGCTTAGGAGTAGGAATAGTTTTTCTTTTCTTATTTAATTTCTATAAATTACATTAATTTAATTTTGTTTTTTCTCTGCTTCTTCCCTTTTACTTTATTTCTTTCATTTATAAGGTAGTTTCCACATGAGACTATATTTAGATTATCAAACAATTAGGGTGACGTCCAAGAGGAAGTTGTATTGTTGTCAATTCTTGGTTATTTGTCTATTCCATCTCTTTGCGTGGATTTTTCATTTGCTTTAGTTTATGATACTCTGATGGAAAATACATTTATTTCAGAGAAAGTCATAGTGAAATCATAATGCTTGCACTTTTAACTAGTGTTGCCTACTCTAATCGATCTTCTTTTTTCAGGTTAATCCTTGTCATCTAAGTCGAGTAAAGTAAGCTCGGGAGGAAAACCTTAACAAGTATGTTAGAGCTGTATATAAAAATCATTCTCTAAAGGGACAACCTCTTTTTCTCTCAATAAGTCAGGATCCCTCTTCCAACCCCATGAAATAAATAAGTTCCTACGAGCAGTTCTTTAAACAAATAAAATGAAAAAAGAATTAAACGGTGAAAGAAGAGAAAGGCTTCCTGCATAGAGAGGTTAAGGAAGCAACTCCGTCAAGTTACTATCTAGGCTCACTGGTAGTGAAGCAATGTTTGTGTTCCTAAAGTGACTCTTTTGGGGTACTGTCCAGGCTTGTTGGCAATAGAGAAACACTAGATATGAAATCTAAGAATCTGACATTTCCTTTTACTTGTGCATTTACATACTCCTCATCCCTAATCGAACCAGCTCAGTCTGATTTAGCTTGGTATGTGTTTTTTTCATAGAGAGAATGGTAGGGACTTGTTGTGGCTAGCAACAACCCCCCTTCTTGTTTAGTGTTATTCTTAATACTAAATAAGTGGGGACCCTTAGTTAAAAATTTAAAAAATCAAAGTAGTGCTTAAATTTCCTTTTCAAATAAACTTACCATCATAAGCTTAGGAAACCCCGCTTGGAAAATCTAAAAATCTAAGCTTTATGATAAGGTAAGATAAAATATTTCCTTAGGAAAAATCGCATCGCAAAAAGATAATGGGATGCCACCTTACAAGCACAATTCCAATATTTGCGAGATCGCGATATGCGATAATAAACAAATATCACATCGCATTCAGCATAACTCACATTGAAAAATCTTTAATTTTGCTGATATGCGACGACGTCGATCGCAAAATCACATTTCGCAGAAATCAGGTTAACAAAGATTGTCTTACATAAAATTCCTGCGATCTGCAATATTGCGATTTCGCAATTTCACGATACAACAATAAAGCGATAATGCGATGTCATGAGCGATCAACTTTGCGATGTTGTGATTTTGTGATTTTGTGATGTTGCGAAGCAAATCTCAAAATTGCTCCATCGCAGATCTCTCGGGCGTGTTATTCAAGAAAAGTATTTTCCATAAGCTGACACCTGGTTATGCGCTTTAATGCTAATAAATGAGGTAGTTGCCAATTATAATCGAATATGGGTTCGTGATTATCGAAAGAATCATTTCACGTAAGGTGGTATACTTGATGTGTCTACGGCATTTAAAACTTTCCCATCACCCTTCCTTGTCATTCATTTTCACTTAACTTGTGAATTGCAGGAACGAAGAACAGAGGCCAATACAAAGCAATACACATGATAAAATGGGAAAGAAAAGCAAAGCTCCGAGTTCTGAAGAAAAGGGGATGGCGCCCTTGTATACAGACACGGCCTGTAATAGAGACGCGCGAATAGCTACGTGGGAAGGCATGTATAATTTGCTCGAAGAGGAGAATCCCAGAGTAATGAAAGTTACTGCTATCGCAGGCTCAGATGGTTCTTTAGAAGCGTCTCTTACAGAGCTAGCTTGCTCATTCTTACACCGAATAGCAGCAAGGCCAAAAATCCTCCCATACACGGACATGGTCAAGTGGATACTAGACAGTGCAGAAATCAGAAACAGACAGTTTAAAACTCAGGGTCAAGAGCTTTCGGATGTATTATTTTTACAAATTTTGAACCTTATATCTGTTAAAAGGAAAAAACGCAAAAGGAAAAAACGCATCAAGGAAACCCGGATCAAAAAACGGAGGCTGAGGAAAATTGCTCGAAAAGGCAAGCTGCTAATTACCCAGTCACCTACAAGCTCCGAAAATTGCAAGAAAGTAATGATAGAGGCAGATTGGAAACAGAGAGCTCAAGAAAGGGCAAAAGCAATCCAAGGGTTAACCAAGTTGAACTGGGATTATTATTGGGCATACTTGGTAAAGCCACATAGCCAGTGGATGACTATTAAGTGTATCATCAATTCGGCAGAAAAAATGGTGCCAGCTCTTGTTGATTCTATTTTCTCAGCTCAGCTAAAAGCGGAAGTCAGCCAGCCGACTCTTCTCAAACAGATGCTGCATGCGTGCGATTTCAAGGACCAAATACAGAAGTAGTTTAATTTTAGATTCAATTTTAGCTTTAATTTTGTTTTATTTTCCTGAAAAGAGGACGGTCATTTAAACCGTATCCTATATTTTTGTAATAATATATTTTTAGATTTAGTTAGTAGTATTTAAACCCTTCTCATGCATTTAGAGAAGGGTCCTGAAATTTATCAAAAACTTATCCCCAGAACATGCACTTCTTTACCCTCTGAGGACGTTTTGATGAATGAATGGAACAGGATTTATTGATGTTTAAATTTGATATCTGCTATTGATGTTGCACTTTTGTACTCTTAGTGGATGTTAGATCAAGAGGAGATAAATCGTTATCACTTGAAGCTCATGAGTAGGACTAGTTATAAATGGTATTTCTATCTCTTAACTATTTCTGCCTTGTGTTAGAGTGATTTTCTGTTCAGTTATTTATATATTAATGTATGAATGCTTGAGTTATCATTTGGAACTTTTGTACGGTGATAGATATTTATTTATGCTTAGTGTATGAATAGCTCATTATGTGATATGTTTTTCAAAACTGTTTCGTCTAACTTTTTATACGAAGTGGTTCAACTTTATTGAATTCTTTTCTCATAACAGCTGAATGATCTTTATTACCAGTTGTTGTTTGAAATCATTTTAGATCACATAGAAGAAATATCACACCCCGGGTTAGTGTAGATTTACATATTTCTGTTTATTAGAATATATTTTCCTTATTATTAGATTAGAATTAGAGTAGAAGTATTCCATTTAGAAACTGTTAGAAACAGAAATACCAATCTTTCTCACACACACACAAATTGGGAAATTGGTCCCATATCCCCAGTCGGACCCGCTATACCAAACAGAAAAGGAGCTGCCAACCAAGGTCTGGACCAGGCAGGTATCCCCCTTGTTGTAGACCCGATTTTTGGGGATTCAACATATTTGGCACTCCTCCGACTTCTCCATTATCTTTAAATCCAGAGTCAGAAGTCGCTGGATCAACAACCGCTGCTACAAACCCTGACCTTTCAGAACAATCTGCTATTGAACCTCCTGAAGTTGAATCTTTGATTCAAAAACTCCAGCGATTTTCAATATCTCCTCAAAAATCTGATAAATTTCAAGGCAACATGACTTCGCAATATAATCCTGCTCATCCTGTCACCAGATTAAAGAGCGAAAAGTTTGGTGTTCAGCCAACCGAATTACCTCTACTTGCTAGGAAGAGAGCAAGGAAGTCTCCTAAAGGATCTGATAGCGAGATTCTTTCATCATCATCATCCGTCTCAACCTCTTCACTGCGAAGTCAACCATCCACCCCTCCACTTCAAATCATCGTCCATCGGCCTATTGCAACTTCCTCAACTCCTTCTTAAACATCTGAGGTCATAATATCTTCATCTTCTCAACCGTAAGGATCATCTTTTGCACTTTCCTCTGTTAGTAGTTCAGCGATGGCCCTGATCCGGATTTAAACAGGAATGCAACAAATTACATAGATAACCATATACACAAAGATGCAGCGGAAATAATACTTCATTTCATTAATGGAAAATACTGAAATATGCTTACAAACAGAAATGGAAATAAACTAGCTAGGGCGATGGTAGCTTATCTCTAAGAAGAGATGTGATGGCTACATGCCTCTGAACTGTGTTACAATGAGGCTCGAAGGCCTATTTATTGTTGAGAAACAATGGAAAAACCCTTAACATTCCAAAACCTAACCCTAGGAGATGAAACGCCAAACTGTGGGCCCCGTTTGGGGGTAAGTTGGTACATCAACTTCCCGGGGTCGTAACTTTGGCATATGATCTCCGTTTGATGTGTACAATAGCTCATTAGAAAGATCTATCCGAGCACTATCATTGTTGGAATGGGAAACACCAGTCCATTCCATGGACTCGTGTTGCCCCTGGATTCCCCAAAAAACGTCGTTTAGGGCCTTAAAACGGCTCCGAAAGTCCAGGACCCGAAAAACTGCTAAAAATAGTAAGTTGTGCTACAATTAAGGAAACTGAAAATGTTGAGAAAGACAATGGTGGGGGTCCAGGTGGACTTGGCAGGTGGCCACCAATATCCACCTGGATCATTCATCCCCCCTTAAGAAGTAATGGTCCCCATTGCGTTGAGCTCCTCCATGAGATGAGGAAACTTCTGCTGAACTTGTTCCCTGGTGAGCCACTTGCCCTGCTGAAGGAGTTGGCCCGCTTTGACAACTCGATACAGTTGGATATTCTGTTGGCGAGTGTGCTTGATCTGTGTGTCCATGATCCGATCAGTTGCAGCTTGTTCCATGCAATCTGGATTTAATTCTGTGGGTTTGAGTTGTTCTGCAATGTCGAATGTGTCTAGCAATGGTGGAAAGTATGGCCGAAGGCGGTCCACATTGAATACTGGGTGCAGGCCAAGGAATGGGGGAATGCTGAGCTCAAATGCATTGTCTCCCATAGCCTTAGTAATGGTGTAAGGACCATATCGGAGTGGTCTCAATTTCTGATAGGCTCCAGTAAGGCGTTCCTTTTGCAAATGCAACCAGACTTTGTCGCCCACCTGAAACTTGTGTGGCACCCGATGTTGATCATGTCGCTGCTTGTACTTGGCATTTGATTTATCAAGAATGTCATGGACCTGCTGGCGAATATGTTGGATGCGCTCAATGAAGTTGGTGGCCTTATCTGTTTCGGACTGGACATGAGCTGAATTCATGTGAGTAGCTGCAAGTGGCATGGCCACATCAATGGGGCATAGTGGCTGGAATCCCAAACCCACCTGAAAAGGGCTATGGCCAGTGGAGCTGTGAAGAGCTCGGTTGTAGCTGTGCTGAACGTAGGGGAGGCTCTCGTCCCATGTGTGTGGATGCTTTGAGTTATACATGCGCAGAATGTGCACAATCATCCTATTGACTACCTCTGTCTGGCCATCATTTTGAGGATGGAAGGTTGTGGACTTCGTGAGTTTGGTGTCCAGCATTTACCAGAGACTGGACCAAAAGGTGCTGAGAAACCGACTGTCCCGATTTGAGATGATAGACTGTGGGATCCCAAAGTGCACCCACACTCGTTCAAAGAAAAGTTTAGCAGTGGCTTCTGCTGTGATATTCTTCTTGCAGGCCATCATAATGGCCATCTTTGAGAACTTGTCGACGACCACAAAAACACAGTCATTTCCATGCTTAGTGGAAGGAAGGCCTGACATGTAATCCATGGAGATGGATTCCCAAGGTCGACTAGGGGTAGGCAACGGGGTATAGAGGCCTTGCTTCTTAATGGTCGGTTTGGCAATGGCACAGGCGGTACATGATCGGATGTACTTCCCAACATCCTGTCGAAGATTCGGCCAATAGAAATAGTTTTGCAGTACTGCCACTGTTTTCTCGACCCCGAAATTCCCAGCAGCCCGACTGTAGTGTGCTTCCCAAATCATCTTGGCACGCTCGCTTGAAGGAACACAAAGGTGACCGAGGTGGCATAATAGGGCATCCTGGAGGTGAAAATCTGCAACCTGCCGACCCTCCAAGAGTGTCTGGTATGTGTGGCCGAATTCTGGGTCGCTTTTGTGGAGAAGTGGCCAATCAGAAGTCTCGTGCCCGCAAGAGTTGAGCACGGTGGTTAGCGCCATGATCGGCGGTCGACTGAGGCAATCTGCAACATTATTGGTGCTGCCCTTTTTATACTTGATATTCAAGTGAAACTGTTGCAGGTATGTAGACCACTTCTGATGGCGATCATTCTGCAATTTCCCTTGGGTCTGTATGAACTGCAGAGGTCGGTGGTCGGTGTGGATGACCGTTTCCTTCCCCAAAATGTAATGCTTCCATTGTCGGCAGGCCTGTACAATGGAATACATCTCTTTATCATAAGTGGGGTACTACCGGACTGTGTCTGAAAGTGTTTCACTGTGATATGCCACTGGATGTCCATGTTGAGTAAGGACTGCCCCAATAGCATAGTCAGAGGCATCTGTCTCGACCTCAAATGGTTGTTGTAAATCTGGTAACGCGAGCACTGGTGCCGTGCAGAGGCGATCCTTCAACTCCCTGAATGCCTTCTGTTGAGATTCAGACCAAAATAATTTTGCTTTCGCCCCGCCCTTGGTGACTTGACTCAAGGGCCAAGAAATATGAGAAAATCCCAACACAAACCTGCGGTAGAAGTTGGCAAGACCTAGAAAGTTGCGGAGCTCTGTTAGAGTGGTTGGAGAGGGCCAATCCCGAATGACTTGGACCTTGGCTGGATCGACATGCACCCCCTGTTCATCAATGATGTATCCCAGATACTAAATCTCGGTCATGCCAAAAGTGCATTTCTCCAAATTGGCACATAGCTTGTGTTGCCGCAGTGTTTGGAGAACCTGTCGGATGTGGTGGAGGTGCTCTTCCCAACTCTGGCTGAAGATCAGAATGTCATCCAAGTATACTACTACAAAGGAGTTGGTGAATGGCCGCAAGATGTCATCCATTAGCCTCATAAAGGTTGCAGAAGCATTCGTCAATCCGAAAGGCATGACCAACCATTCGAAGAGGCCCTCCCTGGATTTGAAGGCAGTCTTCCACACATCTGAGGGTTCAATTGGTACCTGGTGATATCCTGACTTCAGATCGATCTTGCTGAAATATTTCGCCCCCTTTAGTTGGTCTAGGAGGTCATCAATCCGCGGGATCGGGTACCTATTACGGACAGTGATCTTGTTCAGCGCCCGATAGTCAATACAGAGTCTCCACGTCCCATCCTTCTTCTGTACCAACACTATCGGGCTCCCACAGGGCGAAGAACTCGGACGGATGTGACCTTTCTGCAGGAGCTCCTGAATCTGCCTCTTGATTTCATTGTTCTCCAGAACGAAGCGCCGATAAATTGGTCCATTGGGTAGCGGCGCACCTGGGGTCAGATCGATGGAGTGCTTGACTTGACAGTGTAGAGGAACCCCTGCCGGGGAGGTGAAGATGTCTTCGTACTCCTCCACAATCTTGTCCATCTGTAGCTGCCGTGCAGAGGGACCCCGTTTGGAGGCCGCGGCCACTGTCTTCTTCTTCCTTTGAGGGTGTATCATCAGGAAAACAAATTTCCTGGTTTTGGAAATGATCTTACTGCATTGTTTTGCAGTAATCAAAGAGATGGCGGCAGGTGGTGCTACCTCTGGTATCCTGAACAACTTATTTCCCAATGTAATAATAACAGCACGGGGCCTTGATTCATACACAGCATGTCGCTTCCACAAGTATGGTTGTCCTAGTAATACATCACAAACTTCAAGGGGAGCAATGTCACACAATACCTCATCTGTGAAGGGCTTGATGTTGTATGGAAGGCGACACTGCTGGCTCACGCGAAGATCTCGCCCTTGGTGAAGCCACCCAATGGTGTATGGTTGTGGATGTGCTGTGGTCGGTAAGCCCAACCGCTTCACGACCTCTGCCGAAATGAGGTTCTTTTGACTCCCGCTATCAACAATGAACTGTATCGGGGAGCCCTTTACCCACATCTGGGAGTGGAAGAGACGCTCCTCCTCCTCTGGATCTTCGGGTTCATTTTTCTGGATCTTTGCGGTAGCAACAGTGGCGCTGGGATCCGCATCAATGATCTGCTTCCCTTTTTCATACCCCTTATCGGGTTCTGACTCAGAGTCAGAACATGCATCTGATTCTGAAACCTTTAGCTCAGCCACCAGTGACTGCTTGGCCCGACACTCACTTGTGTTGTGAGTGGAGCTCTTATGGAACTCGCACCATTTTCCAGTGTCCTTTCTCAGCTTCGCGGCGTTGCTCTTTGCTTGCAGCTTCGGCTGGTTGTCTTGGGCTGTCCCGCCTTGGCTTTGTCCTTTGTTCTGTGGTTTAGGGGCACCTTTCCCCTGCTTTGGATTCGCAGATCCAAAGTCTCGCTTCTTTTGTTTAAACTTCTGCTCGACCTTGACGGCATACCGGTATGCTGCGCCGAGCAAGGGGATGTTTAGGAACTGTATTTCTTCCTGGATGTACTTGTGCAGGCAGCCACGGTATTTGAGTATCAAATGTTGCTCCGAATCCTTGATACCCAACTTTTTGCGAAGGGTATGGAAAAGATTGGTGAACTCAGGCACGTCTTGGTCCCTTCCCTGCCGCAGCGTGGTCCACTTTATGTATTCATCCTCATAGCTTCCGACAGGGTAGTACTGCTCCTTGATGGCATCCCGGAACGAATCCCAGGTGGGTGCGGCTGAAAATAGTGAGCCAGTACTTTCATCCTTTTGCTCGTAGTAGGTTTCCCACCAGTCCTTGACGTGGGGGGCCGCTTTGAGAAGAGCAAAAACAATCTTTTCCCGACTCGAAAATTCATGAACAGAAAAATAACCCTCTATCAGATTTAACCATTTATCTACGGCATCGGCGTCTATCTAACCCTCGAATATGGGGATTTCAAAATTAACTTGTACCTTAAAGGGTGTGGCGTTTCCAGAGGAGCTGCTGGAAGCCAATGCGCTGCTTCTGGGTAGCCGTTGAAGGATCTGCGCAAAGTTGTCCATCATCGCGTTTCGTTGTCGCTCGAGCGCTTCTTCGAGAAAGATTTTGATGGGATCTCCTGCCCCCTCGTCTTTCTTCTCGTCCGCCATGGGAGGCCGTCGGGATTTGCGAGGCTGGTCCTGCAAAGGTTCAACCAGTCCAAGCCCTAACTCCTTATGTCCCGACCTTGTTGGGGACATACAAAGAAAAACAGAGAAAAAGCAGACCGCTCTGATACCACTGATCCGGATTTAAACAGGAATGCAACAAATTACAGAGATAACCATATACACAAAGATGCAGCAGAAATAATACTTCATTTCATTAATGGAAAATACTGAAATATGCTTACAAACAGAAATGGAAATAAACTAGCTAGGGCGATGGTAGCTTATCTCTGAGAAGAGATGTGATGGCTACATGCCTCTGAACTGTGATACAATGAGGCTCGAAGGCCTATTTATTGTTGAGAAACAATGGAAAAACCCTTAACATTCCAAAACCTAACCCTAGGAGATGAAACGCCAAACTGTGGGCCCCGTTTGGGGGTAAGTTGGTACATCAACTTCCCAGGGTTGTAACTTTGGCATATGATCTCCGTTTGACGCGTACAATAGCTCATTAGAAAGATCTATCCAAGCACTATCATTGTTGGAACAGGAAAGACCAGTCCATTCCATGGACTCGTGTTGCCCCCGCATTCCCCAAAAAACGTCGTTTAGGGCCTCAAAACGGCTCCGGAAGTTCAGGAACTGAAAAACTGCTAAAAATAGTAAGTTGTGCTACAATTAAGGAAACTGAAAATGCTGAGAAAGACAATGGTGGGGGTCCAGGTGGACTTGGCAGGTGGCCACCAATATCCACCTGGATCAGGCCCAAACTCTATGGAATAACCCATGGGCAGTCTTAATGCCTGCACCCTTGAGCCAGATACCAGCCCATCCTGAAAAATGGCTGCCTAAGTTTAATCCTGAGGCAGACATGCTAGCAGAAGAACATATAAATAACTTTATGCTATCCATAAATCTCAATGGAGTTGTTAATGAAGATGTTGTTGTTCGACTCTTTCCTTATACTCTGCAAGGAACAGCCGGATCATGGTATTTCTCATTACCATCTGGATCTATTACTAGTTGGGACATCTTCCAAGAACAATTTCTGACTAAGTTTGGTGATGACAGGTCTACAAAAACACTAATCAATGACTTGTCTAACCTTAGGGCCGAGTCAAGAGAACCCATCAAAGATTTCAATTTACGTTTCAGTAAAGTTTTAAACAAAATTCCTACTGCTTCTCAGCCTAGTGAAGAAGTGCGAAGTGAATGGTACATTACTGCTTTACCATCAAACTTAGCAATCTTTGTTGATAGGGCTAACAAAACAACCTTAGTGGAAAATTTGAAAGAAGCAATAGCAGTAGAGAAATGTATTACGGCCTTAGAAAAGAAAAACGTGATGGAAGAACGAAAATCTAAGAAGGTCTCATTCAAAGAAGATCCCAAGAAAAGGCAACCGAAAGATCCATTCGATTTAGAAGGATTACAAAAAGTTTTGAAGACCATGTCTAACGAAATTGTCGACATTAAGAAACAAGTAGCATAAACTTCTTCTAAAAAGCCATACAAGCCTTTTAAAAGAAATCCTTCAATCAATTCCAAACACCCTAATGCTATTTCAAATGTTGAATCAGGAGAAGAAGAAGAGGAAAACGCTACTGAAGAACATACCGATGAAGAAGAAGTTGTAGAGTTACAAGGTATGTTGGATTTCATCCTCCCAAATGAAGAGGATCAGGAGGCATTCCCGATTAGTACTCGCAGCAGAAATAAGCTTGATCCTCCTCAACCTACAACTAAGCCAAAGAGCGCAAGCTCAATGACTAAGGATAAAGTTGCAGCCAAGAAAACATCATCTAAAGCAACTCAAACCAGCCCAGTCCAAACAGACACATCTACTCCATCTAAAATGCTAATCGTTTCGGATGAAATGGAGTACAACATCATAGAAGACATGAAAAAGACTAGGGTCAATATTACTGTTTTTGAATTGAGCAAGTTAAAACAACAACAGAAAGTACTTCTGAAAGAATTACATGTTGTACCAGTTGCACCTTTACTAGCTGCTGTAATCTCTCAAGCTTCCCATGATATGGGAAGACCTCCAACTAGTACGATGAATAAAATTGATCCAAATGATATCGCATTAATTGGAGGAAGATCAAGATTGCATACTCCCCCATTTCTCCTTACTTATGAGATTTTCGATAGCAATGTGCATAATTTCTTAGTTGATTCTAGAGCTTCATCGAATATTTTACCAAGATCAATTTGCGCAAAATTGAATGTTCAACCACAGAAAGCCACTGTACGCATCGTTCAGCTTGATCGATTGCAAGTCAAAGTGATTGGTGAGTTAAATCAGGTTACCATAAGGCTATCATCCAATCCAAAGGTATGTCAAGTTATCGACATTTTAGTCGCTGATATGCCTGAGTTTTATGGCTTAATTCTTAGCCAAGATTGGTCAGAAAAAATCATGGATACTTTGCAACTAACTGGTCGCACATGTGGCTGCCTTACATTGGTAAACTCAACCAAACAAAAGTTGAATGCGAGTGACATCAGAAATACATAATAACAGAACTTGAGGGAGAAAATGAACCAGTAGCGTATAATTCTAACATCATTGGTAATTATTCAGTAGATTCTTTCCTAGGAAATTTTAATGCTCATTCTTCATATTACTTAGAACATTCTGTTTTACCTCAAGTAGAAATTTTTTCTCAAACAGATAGATCTAAATGCATTAATTTTATAGATAGTCCTATAAATAAATCTTTGTTTTGGAAACTATTTTTTGATGGTTCTAAGTCTAACGAAGGAGCAGAAGTAGGATGGTATTAGTAATAATAGAGGGAGATAAAAATATGTTAACTTGCAGACTCGAATTCGAGTGCACCAACAATACCGCAGAATACGAAGCTCTAGTCCAAGGGTTGTACAAGGCAACCGGATTAGACGTCAAATACCTGCAAGTTTTCGAAGATTCTGAAATTGTAATAAGACAGGTACGAAATAATATACACTGTTTATCAGGTCATTTAAAGCATTACCAATCTTTAGTTCAAGATCTGACTGAACATTTTATAGCATTTAATATTTCATCAATTCCCAGACTCCAGAATGCTAGCGCATACCTCTTAGCCAACGTAGCTTCCAAGCTCATTCCTGTAGAAGATTTTAGCCCTGACTGATTTTCAATTGAGTTAATTTTTAGACCATCTATCCCTGATAATATTACCAATTGGAGGATTTTAAATGATGATCCTGATATCGTGAGTTTTCTCACATCTGAAAGATCCTACACCAATCAAATAATTGACGAAGACCAACATGACCAACAATTGCAACAGGAAAGTACTAACAATGCTATACCTAAATCAGTAGTCAAATTAGAAGACCTTTATGATTTGAAAGATCGATTCAAAAGATATACCAATTCAAAAATCCAAAGTTCAACTTTGAATTATGAATTAGTAAATCTAGGAACTGATGCTAATCCACAGAACATCAACCTAGGCCTTGGCCTAGCCCCTGAAGAGAAATTAGCGTATATTCGTCTCTTGAAACAATACAAAAGTGTCTTTGCTTGGAATTACGATGAACTCAAAACCTACGACACCTCCATCATCCAACATACTATCCCAATGATCGATAATGAAAAACCTATCCAACAAAAGTTGAGAAAGATCCATCCAAATTTAGAAAACTAGATTAAAACTAAACTCAATAAGTTATTGAAAGCCAAAATAATTTTTCCCGCTAGACATTCTAAATGGGTCTCCAATATGGTACCTGTTAGAAAGAAAAACATAGATATTAGAATCTGCATTGACTTTCAAAACCTTCACAAGGCCTGTCAAAAGGATAACTTTCCTTTACACCCCAAGGAACAAATACTGCAGGCAGTTGCGGGCTCAGAATTAATGTCATTCCTGGATGGATTCTCAGGATACAACCAAGTGTTGCTACATCCCAACGATCAATTAAAAACGACATTCAGAACTAAATGGGGCACATACGCATATCAAAAGATTCCATTTGGTTTGATTAACGCAGGTGCCACATTTCAAAGAGCCATGGACATTACATTCAAAGGGTTTGTTAATAAGTCAGTGGTAATCTATTTGGATGATATTACTGTTTATTCCAAGAAACGAAACAACCATCTCAGGGATCTAAAACTAATCTTCCAACATTGTTTAAGGTATGGAATTTCGCTTAACCCAAAAAAATCCTTTTTCACATTAAGTGAAGGAAAGCTTCTAGGATTCATAGTGTCAAAATCTAGAATTCACATAGACCCTGACAGAATCAAGGAAATTTCCACAGTCCCCCTACCTCACAACAAGAAAGCCATGCAATCTTTCCTTGGCCAAATTAACTTTGTAAAGAGATTCGTTCCAAACTTTTCAAGAATTGTGTCTCCTTTACAAGACATGATTAAAAAGAACGTAAACTTTAAATGGGGCCAAGATGAACATGAGGCATTCAATCTGATCAAACAAGCCATTATCAATGCTCCATCGTTAGTAACTCTGAATTTTTCTGATCCTTTTATTTTGTACACCTTTACCTCAGATAAATCATATGCTGCGATACTCACTCAAGAAAATCAAGAAAAGGTGGAAACCCCAATTTCTTTTTTTAGTTCCAATTTACAAGGTGTTGAATTGAATTATTCAGATGTGGAAAAACAAGCTTATGTTGTTTTTAAAGCAATTAAATATTTTAGACCTTTTTACTTAAAACACATACCAAGATCATAGTGCCCTTTCCAACGGTAAGAAATCTTCTAGTGCAGAAGGATGTCGGTGAGAAAAAGGCCAACTGGGTTACTTCCTTACATGAATATGATGTTGAAATCAAACTAGAAAGTATTGTAAAAGGCCAAGGCTTTTTCAAAAATGCTGGCAGGAGCATCGCTAATACCCGAAAATCCATTTCAAGAGGTACAAGTATACAAGTTAAGCCTAAACTATGTTGAGTCATTATATGCTGATACTATTTGTTATCTAAAGAATGGATATGCTCCTCCAAATCTTGATCATACCAAGAAAAGAGCCCTGAGGTTAAAAGCCAAACAATATCAACTTGTAAATGACGTTCTTTTCAGAATAAATTATGATTCTATTCTACTTAGATGTCTTGATAAAGCTGAAGCTGAAAAAGTCTTGCAGGAACTCCACGATGGGCCAGCAGGTGGATAGTACACTGGAGATGCAACTGCTCATAAGATCTTATGTGCAGGCTATTACTAGCCCACATTATTCAAAGATGCACATAACTACGTAAGAAAATGTCAAGTCTTCCAAACTGCTGCTGGGAGACAAAAGAAACCATCCTTGCCACTGCAACCAGTTACCATTGAACAGTCTTTCGATCAGTGGGGATTGGACATAATAGGTGAGATTTTTCGTCACTCTTCTAAATAGCATAAATACATTCTTACAACAACATACTACTTTGCCAAATGGGTAGAAGCAGCTCCACTCAAGACGGCTAACGCTGAAAACATCATTGAATTCATAGATCAATTCATAATCATTAGGTTTGGATTGCCTTCAGCTTTAATTTTTGATAATGCATCATAATTTTCTGGAAATGCAATGACTGAGTTTGCACTCAAAAGAGGTTTCAAACTTAAATATTCTGCCAATTATTATCCACAAGGGAATGGGTTAGCTGAGTCTACCAATAAAAACCTAATCAGGATTATCAAGCGAACCATTGACCAAAATCATAAGAATTGGCATAAGTCTTTAATATATGCTTTATGGGCAGACCGAATAATGCAAAAAGCCTCTATCGGTACTTCTCCCTTTAATTTAGTTTATGGGAAAGAAGTAGTTCTTCCAACACATCTGGCAATTCCCTCTTTAGCCTTAGTTCAGTACATTGATGAAGTACCAACTTCTTCTTTACAACTTAGGCAGCTGGAATTAATTAAATTAGAAGAACAACGAGAAAGGGCTAAGGTAAATCACGCTCATCATCAAGCATTGGTGAAAGCCTCTTTTGATTCCAATATGGTATCCAGAAAATATTTTCAAATAGGAGATCTAGTTTTAAAATGGGACAAGGCTCATGACGAAAAGGGAAAACATATAAAATTTCAAAGAATTTGGCTTGTTCCTTTTCAGATCTTAGAAGTTGTAGGTCCGTCTACCTTCATGTTACAAGATTTAATAGGGAAAAGAGATTCTCTACCTGTTAATGGTCAAATTCTCAAGAAATATTTTCCATAGAAGATCATTCTTCTATTTTTTGTAGGGTAGTTGTTTTTCTTTTCATAATAAAACCGGTTGTAAATGGTTACTTTTGGCATTTACGAAAAAGACACCAATTCTCTTTCAAATTTTGATCTTTCGCTTGTATAAATAGCAAATCTTTTGGAAAATTGATCTTTGTTATTGGAAGATATAGTTCAAAACTCTAGCCTAGATGTGATACTAGTTTCAACTTCATAAAATTTGATGAAAACAACCTTTAGTAAGAAATTGCCTTTAGTAAGAAATTGTTTTATATCAGTGCAATGAAAGGTATCAATAACAAAATAAAGATTCTCTGTAGAACAGCTATTTCCAAAAACTCTACTATTGTCATCCAGAGCTATCATAAGGAAACAATGACTTCCTCCCTACTAAGGAAATCACAACTTTCAAAGGAACAATCCAAGGATACACTTTATCTTAAAGAGTGAGAGGTCTCATCACGAGCCGGCTTATCATAATCAAAGATATTATAACTTGTTAACTTTGCCAATACTACATACCAGAACAGGGCAATGACTCAAGATTGTTGCAATCAAAAGGCAAGGGGTCTCATCATGAGCCAGCTTGTTCAACAAAGTTATAAATCAAGTGAATGACTGTGTCATGAATTGGCTACTAAACCAAGAAATTTCTCTTTAAGAATAAAAAGAAAATCAAAGCAATAAGTGTGGGTGTGGATTCTTCTTTGGGAATTGTAGATTTCTTTAAGTAGGATACCGGATCATTGCTGGGTAATAGGTAACCCTGTTGAGGCTATAAACGCCTACTGGCAGTAGAGGCTCTACCTACGACAAATGAGCATATTTAAAATTGGTTTACAAAGAAGACTTTGTTTTACCTTTACAAGCCAGGTAATGACTGATGTAAATACAAGGACTAACTTGAGGCAGCAAATAAACAAAGTTGAAAATAGTTGAAACAAAATGTCATTGACAGGTTAAAGTATGATGTGCTTTATCTTTTTATAATAAACTTTAACTTTCTGGAAAATTTTCTATTTTGGAAGTTTTGAAAATTCCAAAAGCAGTAGAGATAATTGGTTCTTCCAAGTGAATCGCCAATTGTTGTGGCTAGCAACAACCCCCCTTCTTGTTTAGTGTTATTCTTAATACTAAATAAGTGGGGACCCTTAGTTAAAAATTTAAAAAATCAAAGTAGTGCTTAAATTTCCTTTTCGAATAAACTTACCATCATAAGCTTAGGAAACCCCCCCTTGGAAAATCTAAAAATCTAAGCTTTATGATAAGGTAAGATAAAATCTTTCCTTAGGAAAAATCGCATCGCAAAAAGATAGCGGGATGCCACCTTACAAGCACAATTCCAACATTTGCGAGATCGCGATATGCGATAATAAACAAATATCGCATCGCATTCAGCATAACTCACATTGAAAAAACTTTAATTTTGCCGATACGCGACGACGCCGATCGCAAAATCGCATTTCGCAGAAATCAGGTTAACAAAGATTGTCATACATAACATTCCTGCGATCTGCGATATTGCGATTTCGCGATTTCGCGATACAACGATAAAGCGATAATGCGATGTCATGAGCGATCAACTTTGCGATGTTGCGATTTTGTGATTTTTCGATGTTGCAATCTGCGATGTTGCGAAGCAAATCGTAAAATTGCTCCATCGCAGATCTCTCGGGCACGTTATTCAAGAAAAGAATTTTCCATAAGTTGACACCTAGTTATGCGCTTTAATGCTAATAAATGAGGTAGTTTCCAATTACGATGGAGTATGGGTTCATGCTTACCGAAAGAATCATTTCACGTAAGGTGGTATGCTTGATGTGTCTGCAGCATTTAAAAATTTCCCATCACCCTTCCTTGTCATTCATTTTCACTTCACTTGTGAATTGCATGAACGGAGAACAGAGGCCAATACAAAGCAATATGCAGGATAAAATGGGAAGGAAAAGCAAAGCTCTGACCTCTGAAGAAAAGGAGATGGCGCCCTTGTATACAGACACGGCCTATAATAGAGACACGAGAATAGCTACGTGGGAAGAAATGTATAATTTGCTCAAAGAGGAGAATCCCAGAGTAATGGAAGTTACTGCTACTGCGGGCTCAAATGGTTCTTCAGAAGCATCTCTTACAGAGCTAGCTTGCTCATTCTTACACCGGATAGCAGTAAGGCCAAAAATCCTCCCATACACGGACATGGTCAAGTGGATACTAGACATCGCAGAAATAAAAAACACACAGTTTAAAACTCAGGGTTAAGAGCTTTTGGAAGTATTATTTTTACAAATTTTGAACCTTATATCTGCTAAAAGGAAAAATCGCAAAAGGAGAAAAATGCATCAAGGAAACCCGGATAAAAAAATGGAGGCTGAGGAAAATTACTCGAAAAGGCAAGCTTCTAATTACCCAGACACCTACAACCTCCGAAAATTGCAAGAAAGTAACGATAGAGGCAGATTGGAAATAGAGAGCTCAAGAAAGGGCAAAAGCAATCCAAGGGTTAACCAAGTTGAACTGTGATTATTACTGGGCATATTTGGTAAAGCCACATAGCTAGTGGATGACTGTTAAGTGTATCATGAATTTGGCAGAAAAAATGGCGACAACTCTTGTTGATTCTGTTTTCTCAGCTCAGCTAAAAGCGGAAGTCGACCAGCCGACTCTTCTCAAACAAATGCTGCATGCATGCGATTTCAAGGACTAAATACAGAAGTAGTTTAATTTTAGATTCAATTTTAGCTTTAATTTTGTTTTATTTTCCTGAAAAGAGGACGGTCATTTAAACCGTATCCTATATTTTTGTAATCATATATTTTTAGATTTAGTTAGTAGTATTTAAACCCTTCTCATGCATTTAGAGAGGGGTCCTGAAATTTATCAAAAAATTATCCCCAGAACATGCACTTCTGTACCCTCTAAGGACGTTTTGATGAATGAATGGAACAGGATTTATTGATGTTTAAATTTGATATCTGCTATTGATGTTGCACTTTTGTACTCTTAGTGGATGTTAGAGAGGAGATAAATCGTTATCACTTGAAGCTCATGAGTAGGACTAGTTATAAATGGTATTTCTATCTCTTAACTATTTCTGCCTTGTGTTAGAGTGATTTTCTGTTCAGTTATTTATATATTAATGTATGAATGCTTGAGTTATCATTTGGCACTTTTGTACGGTGATAGATATTTATTTATGCTTAGTGTATGAATAGCTCATTATGTGATATGTTTTTCAAAACTGTTTCGTCTAACTTTTTATACGAAGTGGTTCATCTTTATTGAATTCTTTTCTCATAACAGCTGAATGATCTTTATTACCAGTTGTTGTTTGAAATCATTTTAAATCGCATAGAAGAAAGATCACACCCTGGGTTAGTGTAGATTTACATATTTCTGTTTATTAGAATATATTTTCCTTATTATTAGATTAGAATTAGAGTAGAAGTATTCCATTTAGAAACTGCTAGAAACAAAAATATCAATTTTTCTCACACAGACACAAATTGGGAAAATCGTCCCATATCCCCAGTCGGACCCGCTATACTAAAGGGAAAAGGAGCTGCCAACCAAGGTCCGGACCGGGCAGGTATCCCCCTTGTTGTAGACCCGATTTTCGGGGCTTCAATAGGACTATATCTTTAACTCAATCTAAGTGAAGAAGTTGTGACAATCAATGAACTAAACAATACTTCCAAAAGAGTTAGACTTGTTTTTCATGAGACAGGATCCATATAGAGATATAGAGTTCTACCAGTGTGTCACCAATGTTGTAGCAGCTACAACCACCCTCCAAAATTTTTCCTATGATTTTCTTTTGAAGCCTTCGTTCCTATCCACACGAGCTTTTCTTACACTGTTGTCAGGTATTCATTTATCAATTGAGACTTATCCTTTTAATTTGTTCTTATGTTTGTTTCCTTCTACACTTAGCTAATCTTTCTGAGTCACAAGCTAACCTCCTAATTTGGTCACACAACACTTCTAGGCTTGCCTCAAGAAAATGTGCAACCATTGAGGGTAGACAACCATGATGATTGGAATTGCGTAGTTCATACTTGTTGTCAACCTTGACCTCGAAAATTGTGTAGTCATGGAAGGCATCCGAGCATTGAGCCTAGAACCTGCGCAATCCCTCACTGAGTTCAGAAACTGCGCAATGCACTTAGCCGGAAAGTTACCAAGTTCCGTAGAATTACACAATATTTCCTTGTTGCGTGCATGGCAAGTTTCCCCAGAAAAGAAAGAAAGTTAGAAAAAGAAAAAAATCCCTACGAAATATGGATCCATTATTAATTTCCCGAAGGTGGAATATTTCTATTTTTAGAAGTTTCCACCAACTTTCGCGTTTTCCTTGATTTTAGGCATGCACAGTATACACCCTAATTTGCTCAAATATAGTTAATCAAAAACTCTAGAGCTCATTTGAGCATTTGATCTTGGAGCTATAGTATTCGTAAGGAGATCAAGGAACCTTTGGTGGAGTTTTCATCGCTTTTCAAGGTGAATTTTTCTTTTATCACCTTTTGCTGCTTTCTATGTCGCTTTTTGTTGTTTCACCTATGTGAATGTTTTTTTTCTTGTTTATATTCATTTTTGTTGGCGTTTCGATATATTCTAGCTTGCAGAAGTGTTGTTTCAGTTTGTCAATTTTCATTTGACAAGTGTTGCATCAGTTTTCTTGGTTTTTCACGGATTGTCACCGTTGCAATTACTCTCCTGAAATACTTGATTTTAGTTTTGTTTTTTCAGCCTCTACACTTAATATACATTGATTTTTTCATACTTAGTCATATATTCACCTAATCTCACATCATTACTCACTTCTACACATTTTTCACACTTCCACTTGGAAGGTTTGTACTTCCCTCTACCAGATTTTGGCTTGCCCAGCTGGGGACTACGCAATCCTAAGGATTAATCTGAGAGATTAACCTCTAGAACTATGTAGTGTGCCTTATAGGCTAGCCCAACTAGGAATTGCACAATTCCAGGGCTAAGCTTATCACCTTGGCCACTCAGACTATGTAATGTGTAGTCTCTCCCAGTATCTGCCCAGGCTGGATTGTGCATTGCACAGTCTCAGGCCTCAGGTTACACCCTTGGCTACTGAGACTTCACAATGCACAGTTCCCACAACTAGTCTCCCTTTCTTGCTGATGAAAACTATGCAATCCCTCTCATTAGTTGACTAGATTAATTCTTGATCATGATTTGAAGTTAGATTTGCTAAAGTTAATGTTTGCTTTCCATGAGTGTCATTTTTGTCCCACAAGTACCACACTTTTGAATCATTTCTCTCCAACAATCATTGTTACCATGACACCAAAGAGAGTTGCTTCAAAAGAGACCAATGAAAGCATTACTAGGGGAGCCGTTGAGAAAACACCAGTAGACTTTCCAGTATACATGGACACTCAATTATTTATAGAAAATGAGTTAACACTAACATGGAAGCAAGTTAACGAGGCTCTTTCAACAAAGAACCTTAAGTTAGATCTAGAGGACAACTTTAGAAGCAACACTGGAAGAAAGCAACAATCCCGTATAGGATAAGGGAAAGAGGAATATTGCTGATAGTCTAGAGGGAGAACAAAGTTACAAGATGAAAGCATATCCTATTGTCATGAAAGCGGATTTAGTAGAAAACTGGAGGAAGAGAGAAAAGCAGAGGTTGCAGGAGGAAAAAATGAGGTTGCAGGAAGTATAACAAAAGATGAAGGAACAATAGGAGTTGAGGAGGAGAGAACAAGAAGAGAAGTAGAAGAAGGAAGAAGAAAAAAGGCAAGGTGTGATGGCAGAAGAAACTATGCCAATATAGGTTGAAGAGCAGGGACAAAACCAACCAGTAGTAGAGGAGAAGAGTGAATAGATGAAAGATAATGGGCTTGATTAACCAATTAAAGAACGGATTAAGGTCAATAACGTGGAGGTATAATTGGAGCCGCATAATGAAGATGTTCACTTAATTCCAAGTGAACCGCAGGTCACATTCTAGTCTCCACCGCCTCCAGGAGTAGATTTATCACCAACCAAGGAAGGGGAATTTGTTCCTTATGATGATGATCTGGTAATGGGTTTGTACAATTGGTCGTATGATCAAATATAGAAGAATATTATGAAAATAGAAGAAATAATTTCTCAGATGGCCTCGCATCACCTACATTAATTAGAGAAAGGGTGATAGTGTCGAACACTAGGAATGATTAAAATTCCATTACCGAATCCAACCTGGCCTTCACAGGTGCAAAAATATTAAACACTCAGTATTTGATGGTCAAGAATAAGAAATTGGAACATGATTTACAGGCTTCCAGGAAATAGGTAGAACATCTCTGCACAACAGCACGGGATGTAGCTTCCTCATGTGTTCACTTGGAGGAGATGAGAAAAATGATACTTGTTGAAGTATCAACACTTGGAGAGACCATGCAGGACCTCTATGAGGAGCTCATTACTGTACATAAGGTAGATTTCTATTTGCATGGCTTGCAACAGCGAAGGAAATGCTTCGTAAAAAATCTCAAGATTATAGAAGTTACCATTGCATCTGTGCATGAATGGAAAATGAGATATAAAGGGGCACTATTTAACTTGGGAAAGAAAATGAAGCCACAGGCAGAGCTGGAGAAAGTCAAGGTTTAAATGTTGATTCAAGACAACAAGTAGCTCGCATCTATCATTGGTAGTATTCAGGCCTCATATGTACGATTATAAAATATTTTATATGTCTTGGTGAATGCACACAAGATCTCATCGGTTGGTTCCATCATTGAAGCTAAACCCAGGAACCAAGTCAGGCAATCAAAGAGTACTTGGAGCCACTTAGACATATTTACACCAAGGAATATTTGGAGTGGAACAGATAAAACATGCAGAACTACATTAGTGGTCCTGTCCAAATTATAACAATGTTGCTCATGCTTCAGAAGGAGGTTCAAACTGGTTCCAAATCATTGTACCTGGATGCCATGGAGGCAAGAGTCCACTTCCATCTAGACACCATTACATGGTTCGGGGATGTCATCACATAGTAACGATCTTGGCACCAACATGTGACCAAGAATCATCAAGTGGAAGCTGCTTAGCTAGAGTTTTTCCAAACTCACACATCATAGTGTTTTGTCTTGTTAGGCTTTCAAGTTTTCTCTACCATATTTTTTCTTATATGGGTACAAGTGTAAATTGTAATATCATTTATAATTATGTTGTAAGTGAAATTCCAATTGTTAATATTGGAATATCATGATTCGTGATGTAATGTAATGAGTAATTTTGTAACGAAGTTGAAGAGCTATGAGGATAGTCCAAAGGTCACAAATGGGAGTTGAAGAGTCACGCCCTCTTGTTATAAATAGAATCCGATAACTCATGTGAAGGGATTTTGGGAGCCAATATTTTCGCTAGGTTTAAGCTTAGAAGGAGCTTGGGAGTATTATGAAGAGCCTTGGATTCTCTGTAGTGTAGAGCGAGTATACTTCTTTGGAGGAGCTTCTGTTCTTGAATTTAATGTTTCACTATTGGGACTAGTGGTCTATTAATGGTGTATGTATGAATGGAACTTTCACTTATAATATAATTCAAAGTGGGTATGATTTCATGCATGTGTTGTGAATAGCGTAGGACTATTCTTGTTGCTTTTTCAATGTATGTTATTTAACTTACACTTATGCTTATGAACATTTTTTTTGCATTTGTATGAATCTTGTTGAATTCGTGTTGATGTATTAATTCATCACTTTAACTTGTGGACTATTCCACATTTAAGATTTTGATGTCATCACACTCATGTGTTCCTTTCAAGATGCGTACTATTATGGGCTTGCAAGGGGCACACTTCCTTTTCCCTTCATGTGTTAGAACCTTCATGCACCACACTTGACTTTCCGTAGGGTCACACACTTGCTCTCTCCAAAGTTACTGTACATCACTCTACATCCTTTTGTATTCAAGGCATAACATTACAACCCACAACTGGAACTCCTACTCCAAAAGATGTGAGGTCCAGTTGGGACTTCATATTGAGGATATCCCTTGAATGTTGGTAGGTCCAGTACAGTCAACACAACCACAACCAAGTTGGTCATGTTATAAAAAAATTAGTTCACCTCACTGGCACAATGGTATAGATTGGCACGACTGATTAACATCTCGTATTGAACCCTGATGATATTATCGAGGAAACAAAGTATTACAATACAAAGTATCAACATCATGGTAGAAGTATCAACATAACATATTCAGTAACATAAAACTTGGAGAAACAACATTACATGCAAACAAAAATACTCCAATAATCCAGGCTATATTAAAACAACCACTTTGTCAATTATATCAATAAAGTGACTTAAAAAAATCAATCTTCCATAATAATACAAGCAAAACTGCATGAAATGTGGTTGCATAAAGAGTAGCATGCATTAGTCAAAATGGTTATTAATGGAGTAAAAGAGTATGGTTATGAGGGTAAATATGATGGAAAACATAAGAAAATGAATGTGAAAAGCATGCCAATTTGACATCAAAACATCTTCCCAAACCTAAAGAATATTCGTGTCCTCATGTAGACCCTTCAATTAGTCTTCAGTGCATGCTGTGAGTGTAGCTCAAAGAAATTGTAAGCTATTGTTGTATCATTTGTGAAAGTCTTGTAACCCTGGGTAATGATCAAATCAAGCCACTACATCTCTACATCTGTTGGCTTCAACTGATAGAAATTATTATAATTAAATGTATGGATCCAAATCAATGGGAATATGAACTTTAGCCTAAGACAATTAGGCCCACACCTCCTAATACAGTCAATGTACTTAGGAACTCTAGAAAGAACATGAAAAAAAATATGGAAACAATAAGGGTCTTCATTTTTTAACTTATCACATACTTCTCACCTTATTTTTCTTCCATATAATGCACATTGTCTCATCAGTTCAATGCTTTTGTAATAATTCTCTAATACCATATTTTTTACTTCAATTACCTTATCCCTCCTCCCTAGAGATCACATGAAATTTCCATATGTTCTTAATATTTATTTAGCAGAACCTATCTCTTCATGAATATATAGTGGTGTGTCTTCTAATTTTTTGTTATATCAATGTCATGGGTTACATTCCCACTTATTTTATTCTACATGAAATAAGTAAACAATCTCAACGAGATATCTCCTACATAAGGCAAGAAATTAAAGTTTTTCTCTCCAAAGCAAACAAAGCCATGCAGATACAGTTCATATAGTAAATTATGTTCTACAAAAATGGTATGCTTAAAAGTCTCCAGAAATGAATAAATATTAGTCATTTTATGTGGTATTCCTTCTATCACCATTGTCAATATGAAAAAGAATTTTGTTTCTTGCAGAAATAAGGGGTAGGAGGTATAAGGTCTCTGGGAACTTGATACACTATGTGCAAGGTGATACATTTCTTCCTTGTCTTCCTATAACTATTGGAATTTCTCTTGTAGATATAGCACTTGCACCATCTCTTTATTTCTCTCTTTCTTTACCTTTTCCCATTTCAATCATCGAAGCATCAATTCCTAAGCCCAACTTTACTTAAGCTCATAGAAATTTTCCTATGCTCACTTAATCAAACCATTACTTCTTACAATCAGACCTCCAATTCTCTCCAATTTCCAATTGAAAAAAGAATATTGAACTCAAATGATCATCAAATTTAGGTCATATTCTTCCATTTCCTCCTCTTTTTCCTCTACTTGTACTACCTCATCTACTAGTTCTTGTGTTTTAGTAGCATCATTGGTAGGTTCATGTGTACAACGGATTCTATTCTCCCTGTTATACTCTACTTCAACTGCTAGTTATTTTGTGGCAATAACATATTCAATAGGTTCTTGTGTCACAACATGAAACTCCTCAAGTTGCTCTAGTTTAACCGATGGTTTTTGTGTGGTAGTAGCATCTTCGATAGGTCATTGTGTTGCAACCTAAAATTCAATTCCCTTCACTTGAAATTATGTTTGTACCCCTACTAAAAAAATTATAGGTTTCTGAATTTCATCACATGCAAAACCAAGTTTCTTAAAAGTTCCCTACACACCTTACATAATTCTTTTATGTATTTTCTAGTTTCAGAGGGAGAAGAATGTATATCCATCATTTATACTAGCTCAACTAGGGTTTCTAATACTGAGTGCTTCTTAGTCTCAGATTATTCCCTAAGAATACCTAGTTGGTTTCTTAAATTTTCATTTTCCTTCCATAAATCCTCAAATCGCTGAGATAGAAGGTCAAATTTAGACTTACCAGAAATGGGATTATCATCTTGTATTTGATTGGATTCGTTCTCCTTATAATTACACACCTACTCCTTTGAATCATCTACCTCTTCTCTAGTAGTGGGGGTTTTAGTTTATGGAGCAGGTGATGGTGTAAGAGTGACTTTAACCATTTTCTTTGGGAATTTTCCTCCCACAATTCCCTTCAACATTTTTTTCTTCACCTTCATATATAGGGCCTTGTGGAGCACCTGGAAGGTATGCTTTTGATTAGCAATCTAGTGGTTTTTCAATAATAATGGTAACCTTTTCTGCATTATGAGTTCAAAGAAGATAAAGGGTTTTGATAAAATGTGCAACAATAGATAAAGGAAGCTCAAGTGCTAATAATTGACGTTTTCTATGCAGGAAGACGTGGGAACAAAGGATCGGCGATCGAAAGCAAGAAGCAAAGGGAAAATAACTACTGTCCCTCCAACGGGGAACCGGATGTGGACAAGATCAAGTAAAATTAGAGCCGAATAGCCCAGAGAAAGAATGTAGGATACTGAGACGGAGAACGCAAGAAGGGAAAGAGAAGAATCGAACGATTAGCGAATCCCTCAGGATCTTTGATCCTGAGGGTTCGCTGCTTTAACTTATCTTTTAATTATCTAGATACCTCCGTCATTTCTGTTATATAAAGGCACCACGCCATTGAGCGAGGAGGACTATTTTTGTAATTCTAAGTTTCAGAACAAACTGTGATCATTGAGTCTCGCTGAGACATGACTTTGTCATACTTTTGTTGATGCGATTAATATAAAAGACTTGGTGTTCATTTCGTCTCTGCATCTGGAGTAACTTAAGGCAGTGTTCCATTGGCAGCCAAGGGCCCAGCTCCGAAGGACACTTGCTTTTGTATTATTATACTGTGATTTGTGTGTGGTTTGTTTATTTCCATTATTTAAGTAATCTGATACATCTTTTATGTGATATACTATGCTTCATTATAACTGATATCTGAATGAGTTCTTTATCTCATGTCTCTGCATTGTATAAGTGGATCTATTCGAATTGCATCTCTCAGCTATTTCTGTAGCGGAATGTTGGTATGAATGTTATTGTTATCAGATCCATGTGAAATAGTATTTGTAAGACTTGAAAGCAATATTACTTTGTTCAGAAACATAGTCATATCATCCATTACTCTCAGATTGCTATAGTAGTAGAGAACGTGTACATACGGTTGAGGATTGCTGTTCCATTTCATTACTGCTGTTCCATTTTATTACTGCTGTTCCATTTCTTTACTGCTATTCCATTTCCAGACTGTTGTTCCATTTTACTTTCGCTGCTTGATTTACCTGCCTTTGTTGTTCTTAGTGTGAGAGCAAGCCTAAGGCTGTAGTGAGCCTCAGCAAGACGCTGCTTAGCCCCAGACCTATAAGTCCATGCTCTGATTTCCTTTCTTTATCAGTTTCTAAAGGGATGGGTTATTGCTTCCGTACCCTTGACTGATCAACTGCCTTGTGTGATTCTATCTTTTGGGTTAGTTTAGTTACAGCTTAGCATCTGTTTCCTTTCAAAACATTAGGACACTATACTACCGAGCATTACTCGGACAAATAGCCTCGGATTGAGCTACTCCTTGCAATAACAAAACGTTCCCGGATTGACTTATTAATGTGGGATAATTACTGGTGTGAGAGACCCTAGTTACAACTCTACATTTTGGCGCCGTTGCCGGGGAGGAGTAATAGCCATTTTCCCTTTACATAGTAGTGCGCAAATTTGCTAGGGGGGAGTTGGATTTTAAAAACGGAAGGTAAGAACCTGCATACGGAGCATGTAAAAGCCCTGCTCCACCGTCTGCTCTCTTAGTAGAATTGCTGGTTGATAGGATTTAGTAGTTTTTAGAGTGCATGACTAAGCAGAAAAAGCTAGAAAAGAATATCAAACCCCCAGCCAAACCTGAAAAAGCCAAAGGACTGGTGACCCTTGGCCGAACAACCTTCATAGACGAAATCTATAAGAAAACTAAATCTCAGCCGTCAGTAGGCCTCAGAAAGATTCATTCTAAGCAGCCTACTAGTTCCCTTCAGGCTACAACATCACCATCTGGAGCCTACGCTGAGGTGCATAGTTAGACTGATGAATAGGACTTCCAAGAAATTGAAAATCCTGTGTCAGAACGGCTGCAAGAAGGGAACTTAAGAAACCTTTGTGAAGGAGAAGGGGAAACAGGGGAAATAGAGGAACTGAAATCTCCTTCTAGGATAATCCAGCTGTTAAATAGCCCAGATAAGGGCAGCGCAGCCATAATTAATACTGAAGGCACCCCATTCCTTCAGATAGAAATCCCAGATAAGGGAAGTGTCATTAAAACAGCCCCTGCCAAGGCCGCCCCTTCTCAACCTAGGAACACCCTCCTAGAAATTCCGGAAGGTTATTGGCACATATTCGATCCCATGGCGCAGAATCAGCCAAATACCCAAACTTCTACATTGCAATATCCTATAGTAGATTCTGCTGCAAATGCCCCCATGAAGGCGATTCCTCTTCAAAACATCCCAACATTTCACGGACTCACATCAGAGGACCCTGATGCATTCTTATTTGAATTCGATGTGTTATGTAGAGGGTATGATTACACCACTGACCCCAAGAAATTAAAGTTGTTCCCCTCTACTTTGAAGGGAGCAGCTCTGAGATGGCTTATGGGTCTAGGTGGTGGAGTCATAAACAATTGGGAGCAAATGAAAGAGTCCTTTCTCAAGAAATATTAGGATTACTGTAGGTCAAGAGAACTGAAAGATGAAATTTTCCAAATGACGGCCAAACCAAATGAGACTCTAGAGGAATATGTAGAACGCTTCCAGTATAATTTACAGAGATCCCCCTATGCATCATTACCTCTGCCTGATAATGTGTTGAAAACTGCATTAATTAGAGGTATGAAAGAACAGTGGATTGAAACATTGAATATCATGGGAAAAGGGGATATTTACCAAGAGAATTTTGCTGATATCATTAATTTATGCATTAGGAGTTCAAGAGGTAGCACAAGGATAAAACCAACAAAATATGATAGGTTTGTTAGAGATAACAAAATATCAACAGAAGGGGTAACACGTGTAGAACTTGGGAATTTATTAGAATATTTTAAAACTGATATCCTAGGGACATTAACTACTCAGCTTGATATTGTGCAAGCTAAACAAAAGCAAATGGAGGCAGAGCAAAATCTAGCAATTTTCTGCCCCCGATGCAGAAGAAAACACAACCACAAGGAATGTCCGCTAGATACAGTTCAAGCATGTGCTATCTGTATGAAAGACCACCTTACTGAAAGCTGCCCCTCACTTCCTGGATTGAAGGCTGTATACAAGGAAGCAAAAGAAGAATCAGAACCAGCATACTTTGTTAACCAACGTCGCCAATGGAAACCTAGGCAATCTGGTATGTTTTCTAACCCGACTTCTTCTTTTCAGCCTCCGCAATACAATGCTCAGCAATATGGTATGTGGCAAAACCAATCTACACCCCCAGTCCCGAATTGGTCATCACAGCCGTTTCCTTCTCCAAATCCATGGATGAATCAGACAAGCCAATTCGGATGGCCAAATTTTCCCTACACCCCACCATATTGGCAGAATAACTCATACCCTCCGTAATAGATTCCCCCTACTTCACAAGGTTCACCCTGGCAGACCAATTGGCCAAGATCGACATATCAGTCAACAGGAACTATTCCACTCCCTCAACCAACTCTGCCAGCCTTACAACAAAACCCCCAGTCTAATTTAAGGCCGCAACTCCCAGCCCAACCCAATCCCAATCCTAATAATAGACCAGTCCAATCCCTCCAAATTATAGAAACATCAGAAACTGGACTTGACCTAAGGGAGTGCAATGACCTTCAGTTACGATCTGGACGTATCATAGAAATAGAGGGAGACAAAACAGTTCACATTGAAGATCAGTTACCAATAGAACAACCGCTACAACAAAAGGATGTAAATAAGGAACATACCCATCAACAAACAAATACATCCTCTCCTCCTTTCCCGGAACGATTAGTCATACCACGACCAGTGCAACATCCAGACTTTGACATTCTGGGAGAGTTACAAAACCTGTACATAAAAATTCCATTCCTCCAGGCCATTCAAGATATTCCCATATACGCAAAAACTATAAAAGAACTGTGCATAAAAAAATCAAGGAGGAATATAACTACTAACCCTAGAGTCCAAGTAGTTGGTACTTTATCCGACCTGTTATCAGGAAAAGAGACACCTATCAAATACGAAGATCCCGGGAACCCAATTGTAACTGTCCAAATCTATGGTCAAACCCTGACTAACGCTTTAGTCGACTTGGGAGTTGCAATCAATATTTTGACAACTACCACCTGCCAAAAGCTTGGCATCACATCAGTAGAACCTACTTCTACTTTGTTAGAATTGGCAGATCGATCTGTAGTTCGACCCGAAGGTACTCTATATGATGTCATGATTTCCGTAGATTCCTGGGAATATCCAACTGATTTCCTGGTAATTAATCCAAAACCCGACGAGATGGACATCCGCTAATATTAGGAAGACCTTGGCTTGCTACTGCCGATGCCTACATTGGTTGCCGGTAGGGAAACATGACTATAACTAAAGGACCAGATGTTAAAAATCTAGTTCTATATCCTCCAGCACAGCCAAGCCTGCCAATGATCAAAACCAATCAGTATCCTGTGTCATACCTTGCTAACAATATCAGAGCCCCATTGACTGTACAGAAGGCTTTAGATTTTAAAGATCAAATAGAAGATGATGCCATCAATAACTTCATTAGTCAAACCGAATCTAGATCTCACACACAGTGTTTTATGATAGAGGCAGCATTTGATAGTGAGCTAGAAGAAGACCCTTTAAAAGATCCACATGACCAAACAATACCAGTAACTGTTGTTGCCAATAGTAAAGTAGTGGAAATTGAACCTGGTAAGACTCTAAATATTAACGTCAACCTTACACCAGATCAAGAAATGAAGCTTGTTAATCTGTTACAAAAATATAAGGGAGCATTTGCGTGGGATTACCCTGACATGAAGGGGATTGATCCTCAATTATGCACCCACCACATTTATATAGAGAAGGATGCAAGACCTGTTCGTCAGCCACAAAGAAGACTCAACCCCCATCTAAAAGAAATAGTAAAAGCCGAACTTCAGAAACTTTTAGATGTTAATTTTATTTACCCCATCTCCGACAGTAAGTGGGTCTCTCCCCTAGTGGTGGTACCCAAGAAAAATGGGAAATGGAGGATTTGTGTGGATTACAGGGAGTTAAATAAGGCCACACAGAAGGATCACTTTCCCCTCCCATTTATAGATCAAGTACTTGACACTTTGGCAGGGAAGAAATTTTTTTCTTTCCTGGATGGCTTCAGCGGATATAACCAAATCCAAATTGCCCCTGAAGACCAGGATAAAACTACCTTTACTTGCCCTTGGGGAACGTTTGCCTATCGAGTACTACCCTTCGGCCTATGCAATGCCCCTGCTACATTCCAAAGGGCTATTCTCAGCATCTTTCCAGACCTAATAAACGACGGACTTGAGGTGTACATGGATGACTTTACACCATATGGAGATGATTTTGACCCAGCTCTGGATACCCTGGAAAAAGTCCTACAACGTTGTATCGCTACCAGACTTTGCCTGAGCCACGAAAAGTGTTACATGATGATGACAGAAGGGCTCATTCTAGGGCACTACATCTCAGCAGCTGGCATCTAGGTAGACCCTGCTAAAATTCAGATTCTTTTGCTCATCCCTACTCCCACTACTCAAACAGAGGTATGCAGTTTCCTTGGATTTTCTGGATATTACAGACGATTTATAGAACATTATTCACGCATTGCTGCACCTCTATATGCTTTAACTGGCAATGTTGATTTCTTGTGGACAGAAAAATGCGACCAGGCTTTTAAGGAATTGAAGAACCTATTATCAACAGCTCCAGTCCTTCGAGGACCCAACTGGAATTTGCCATTTCAAATCTCATATGATGCCTCGGACACAGCAATTGGTGCAGTCCTGGGGCAAGAAGAGGATAAGAAGCCATATGCTGTTTACTATATCAGCAAAAATTTATCCTCTGCCGAACTCAATTATATTGTTACTGAAAAGGAATTCCTCGCTGTAATACATGCTGTTAACAAATTTAGACATTATATTACAGGCTATCCTGTTGTGTTATATACAGATCATTCTGCTATCAAATATTTGGCAAATAAACCTGTTACGAATGCTAGAATAACCAGGTGGTTGATCTTATTGCAGGAGTTCGACATCACAATCAAGGATCGACCTTGCAAGGAGAACCTTGTAGCTGATTTCCTCTCACGAATACCGAAAGCAATTGAAACAGCAGCAGTGGAAGATCAATTTCCTGACGAGCACCTGTTTGTTGTTGCTGTTCGAACACCCTGGTATGCTGATGTCGCCAATTACCTCGCAGTCGGTAAGCTACCAAAACACTTAACCCCTCAGGAACGCAAGCAGATTGTTCAGAAGAGCACTCGATTTTCATGGATTGGAGGCCATTTGTTCCATACAGGGGCAGACATGCAAATCGGAAGGTGTATTCGAGAAGACGAGATCTTCAACATTCTAAAAGCTTGCCATGACGGACCATGCGGGGGACATTTCGTTGAAAAAAGAACAGCACATAAAGTATTGCAGACCGGATACTATTGGCCTACAATTTTCAAGGATGCGAAAAAATTTGCACAAGCCTGTGACAGCTGCCAGCGAGCAGGAAAACCTGGCCAAGCCGATGAAATGCCTCTGAGACCACAATTGGTCATTGAACCATTTGAACGATGGGCTCTGGACTTCGTTGGGCCCATCAATCCATCATCAAATCAGAGGACATACATTCTGGTGGCGACAGACTATGTTACTAAATGGGTCGAGGCCGAATCATTACCTAGGGCTACAGAAGACTCTGTGATACAATTCTTGTTCCATTTGTTTGTACATTATGGACTTCCGAGAGAATTAATCACCGATGGTGGACCACAATTTGTTGGAAATAAATTAGCTGCAACACTTAACAATTACCATGTCCAACATAGATCACTACCTCATACCATCCGCAGGCAAATGGGCAAGTAGAAAGTAGTAATAAGGTAATAGAATCAATTTTAACAAAGACCATTGCATCGCATCGCTGAGATTGGGCCGCTCGACTACCTGAGGCACTGTGGGCCTACAGAACCACATGGAGAAGTACTACAGGCTATTCACCTTATCAATTAGTGTTTGGAAAGCAGCCAATTTTCCCATAGAATTCGAAATCCGAACGCTACGAACTGCACAGGAAGTTGGCCTAGATCTGAGTGAGGCACAAATCAATCGATTACAACAGATTAATGAATTGGACGAAATCAGGCTCTCTGCATTACAAAATACAGCATTGATTCAACAGCAGTGAGCTAAATGGCACGATGCACTTATCAAGAATAAAGTCTTTCATGAAGGAGACTGGGCTCTGTTATACGACTCTCGGTTTCAGGATTTCCCGGGGAAACTCCAGACTCGATGGTTAGGACCATACGAAATCCAGAAGGTACATGACAATGGGACCCTTACCCTCATCACAATTGACGGTTCTGGATATGCATTCAAAGTAAATGGCCACCGAGTTCGCCTTTATCGAAAGCCACTCACTCGGGAATCCTTCTGTCAACAGCTGCGACAAGATACTGATATGAAAATTTTAGGAGAGGAAGCGAAATCTTCCTCACCTATAGCTTAAGAAATTCATTTTATAACTTGTAAATAACATCTTGTATATATGTTTCCTTGATTTTTTACTTGTATTCCAAGTGTTTTTGCTATTCCTTTGAGAAAAGGAATAGCACTTGTGTGCTTTTTGCTGTTCCTTTGCGAAAAGGAACAGCACTTGTGTGTTCCTGCTGTTCCTTTGCGAAAAGGAACAACACTTGTGTGCTTTTTGCTGTTCCTTTGTGAAACGGAACGACGCTTGTGTTTTTGCTGTTCCTTTGCGAAAAGGAATAGCACTTGTGTTTTTGTTGTTCCTTTGCGAAAAGGAACAACACTTGTGTTTTTGCTGTTCCTTTGCGAAAAGGAACAACACTTGTGTGCTTTTTGCTGTTCCTTTGCGAAAAGGAACAACACTTGTGTTTTTGCTGTTCCTTTGCGAAAAGGAACAGCACTTGTGTTTTTGCTGTTCCTTTGTGAAAAGGAATAGCACTTGTGTGCTTTTTGCTGTTCCTTTGCGAAAAGGAACAGCACTTGTGTTTTTGTTGTTCCTTTGCGAAAAGGAACAACACTTGTGTGCTTTTTGCTGTCCCTTTGCGAAAAGGAACAACACTTGTGTTTTTGCTGTTCCTTTGCGAAAAGGAACAACACTTGCGCGTTTTTGCTGTTCCTTTGTCAAAAGGAACAGCACTTGTGTTCTCCTGCTGTTCCTTTGCAAAAAGGAACAACACTTGAGTGCGTCTACTATTCCTTGTCAAAAGGAACAGCATTTGAGTGTCTTTGCTATTCCTTTCTCAAAAGGAACAGCATTTGCGATTTTCGATTGTTCCTCTCAAAGAAATGGTATCCTACAAATGAATTATTCTCTCAGGAATGCCATTGACATGTTTTTGCCCTTATGGAGGATGCTTTGCGACCATGGTCTCCTCAATCTTTTAGATACAGCAATGAACTTATGCGGTGCACATAAACCATGATATGCCGAAATCAGCACATCATAAATTGCTATCACTATGAAGCCAGTATGTATAAAAGGACAAGAGGAGGGACATGAACTTTTCATCTTCGCTGTCATTATCATTTACCGGTGCCATTGTCATTGGTGATCTTTATCATGACGATTCCCCTAAAAATCTTTTTTTTGATCATTACTTGGGAGTAAGAACGAATGATTTATATCTATCTGTTGGGATCGTAAGACTTCTTCCACCATTCCCCGCTCTTAAGGAGTGCGGAACCACCCTTATGTGAAAATAAACAAGACAGGTGCTCTGCAAAAGAAAACAAAAACAAAATATGGAAATTGTCAAATGCAGGATAGGGGGTCTCATTAAGAGCCGGCGTACCATGATCATAAGGATGGAAGTGAAGTGGCATTCCCATAACGGCCACCACACCAGGGATATGGTCCGAAGGTAAATTAACAAGCAAACCTTGGAACAGGGGGTCTCATCGCGAGCCGGCGTGACCACGTTTCGCGCCTACCTTGTGAATGGCATTATGGCTATCTGGTCACCAAGCCAGCATAATGGCCTGCATTTTGACAAAGAACTCTTTCGAATATACACAGAGGATCATGGTTCCGGAGGGTGAAATAAACAACTCTGCCAAGGTTATGAACACCTGTTGGCAACAGAGCTCTGTTAATGGCATAGAAGTCGTAATATTTACACCAACAGGTATGATATTAAATCTTTCTGTCTCTTATATCCTTTGCATGTATCATATGTCACACCCCGATATATCTATCGCATGAATATTACCACCGATCATGGCAACGGAACTGACAATGACTACTGGAGACTTCGTACAGTTGACAGACATCCAATCCCCCGGTTCCTCATTATATCACGCAGGCTTATATAAAACGCGATCCACCTTTTTGCCTCGGTTTCGGCATTTCGTTGTTTTTTTACAACATGGCATAATTTCATATGATGTACTTGATGATTGCACTCCCGACTGGCTGCTGCTCCTCTCTTTGATGGCTATGGGCAGCCTATCAGATCGCGGGGGGGGGGGAAGTAACCTCATTACTCCATGGATTACGTGGCTGCATACCATGTACAAAGGAATGGCATGGTTTAACGGTATGATGATTCCATCCCACGGAGACTGCCGTCCACGATCTTTTCTTTTTGTTGCATGCCCTGTGTGATCCTTTCCAAAATTGGCATCGATCATCCTTTCTACGTCGCAAATACCGCAAACAGTTGCTGTTCCATTTCTGAGTTGAATCATGGGCGGAAAGACGGTCCGGAGCGAACCTCACAAGCTGACAGTTTCCGCTGCTGCTCGCAAAATCCTGGAAAACGCAGGATGGTTGAATTACTTCAACCGCCTGCAAGAATCAAACGAAGCAGTAGCGTTGGAATTCCTGCAGAATTTGCAGGAAAACTACTCCGTAGTAGGAGGAAAGCGAATAGAGGTTACAGAGGAGATCATCGCAGAAGTCTCAGGATTACCAGCTGCCGGACCCATATGGACGCCGAAGAAGGAAAGAATACAAAAAGCTATGGAAATTTTCCAGGACGAAGGCCAAAGCTTGACAGTCAAAGGGAAAGGAGTTCTACTGGCAACACTAGGGGAACCCTGGACCGAGCTAGCGAAGACAGTACAAAGCTATATCACCTGCGAAGGGAGGAAAGACGTGGTAAGACCTCGTCACCTGAAACTTTTAGCTGTTTTAAAAGGAAAATGTTCTGTAAATCTCCCTGCACTTTTAAATTCGCTACTACATGACGCGGCCCAAAGCCTGAAAAAGGCCCAGCACATAGATACAGTCGTTAGCCACCATGGGCTGATTCGGTTGATAGTGAGCCACGGTCTCACTCAACAGCAAAGCACTTGGGAGGAACTGGTCGCAATAGTCGAAGGAGGATCGGCTGCACCACCCCCAAAACCTGAACAGTCCTCTAGCATGCCGGAACGATTAGAGAAACGCAAGAAGTCAGCAGCAGAAAAACATGCCGCTTCAAAACGGAAACAACCTCCCGATACGCCAGAACAACCAGAGAAACCCGCAGAACCTGCTGATACACCCGACCAACCTGAGAGGCCAAGGAAGTCAGCTCGGCTGGCCCAGATACGAGGAAGGTTGGAAAGAATTCAGGGAACAACGGCCCAGCCAATTGAAATTGCGGATGAACCTCCAGAATCAGAGGGAGGACCCTCCGAAGGAAATGCTGAGCAATCGGAGGCCGAGACTGACCAGCCGGAAGGAGAAATTGAAAAAGGACATGAACACTCTGAGGGAGAAGAGGCCACCAAACAGGGCAATCAGGAAGAAGAAATTGCATAGCCAGGGGGTAGCCCGTTGCAAGACCCTCCAGGTGAGGAGGAATTGGCAGCAGTTCTGGCCAATATGGGAGAATATGGCCAGGCCTCCAGCACAGGAGGTGTCCCTGACGGTCCCACAGAAGAAGAATTACCCGAGGAAATGCATGCAGAAGAGGCAGGGGAAGAAAGCCTGCCTGGTTATGATAATGAAATGGAAGAAAACAATCTGGGACAATCTGTCCCCAGGATGCCGGAAGATATCCTAGATAAAGAAGAAGCAAGCTTGAGAACCAAACCCTCTGCCGAGACAAGGGAAATTAAGAAATTAAGAAAGAAGCAGCAGAGGTTGCTGGGCACTATAGCCAGACTCCGGCATCAAATTAGAATGTTGAAAGCCAGTCTGAGAATACAAAAGACTGCAGGGAAAAGGAGGAGGACCACGGTAGTAAGAACCCCGAGGACAAGAATTCACTTTGATGGTCGAAACCCCATCAGGAGACCTACTGCTAAGGAACAGTCTGCTGTTCCAAATAATAATGAGGAACAGGGTGCTGTTCCAAATGACATGGAGGAACAAACTGTTGTTCCAAATAGCGCGGAGGGACAGACTGTTGTTCCATCTGGCCTTGAAGAACGAATGGATATTCGAATGGAACAGCAAGAGGCTCCGATGGCAGGAAGACCACAGCAACCCTTCGTTCGCATTAAGAAGGAAACAGAAAGCAAAGAAGTCCAAACAGAAGCGCCACCCTCGGGCGTAATTCGGGTCCTAAACTCCAAGCAACGTAATAGGAAGGTCCAGGTTAAACTTCCAGCCTCTACGGCTGTGTGGAAGAAGGACCCAAAAACCAGAACCTTGCATAAAATGATGAAGGAAGCCCAGCAGGAAGCCGAGCAGTTGCGAGAATAGACAGTCCCCAAGGAAAGATACAAAGAGCTCCAACAGCAACTTCGAGACATCAGTCAGTCTAAGAGCCAGGCCTTTGAAGGATGGCAGAAGGAGCAGGAAAAGGCTGCTAAGGTAACTCGTCGATTAGATAGTGTTGTTAAGCAGATGGACATCGTGTGTTCCTTATATAATGACGTTTCGACTTGTAGGGCCCCTGCTAAAAATTATGCTTTATTTTTGCTTGAACGATATCTAAGATTAAAAATAAAAGCCGTTAGGGTAGGAGCACCTATCCATATCAACACTGTTAATGATTTTATAGACTGTTGCAAGCACTATGGAGTTAAAGTTCAAAGGTTATTATGCGAGTTTTACCTGCACAATCTTGTGCTAGACCAGGAAACTGATTTAAATCCTGGCCCTTTTGTTGGCGATGTACAATTCCAAGCCTTCATCTCATTTGGGGTTAATCAAGTGAAATGGCTCAGAGCTTATAACACCTTTCAGAGACAAGAAAATAGCCTAGACTTGTGGATATGAGCTGAACCTAGAGACCCAGTGACACTATGGAGAGAGCATAGGAGTTTTATGAGGATCCCAGGTGTCATTGAGATAATAGGACCCATGCACGAAGACTTGATCCGAAATGGTCTAGAATATTTCCTGACTATTAAAGATCTTGCCCTCGATGCTGCAAAATTTCGATACCGGACCTCTAGTCCAAGCATCCAGCTCAGGGAACCATTCAAATATGAGAATTTTGAGCTGGCTGCCAGCCGATTGAACCTTTATGGGGAACGGATTCTGCAGGCACGGCCATCCTGGTTAGGGTATCGATTTCGCAATCCAATTATTTGGCACCCTGCACCCGGATATCAGGCCTTATATGAGATGCCTGCAAATCAAATAGATCAGTTCTTTGACCATCTAGTTGCTCATCACGGTTGCCGGCCTCCTCACGAGATCCCTTCTCCGGCCTATTCTCTCACCGCCTTGCATGTCAACTACAATGTTTTCATGAGGCCATGAAACAGGGTAAGCAGGGGGGTGTGTGGAGCACCTGGAAGGTATGCTTTTGACTAGCAATCTAGTGGTTTTTCAATAATAATGGTAACCTTTTCTGCATTATGAGTTCAAAGAAGATAAAGGGTTTTGATAAAATGTGCAACAATAGATAAAGGAAGCTCAAGTGCTAATAATTGACGTTTTCTATGCAGGAAGACGTGGGAACAAAGGATCGGCGATCGAAAGCAAGAAGCAAAGGGAAAATAACTACTATCCCTCCAACGGGGAACCGGATGCGGACAAGATCAAGTAAAATTAGAGCCGAATAGCCCAGAGAAAGAATGCAGGATACTGAGACGGAGAACGCAAGAAGGGAAAGAGAAGAATCGAATGATTAGTGAATCCCTCAGGATCTTTGATCCTGAGGGATCGCTGCTTTAACTTATCTTTTAATTATCTATATACCTTCGTCATTTCTGTTATATAAAGGCACCACGCCATTGAGCGAGGAGGACAGTTTTTGTAATTCTAAGTTTCAGAACAAACTGTGATCATTGAGTCTCGCTGATACCTGACTTTGTCATACTTTTGTTGATGCGATTAATATAAAAGACTTGGTGTTCATTTCGTCTCTGCATCTGGAGTAACTTAAGGCAGTGTTCCATTGGTAGCCAAGGGCCCGGCTCCGAAGGACACTTGCTTTTGTATTATTATACTGTGATTTGTGTGTGGTTTGTTTATTTCCATTATTTAAGTAATCTGATACATCTTTTATGTGATATACTATGCTTCATTACAACTGATATCTGAATGAGTTCTTTATCTCATGTCTCTGCATTGTATAAGTGGATCTATTCGAATTGCATCTCTCAGCTATTTCTGTAGCAGAATGTTGGTATGAATGTTATTGTTATCAGATCCATGTGAAATAGTATTTGTAAGACTTGAAAGCAATATTACTTCGTTCAGAAACATAGTCATATCATCCATTGCTCTTAGATTGCTATAGTAGTAGAGAACGTGTACATACGGTTGAGGATTGCTGTTCCATTTCATTAATGTTGTTCCATTTTATTACTGTTGTTCCATTTCTTTACTGCTGTTCCATTTCCAGACTGCTGTTTCATTTTACTTTCCGCTGCTTGATTTACCTGCCTTTGTTGTTCTTAGTGTGAGAGCAGGCCTAAGGCTGTAGTGAGCCTTAGCAAGACGCTGCTTAGCCCCAGACCTATAAGTTCCTGCTCTGATTTCCTTTCTTTATCAGTTTCTAAAGGGATGGGTTATTGCTTCCGTACCCTTGACTGATCAACTGCCTTGTGTGATTCTATCTTTTGGGTTAGTTTAGTTACAACTTAGCATCTGTTTCCTTTCAAAACATTAGGACACTATACTACCGAGCATTACTCGGACAAATAGCCTCGGATTGAGCTACTCCTTGCAATAACAAAACGTTCCCGGATTGACTTATTAATGTGGGATAATTAGTGGTGTGAGAGACCCTAGTTACAGCTCTATAGGCCTATTCCTCCACAATAGGACATGCCCAATACTCTAAAATTTCAAATTTCCAACTAGTAATATCCATTAGTTCACACTATGTAAACTCTCCTCAACACAAAAATATTCTATTGGTTTTCTAGTAGGATGGGCTTCTTTAGGGGTGTCATCCTAAGGGTTTTGTTTAGGTGTATTAGTAGTGGAATTATTCCTCCTGCTTGGCATTTATTCCATTGTTTCAACGCCTTCACCTTGCTCTTAATAATCACATTCCTTTATCTCTTCTCGATCTAGTACTCTTGTAACAATAAAACATATTACCCATGTACTCCCCTGTTGTTCTAGTGAATCAATAATAATGATATTTATCATACCATGTTTCATTACATAAGTTTTAAGGTACTTAGAATGTCAAAAAAAATATTCCATATGCTATAATGATTTCAAAATAAATTAAGGCATGTTGATAAACTACCTACTACAAAGGTCCGCTAGCAACTAGAAGTGATAAGTTGAAATTACCCCACATCTTCCCTCAAAACTGATACGCTTTTGAATGAAATATGTTGTGATCCTCCCAGGGTTGTGGAAATGAATTTCTATCTACTCCTCTCCCCTTATTCCTTATTTTCTCACCTTATTGTAAAAACATATCCTTGGCTATCGGGACTACAACCTTCCTACTAAACCAACAAATCCCTGATTCAGGTAAAATCATGATCATGGAAATGACTTCCTCTGTAACAACTATATGTACTCCTCTTACAACTAAACCTTTCTCATTCATTTTTTTTGTGAATTCCATAGAAATGTGTTCATTAAACCCCTACAACCTATTGAAGTGTGCCAACCAACCTATAGTCCCAAAAATTGTGTAGGCTCTTAGATAGTACCTTAATGCATCAATATAATCTGGTTCATGATTGTTGTGGGGAAAAATGCCTATGCAGGACGATCCTATCCACCTAAGGTGTGACAGTGCCTTAGCAACAAACGAGTACAGCTATACTGGTTTCTTCCTTTATGAAATGTGAAAGAAGAGAGATGAATAGACTTACCGGTGTCTTCCGTTTGTCCCTCGATCCAATCTCCCTTCTCTTTGGGTGTTCACAGCTACTTGCCTTCTTGCTTATCCAGCTACAACTTCCTGCAAGATCACAAGAGAACAGCTACTTGCGACAAGAGAACAACTACTTGAGACAAGAGAAGAACACTACACAAATACAGATATTCACATTCATAACTAGTTTAGGATTAGAAATAAACCGAATACACTAATACATTCATACATCAAAATACATCAGCATATAGGAGAAACCAAGATAGCTATATTGATGAACAACAAGGTTCAGGAAGAGATACAACCCAGAGGGCTCCAATCCAGCATCTCCTTCCTAGCAAATGGAATTCCTATCTTCAGCCCCTTCAAAGCATTAAACACCCAATTCCAGTCTCAAACCAATAGCAATTCTTTGCAATAACAAAATTCCAGCCTCTAGATCTCATGGAGGAGAGATCCATATATAGATGTCTGGAGAGAGGATGAGTCAGCTTGAGATCTAACTAGTGTCCTCTCCCTCTGTCAGTTCTTGAGTCCACTTGGAGGTTCTTGCTTCCACTTGGAGATTTGGAACCTCTTACTCATCACCAGTCGAATTCCCTGAGGCAAGTGTCATTTTGGAAGCTTCCTGGGTTTTGACACCATGAGAAATGAGCCTACCACTTGTCCACTCTCGTTCAACGCAGGTAGCCTTTGTTCCAGTTGACATTCAACGCAGGTAGCCAGTGTTAACACATATTTCATTAAATCTGGAAGTATTTTATTACAAGGCCTTCAACAACATTCATTCTTTTCTAAATCGCCATATTAACTTGATTCAATATTAAAATAATTTGCAAGTAATTTCAAACCAATTAGAGATCATGAATAGGTCAAACATGGGGTTGTTATGTACAATAGTATAAATACACAATAGGAGTGAAATCAAATTCTTAGAAGAAATTGATTTAAGCTAAATCATATTAGTATGTCAAACATCCAATAAACATATTATAGTTATGGATAACATGCTAGATTCCTCAATGTTTAAATTTTATGTCTGGCAACTCTAACCCCCTTTCCCCAAACCTACGGGGTATTTGTTGATTGAATGATGGTGATGTGAGGATCTTATTGTAAATGAGGATCTTATTGTAAATGACAAGGATAGGTGTCCCTTGCATTGCATTGAAACTAGTCTACTAAAACCTTAGTAAAATGTTCATGTGCTCAATTTCTTATGGTCCCTTTGTGCCTTTATGAAGCACTAATGAGGGGGTCATCATTCATCTTCATAGCATGCAAGCATCCACTATAAAAGTTATACATTGTTGATCTAGGTATTTCAAGAAGTTTAGGCACCATTGATCTATCTCCACTCAAATCCAAGTACATCAAATGAGATTTCTTAAATGGATATTCAAGTCATTCCATTATGATGGACAATGTCACAAATTGAAGTAAACAAGAAACTTTAGTGGTGACTTCTTGTAAGTAGTGGAGGCAAGGGTTTTCAAATATTAGCACAATTGATGGTAGTGTGGATATTGATCTCTCCTTGTCAACATTGTTAAACCAATAATAGTCTCGATGTAAATTTAGTGTCAACCATTTGTATGGAAAACCATGATTGACTATTACTTTCACTAAGAAGAGAAAATGATAAGCATTTTTAATGGGGAAGAAATAAATGTGAAACATAACTCCTGTATTTTAGTTGAAATTTATATAAGTCCCTGTGTCCTTTAATTATTAAATACCTAATGTAAATAGAAGTAAGTTATCATTAAGATATTGATTTTGAAGATTAAATATGTATTAAAAGGCATTCATCTATGACACTTGATTTTTCATGTAGCCTGAATAAACCACTTAAAGTTGATTATCAATTAATCCTAAGTAGTTTTGTATAAGATATATATTTACTTGCATTAATAGCTTTATTTCAAAAATAAATTACATTTATAAACTTATACGAATACATATAACTAAATGAAATTCAATAAATAACTTTTGAGTCTTGTTGGATTCTATGAGATTATTTTAAGTACAAATAGTTTATTTAAGAATTGAAATTTAGAAAATGTTAATGTTGATGGGAAAAGCATGTCATATGCTGTAAAAAGTTTAAAGGCATCCATTTATGTCTCATCTCTTGAATGAGCTTAAATAGTCTACTTAATGCTCATGGTGAATTTATTAATCCATATCTTATTAGAAAAATCATTTTCTTTACATGGTTTTTTATTCTAGAAATAGCAATTTCACATTTATACATTCATATTAAACCACATGATAGTTAAATAAAAATAAATTAATGCTTTCTTGACTTATTGACTTATATGACATGATTACATATAGGAATAATTATTTTAATAATGCATAGTTAGAAAAAGTTGTCAATTCAAAATAGAATAAACCAGTTAGAACTCATAAATAATTGATTTTAAATTATTAATTTTCTAAAAAATATAATTTTTACTTACATTGAGATCTTTATTTCAAAAATAAATTCCATTTATACATACATACATTCTAAATATAATTTAATACATACTTGTTTGTTGGCTTCTATGAGATTATTTCAATTACAAATAATTTATTTAAGAATCGAAATTTACAAAATGTTAAGAAAGGTGGGAAAATCAAATACCATATGTTGCATAAAATTTAAATACATTTATTTATGACCCGTACCTTGAAATAACTTTAACAATCTACTTAACATTCATTACCAATTAATTATTCCGTGTGTTGTTAGGAAAAACATTTCATATACATGGAGCTTTATTTAAAAAAAAAAGTGCCACATTTACACACTTAGTTTAAATCTCATGATATGAAAATAAAAGTCGATAAATGGATTTATATAGACTACTTAAAAATCATTATCAATTAATTATAATATGTTTTGTAATATATATATATATATATATATATATATATTTTTTTTTTTTTTTTTTTTTTTTTTTTTTCTTACATTAAGAGTTACATTTAAAAATTGCATCGCACTTATGAAATTCTATCAATGCATATAGACAAATAGAATTTTTCAAGTCATATTGGATTCTATGAAAATATTTAAACCACAAATAAACTATTTAGGAATTGAAAATGACAAAATGCTAATATGGATTGGAAAACCAATGTCTTGTGGTGCAAAAAGTTTTAAATACAACCATTTTTTACCCATCTGTTTAATGAGTCTAGATGGTCCACTTAACAAATTGTTAATTAATTATTCCGTGTTTTATTAAGAAGAGAATTTTGTTTTCCATGGAGTTTTGTTTCAAAACAATACAATATGAGATTAATATAGTCTTAATAGATTATGTGATAGACAAATAAAAGTCAATAAATGGATTCCTTATTAAATTAAATGAGATAAGATGATTGCATATGCAAATAATTGATTCAAGAATATATGAAAAAAAAATATGGGTTAAAAATTGAATGCCCTAAAATTTAACGAGTAGTATTCACTTATGAACGATCACCCGTTAGCCTAAATAGTCCACTTAATACTTATTATCAAGAAATTAAAAGACTTATTTTTCAAAAAAATGCATCATAGTATATGGCTATTATAAATCACATTTATACACTCATATTAATGGACATAACTAAGCACAAGTCAATAATATAATTATTGCTCAATTGATATGATTTCAGTTTATTTAAAATATAAATTTACAAAAAATGACTTTAAATAATGAAATTAAATGCCTTACGGTTCAAAAAGTTCAATGACATAATTCATCCTGATAGTATGTAATCAAACCTTGATAATCCACTTATCAATCATTATTATTATATATATGTTTTTTTAAGAAATGCAAAATTATTTACAATATATTTTTATCTAAAAAATTACATATCACATTTTATGCATTCATATTAGCGCATTTTATATGTAAACAATGAATAATTGACTTTGTGCCTTGTTGATTTTCAATATGATATGATTGCAGTTACAACCATTAATTGATTTAAGCATATAAATTTGTGAAAACTATCGATTGATAAATCACATATCTTATGCTTCAAAAAGATCAAATCATTTACCTATAACACATTTATCATTAGCCTTAATAGTGAATAATGCATTGTGAATAGTGAACAATGCACATAACATTTACCAAGTAAATTATTGTAATTTCTTTAGTAAGAATAGCACCTTTGTTTGCGAGTTCTATTTGAAAACTAATATTTCACATTTACATATGATTATTGATACATATAAGTAAACATAAATCATTAAAAATAAAATGCCTCGATGGTTCATGTAAGATAATTTGAATGGAAAACAATTCATTTAAGAACACACGCGCACGCGCACACACATCTTAGAAAAAAAATCGATACAACAAAGTCATTGCAAAAACATTTATAAATAATAAGAGATATACATATTAATATAATTGGCAATTCCCATATATTTCAAAAAATGTAAAATCATACAAATTGATTCAACAAAAACTATGTCCGAAATGTATTGAAAAATTGGAATGTACTTCTCATCAAATTTATAAAAGAAATTATCTCCATGAACTACAATGAAGTACATGTTCTATTGAACATTCGAATGTACTCATGTTTTTGTTTGATACAATGAAGTGTCTTAAGAAAGGGGAATAAAACATGCATAAGCCACGTATCTTACTCTTTTCCTGTATATGATTTTATCAAGATGCGACTTGATCGATATCTGATGAATTGAGAAGTATGTTTTTCTGTATCTATTAGCAATACATTTGATTCTTCATAATTATCTCCATATTGGGACCACACATCAATCAATTTTTTTCATAAAATTGTCTTGTTCTCCCTACTTCCAATTTTGTTTGCAAATGACAATGGACATATCCCACACAAATTTAAAGTCCTCTATATCAATATTTGATTTTTCAAGTACTTTTCGGATGTACTTGTGGGTGACATTTAATGTCCATATTGCGACATCATAATTTCTTAAGCAATATTTTAATACTTCTGATTGAAAAGGCCTTAAAAAATAGGACCTATCACCAAACTACCAATCTAGTTCTCTTTGAATATGAAAATTTTGTTCATCTTTGGTGTATGATTGGAAGAATACTCCTTCATTTCAAATATCAACAACATCTTTTGACTTGTAGTAATTTCCATCTGCATCTGCACTGCAACCACATGTATGATATTAACATATCTCCACTTCAACACTTCATTGCTTAAGTACATAAAAACCTATCATTTTAAAAATGATGTTAATATTTATTATGAACTATTTCCATTTCTATGCAAACGTAATTTTACAATGAGTTCAAAGTAGCACAAAATACAAATACAATTGCCCCATTAAAATGAAAAAACAAATAATATGTTTACTTTATATATACAGCCTAATACCTTTATTTAATTTGTATGGAATAAAAGTCTTATAAGAATGCATTGACCCACCATTTAAATCATTGATTTTAAGAGTTATACTGATTTATTTAATTGCAATTGAAAATATAATTACAATGGTCTAGTGCAAGTAAACAAACTAATTATATATTAATTTTCACATGAAATATAATACAATTTTTAAATTTCATACCTAATTAATTATATGTTAATTTATAGAGTTTCTACCTTAGTTTTTTTTGTGCTTCTTTTAGTACAAATTGTATGTTTATTGTTGGTGCTACATACAACTTAATATAGTTTTTCAACTTATATGGAATAAAAAGGGTTATAAGAATGCAATGGGTCATCCTTCACATTACTAATTTCTAAGAGGTATAATGATAACTTGAACCACATTTAAAGAAAGTAATTGTAATGATCTAATTAAAACAAATAGACCAGTTATCTATTAATTTTACATACAATGTAATCCGTTGTAAAATATATATATATATATATATATATATATATATATATATATATATATATATATATATATATATATATATATATATATAGATATAGCATGGGAAATTTTGATATGAAAACATTAAATGACCATTCATCTCACCAAAAATAAAGAAAATAAAAATATTTTATTTTTAGTAATGACAAACCAAATCAACAATTCTTTTATTAGTGTTGTGAAATAAACGTAATAATTCATGATGTCATACATATAATAGCATGATATAGACATCTATAATCTTAAGGTACTTCTAAATGTAATTGAACATCCTTCAAAATAGCTCGCACATCCGTAGCCTTGTTGAGTTTATGTAATATTCTCCATAGCTCATGGATCAACCAATTATCCCCTCGATTTACTCCAATGAATGGAGGGGCAAGAATCACATTTTATTTTGGATTCTCTTTCACTCTCTCAATTAAACAAACAACTATAATAGTATTGGTTGCATCATATTGGGTATGCATTCCCCACACTTTTTTCAATGATTTAGTGTGTATAACTTTCGTTGGATTGTCAATGACCATATGTCCCTTTTGTGGCTTACAGTCTGAAGCAGTCCACTTAAACACAAGTTTATCTTGTAATGCTTCTAAAACCAACTTTTTTAGAAATCTTGTTGTGCTTTGTTTCAAAGTTGTCGTTCAAATTGCAATGTAAAGAGATTCATTTTTTAAACACATTTCAAAAAATGATTTTGCATGTGGATGAATCCAAAATAATTTTCACTATTGTGTAATCAGCATCAACTCCCATTTTCTCAATATGCCCTTTGTTTGTTGCTTCATCATCGATGCTATGATAAAAGATGTCCTTTAGTTAAAAAATAACCAGTTTCTTTTTAGTTATGTTGGCTGCAACACAATGGAAAATAATATAGTCAAACCATTTTATTCATGTTACAAAAATTACTAAAAAAATTGTTGAAACGATACACTTACCTTGAGTGGTTTCTGCACTATTTATAGATGAAACAATAATTTATTTTATCATCTTGATAGGACCTGAAGTGAACATATTAAACCTTCAATCAAATACCAATACCAAGAAAAACATTAGTAATGCAACCTTTAAATAGAAACACACACACACACACACCTTTAACATTATTCTAATTGTTAATTTTATCCTTTTTATTTGTTCCTATAATAAAAATATACAACGCTATGGTAGTTACAAGAATTTGAGTTTGAAGAATAATAAAATAAACAAGAAGACAAGTTATAAGCATCGGATATGACATTGTCATCATATTTGTAACATTGCACCTCATCATCATCTTGGTTACCTTTATTTGTTTCCAAATTAAACATATAAACTATTTTGAATTGTGAGAATGAATAGGATCATTAAATAACAAGGAAAACAAGTGGACAAATTATAAGTACCAGTTATATTTTGTTCTGATTAAAGTTTTGTTTAAATTTCATTTGATCAATGTCTTGGTTCTCCTTTCTTGTCACTATAATAAACATAAAAAAAATGTTATAAATTGTGACAATGAACAAAATTCATTAAACAACTATACAAAAAAGAATCATCTATAATCGTCCATAATAATATTTTGGTCTTGATTTTAGTTTTGTGGGACAATGCCCTGGTCATTATATGCATTCTCTTTATTTCCAACTATAATCAACATATGAAATGATATGAATCACAGTAATTTAGAATAATAAAAAAATAAAAAAAATATAGAGTTACAATGATTAATACCCATTTCTATCTCCATCATTCCATGGTCATTGTTTTGATTAACTTCATTCATCTCATACTTCCCTATAATAGTCATCCAAAAATGTTATGAATATGGAAAGTAAATAAATTGAAAATTTATGAAGAGAAAAAAATCAAACAAATTATGTACCTGGTACGATAACTTCTTCCTCTCCTCCTTCTTCTCCTGTTTCCATCTCCATACTTTTTTCAACAACTTAAGCACTATGTTGACTAATTTTTTTCTTCCCACTTTCATCATTCTCTCTTTTAGAATCTCCATCATTAATCATTTTAGTAAACACTTTGACAATTAAGAAATATGAAAAAAATAGTATCCAAAGTATTATAAGAAAAAAATAAATGAATTGTAGTACCTAAATTTTCCAAGAAGTTAATGGATATCAAATTTGATAGTTGAAAATATTTGTAATTATTTCACATGATAGTCCTTTGTGACTTTGTTTGCACAACACATGAAATTCTTCTTCCATATGTACAACAAGCCTTGATTAAACTTTTCCCCGCATAAAGAGAAATAACCACTTTTGCATCACTACATTGTTGGTGTTTTTCCACTAAATCCATCCATAAATCACAATTTCTCTCATTTTCATCAAATGTGTCTTCAAATGTGTGGGCGTATTTTACAGCCTCCAAAATTTTTAACTCTGAAGTATAGAAATGTATAATAAGAACTATATCATAACTATAATTGTTTTGGGACTTATATTCATAAATGCCACTAGTCATTTTATAGTTGAACTTGGAGTTCTTTATGGAAATTTCCAAAGATTGGCATACATCATAACAAAACCAAAGTTCTACTAAGAGAACTATAGTAAAGTCATTCTACTCATTTTTCTTGATAAGAAATCGAAAAAAATCAATGTAATATCCCTTGTGGAATTGTTCTTTTTTTCAAAGCCAGTGTATCCAAAACAACAAGGTCAATATGTAAAACTGGTTGCAACTAACATGGAAAAGAGTGCAAAAGTGTTGACAAAAGATCAGGGCCGCTAAAATGACAACCAAATTCAAAATTGTTATCAACTTGTTGCTCCATTTATCATTCTGTCAAGGACTCCACATACTTGCTAAGAAAGGGACTCTATCTTTGTATTACGTGTTCCTTTGACATAAGTAGACCCCTCCACCGTGTTGCAAAAATTGGTAAATATGATATCAATAATTTCATAATGCTCCAGAATGTTGAATGTGGTAAAAGTCATCTCATTCAAGTTTTAATCATGACTTTGAGAATATGTAACCATTGCATCCAATATTGTTCTGTCGGTTTTTAATTTTATGGCATTTGATGGACAATTAATTGGAATAGAAAACCAAATGGTTCCATCCAATAGCTTATATGCTACTGAAGCAATTTCTTCCATGGTTAATCCCTAAAGGGGCCGAAAAGTAGCTCGTATCTAACTGTGTAGACTATTTCTCTTGTATTTCTCAAAATCAGATTGGCTTGGAGAACACTTTAATGTGCCTAGTTGGTAACAGATAAAAACAGTGTCCCATTCATCCCAAATAGGTTCATCAAGATAAAAGAGAATTTTTTTATCAGAAAAATTTGTAATTGGACAGTCGAAGAATGAGCACAACATTTCCTCATCAACCTGATAAAATAATAGATATAAACTAATAAGAATTGAATGTAAAAATGAAACTAAATAATGCGTTATAATCTAATGAGAAATCATTATAAATATCAGAAAATATGACTTATATTATCAGCTTTAGTCATTTATCTACAATAAAAATAGATACAATAATAAAATGTTAAATGTAAAAATAATTAAAATTACATACCTTGTCTTCTTAGAACATCCAATCGTCCTTTTCTTTAATTTGTCATTGGAAATTAAGAAATGTCTTGTCGAGTGCACACAATTAATAAATGGAGTTTTGAAGAATATCTTATTTGCATAATTTAATTAACAACAAATGCCAATCACCTCAGTGGGTTCAACTGATGGATGCAGAATTGATCGTTACATTTTTTTATATTTTTTTCACTTCTCTCAATACATTATATTTAGGATTTGTTAAAATTTATTTCGCTTCTTGAATGGTATGTTGACCATCAACTATCCAAAAATTGATATTCTTATAATTTAGATCTGTCTCATTTATAATTTTGATAGAGTTGACCAATGGATCAAGCTCATTGATGTCAAATGGAATCAGAAGAGCATCGTGTAATGAGGTTTGAAATTTTTCTAGGAATGATTTCACTAATACTTGAACATTTAAATCATCTTGTGATCTTAATTTGAACACTTTGGGGGCTTCTTTACATCTTTCAACAACCACTTTTCTATTAGAGTTTGAAAATATATAACAATGCTTGAAGGCTTCATGAATCTCATCACATTGATTTGCAAGGTTAGTTGTCTCAAATTCAACTTTCCTAGTTTTTTGAAATTCTATAGTGAACTTGAAATCACTTTCTGTTATGTTCTCCTCCAAATTAAATAAATATACTCTTCTCAAAGCAAGTAATTGAGAATCAATTTTATCATCTAGTATTTTATCAAGATATTTACCTTTTTGTTGTAAATGAAGAAGTACAAATGATGTTTTTTGACTTCTTACATAGCGATATCTCAGAACGATGGCGATGTGTTTTAAAAGATCTGCACAACTATTTAGTCCAGATTTAGAGAAGCTCTCAAAGTTATCCAACTTGAACATTGAATTCTTTATTATATTTGTTGAATCAGTACTTGAAGCTTCAATCAAATCTGGTCTAAAATTTGCATACTCCACTTAACATGAAATTAATTTTACCTCATTTTCTTTAATCATTTCCACTTGAAAGTCCATGTCATTTTCATTGTAAGCATAGCAATTAATTATTGTTCCTAATATCTCTGGTTCATTTCCATCTATTGATCCAAATAGATACATATCAGGAAACATATTCATGCGAGCTTCTATTTGGATGTACCAATCTTGCACAAACTCATATTTATTATTGTATTTTTTAATCATTTTAAAAGTAGAAGTAGAAGGTGTTATTAATACCGCCTTTTGAGTTGAATAGCTTTTCTTTTTCTTAAGTGATGGTTGTAACATTTCATTTGCTTTTGGTCAAACCAATTCTGCAAATAACAACAAAATATTTGCATGAATCAAAATGAAAATATAATTTCAAATATTGTCACATAATGTTCTTATAAATACTAAAAAACCACCTAATCTAACCATTTCTAAGAGATTGTACATAAAATATAAAACCACCATACCAGTTGAAGGAGGAAATGTTTGTATATCACATTTTTTTGTTTCTTCTTCACTACTTTACTTCAAATTTCAAGCACACCAGATTCTGCAGTTTCTAGAAAAAAAATTGTGGAATACATGAAATACCAAATATTATTAAACAACCTTATAATACATTATTTCCATTTACATGCACAATAATAAATGATTACATATGCTATGCAAATTTACTATATGACAGCGAAAGCTATCACCTGGGTAAAATTGTAAGAAAAGAAACCACCTAATCCAACCATTTCTAAAAGAGTACATAAAATATAAAACCAACATACCAATTAAAGGGGGCATAATTTGTATATCACTTGTTTTTCTTTCTCTCTTCACTACTTTACATTGAATTTCACACCCAACAGTTTCCATGGTTTCTAGAAAGAAAAATATTATGGAATAGATGAAATAAGAAATAGTATTAAACAACCTCATAATACACAATTTCCATTTACACGCACAATAATAAATGAGTACATATGTTATGCAAGTTTAGTATATGACACCAAAAGTTATCACATAGTAAAAATTTCTTGGAAAAAAAAATACCCATGTTAGTACGGGTTGTCCTCATTAAAACCCCACTCCTAAGGCTATTTCCATAGGTTTTATTAATCAACAACCAATTATTAACACAATGTTTAACGATTGTAACAAAGTATAAACTAAAATTGTCATACCATTTAAAGAATTTGGTGCCGTGTTTCTTGAACTTCCTTTTTCCTTGGATGCTTCCTTTGAATTCCCACTAGCTTCATAGTCCATGGTATCTAAAAATAAAGTAAAAAATTGTTATCACAGTTTCAAATTATTGAAGAAAATATGAAATAATAAATACCATAACTACTCGAATCATTATATGTGTAACAAAATGAACAAGAACAATAACAAGTGTAGAACTCACAATAATAGCTAATCAAGGTTAGAAAAAGGCACCCCCAAATAATTTATTATGTTCTTTTAATCGTGAATATATGAAAGAAAACATCTACTAGGTTTCCTTCTAGCACCAGCATAAGAACATTTCCAAAAGGCATTACATTGGAAATAAATAAAAACAATTGTAGCGACTACAACAACATCATATATACACAAAATGTATCTCTTATAGTCATGTATATTCTTAGTTTTCTTTAGAAAAAATAAAAGCAAAACACAATGAAAGAACATTAATTATGGCAATCATTAGATTTTCTTCTAGATCTTCGTGTAGCACAAAGACAAACACATAGCAACTTTGCAAGGTGAAATAAATATAGAATTTGATATAATTACTTCTAACACGAACAAAAGCATATTGCCAACAAGAATCTTGCAAAGCAAAAAAAATATTAGCATCCTAGACTTATTTCTATTACAAACACATGGATATTGTCAAAAAAAACATTGTAAGGTGAAAGAAATCTAGCACGTGCTAGAATTATTTTTAGTACGAACACATTCATATTTCCAAGAAAAGCATTGCAAAACAAAATAAATATAGCACAAGCTAGATTTCCTTCTACCACAAACACAAACACAAACACATTGTCATCAAAAATATTGCAAGGCAAAGGAAATATAACCCATGCTAGACTATATTCTATCGCATACAAGAAGATTGCCAACAACAACATTGTATTGTAAAGCAAATCTAGCGGATGCTAAATTTCCTTCTAGCAAAAACATAAACACAATGTCAATAAAAACATTGCAATAATAATATTTCCTGGGACATTTGACCTTGCCTTTTAGAGACTACGAGGTTATAGTCCATTCCTACACAGACTATTGTTACAATATAAAAAATGTTAAACCCTGAAATGATCAAAAGGCCCTTCATATGGAATATGTGGTCTAAGAATGGGATAGTGTGCAAAGATTTCCTCCTAAAAAAAACACAAGAACGTTGCAAATAACAACATTACAAGGTGAAAGAAATATAAGGCATACTATATTTCCTTCTAATGTGAACATAATCACATAACAACATTGTAGGGTGAGCAAAATTTAGTCTTTGTTACATTTACTTATAACACAAACATATAAATATTTCCAATGACAACATTACAAGACAAAAAAAATCTAGCACAAACTAGATTTCCTTTTAGCCTAAACAGAAACATGTTAGCATTAACAACATTGCAATGTAAAATAAAAGCTAACGCGTGTTAAATTTCCTTTTAGCACAAACTTGAGCACACAAAAACATTGTAGAGTGAGAAGTCTATCAAGTGCTAGATTTATGTCTACCAAAAATACAAGCATGTTGCCAACAACAACGTTGTAGAGTATCAGAATTCTAGATTGTGTTAAATTTTCTTCCAACACAAACACAAACACATTTTAATTTGAAAGAAATTTAACACATGTTATATTTCCTTTGAGCACAAACACAAGAACATAATAACATTGTAGGACTACATAAGTTTAATGTGTGCTAGATTAACAACATTGCAATTTAAAATAAAATCTAACATGTGTTAGATTTCCTTTTAGCGCAAACTCAAGCACATAGAAACATTGTAGAGTGAGAAATCTAGCGAGTGCTAGATTTATATCTACCACAAATACAAGCACGTTGCCAACAACAACATTGTAGAGTATAAGAAATCTAGTTTGTGTTAAATTTTCTTCCAACAAAAGAACAGGCACATTTAAATTTGAAAGAAATCTAACACATGTTATATTTCCTTCTAACACAAACATAACAACATAACAACATTTTAGGACTAAATAAGTCTAATGTGTGCTAGATTAACAACATTGCAATGTGAAAGAAAATCTAGCATGTGCTAGATTTACTTTTAACACAAACTGAAGCACATAGAAACATTGTAAAGTGAGAAATCTAGCAAGTGCTAGATTTATGTCTACCACAAATACAGGCACGTTGCCAACCACAACATTGTAGAGTATAAGAAATCTGGCTTGTGTTAAATTTTCTTCCAACACAAACACAAGCAAAATTAAATTTGAAAGAAATGTAACACATGTTATATTTCCTTCTAGCACAAACACAACAGCATAACAACATTTTAGGACTAAATAAGTCTAATGTGTGCTAGATTAACAACATTGCAATGCAAAAGAAAATCTAACATGTTTTAGATTTCCTTTTAGCACAAACTCAAACACATAGAAACATTCAAGAGTGAGAAATCTAGCAACTACTAGATTTATGTCTACCACCAATATAAGCACGTTGCCAACAACAACATTGTACAGTATGAGAATTCTAGATTGTGTTAAAATTTCTTCCAACACAAACACAAGCACATTTTAATTTGAAAGAAATCTAACACATGCTATATTTCATTCTAGCACAAACACAACATAACAAGATTGTAGGACTAAATAAGTCTAATGTGTGCTAGATTAACAACACTGTAATGTAAAAAAAAAATCTAACATGTGTTAGATTCCCTTTTAGTGCAAAGTCAAGCACATAGAAACATTGTAGATTGAGAATTATAGCAAGTGCTAGGTTTATGTCTACCACAAATACAACATGTTGCCAACAAAAACAAGAGGCTCTAACACAAGCATATTTAAATTTGAAAGAAATCTAACACATGCTATATTTCCTTCTAGCACAAACACAAGAACATAACAACATTTAAAGACTAAATAAGTCTAATGTGTGCTAGTTTAATAACATTGCAATGTAAAAGAAAATCTAACATGTGTTAGATATCCTTTTAGCGCAAAGTCAAACACATAGAAACATTGTGGATTGAGAAATCTAGCAAGTGCTAGGTTTTTGTCTACCACAAATACAAGCACGTTCCAACAAAAACATTGTAGAGTATAAGAAATCTGGCTTGTGTTAAATTTTCTTCAAACACAAACACAAGAAAATTTAAATTTGAAAGAAATTTAACACATGTTATATTTCCTTCTAGCACAAACACAAGAACATAACAACATTTTAGGACTAAATAAGTCTAATGTGTGCTATATTAACAAGATTGCAATGTAAAAGAAAATCTAGCATGTGTTAGATTTCCTTTTAGTGCAAACTCGAGCACATAGAAACATTGTAGAGTGAGAAATCTAGCAAGTGCTAGATTTATGTCTACCACAAATACAAGCACGTTTCCAACAACAACATTGTAGAGTATAAGAAATCTAGCTTGTGTTAAATTTTCTTCCAGCACAAACACAAGCAAATTTAAATTTGAAATAAATCTAACGCATGCTATATTTTCTTCGAGCACAAACACAAGAACATAACAACATTGTAGGACTAAATAGGTCCAATGTGTGCTAGATTGCAATGTAAAATAAAATCTAACATGTGTTAGATTTCCTTTTAGCGCAAACTCGAGCACATAGAAACATTGTAGAGTGAGAAATCTGGCAAGTGCTAGATTTATGTCTACCACAAATACATGCACGTTGCCAACAACAACATTGTAGAATATAAGAAATCTAGCTTGTGTTAAATTTTCTTCCAACACAAACACAAGCATATTTAAATTTGAAAGAAATCTAACACATGCTATATTTCCTTCTAGCACAAACACAAGAAGATAACAACATTTTAGGACTAAATAAATCTAATGTGTACTAGATTAAAACATTGCAATGTAAAATAAAATCTAACATGTGTTAGATTTCCTTTTAGAACAAACTCAAGCACATAGAAACGTTGTAGAGTGAGAAATCTAACAAGTTGTGATGGATTTCTCACACAAAACAATCTCATACTCATCTCCATATCCCTCCACTTGCTCCTCCCCATCTAGGAGATGCATATACATGTTTATAAACCACATCAAGTAAATTGTCAATCTCACTCGTGTGAAATCCTGGGTCTTTGTAAGATTTCCCAAACTATGCAAATAGAACAAACTCTAACATTATCATCAAGAAACAGATTCCCTCTCTATGCTGACTAAATCTAGAGTTAAGATGGATCTAAAGGAAAAGCTTGCACCTTGAGAAATTTGATCCCTTCGTAAGCTATCTAAATCTAGAGTTAAGATGAATCTAAAATGGTTTAATTATTAATTATTATAATTCTTATTTTATTTTATTTTATTGTATATTTATGTAATTTGACTAAATTAACAAGTTTAAATAACATTACATAACCTTAGAACATCTCATTCACTTTGGGCTAAAGTCTCATGTAATCGTTCATGTTGGACTAAAGTCTCTCCATGCAATTATTTAAATTTGTAGATATTTTTTTTAATTTAATTAATAATACTTAATATAAAGTAGAAAACATAAACTTGGAAAAGCCCATAAATATTATAAATATCAAGTGAATTACAATGAAATTTGAACCATTTAAAATTATAATTTTATATTTTTATTTTAGAAAAATTTCAAACCATAAAATTGATAATAATAAAACATTTATTAAATATATCATTATTTTATTTAATTTTATAAATATTACATACAATAATACATGAAAAATGTAATATAATTTCAAAAAATGTAATTTATAATTTTAAAATTACTAATAAAAAAATATTAGCATACCAAATTCTTTATTATTATTAAAATTTGTAGATATTTATTTTCATTTTAATGGATGATATTTAATATATAATGGTAAGTATAAATTTGGAAAGGGCTACCCATATTATAAATATTAAATGCATTATAATGTAATTTGAACCATTTAAATTTATGATTTTATATTTTTAATTTAAAAATAAAATAAAATTAAAACATATAATTAATTAAATCTATGATTTTACATTTCTAATTAAAAAAAAAAATTCAAAACATAGAATTTAAAACATATTGAAAAGAGGGTCCTCTACATGGAGCTGGTAGAAGGGAGTTACTTAAAAATCTAGCATGAGTTATCTGGAAACCCCATAAGAAAACATCACATGTGTTTTCTTATCAAAGGATGGGCTTCCTCTCATAACCCAATATTTCATTGTTGCCCTATATCCCTTGGAGAGTTTCTATCTTTAGACCACGCTATATTAAAGGCTCTTTCCCCTACCCTGTTGATCATATGTTCCAAGTACAAACTCAAAATACTATATGGAAGACATATGATCCTCATGCATGGGAGACATAACATATACTTTTTATCGGAGAGTTTCTTTCCCTGTCATTCTTACATTCTTCCTCATGCTGAAAGAACACATGCCTCCATAGCTGGAATTCCATAAAACCAACCTAAGAAGCTAATGATCTTGAAATATGTGTGATTTTGTGCCAAGCTAGAGGTGTTGTGGCATAAGTGGAAGGAAGGAATTTTTTTTTTAAATTTGAAGAGAGTTGTATAGTAAGAAACATGAAATCTCATTACCCACTAGTTTAAATCAATGTTCACTGCAAATGAGATAAGGTGTCCTTGAAATCACATTATACACTTGTCTGATTCATCACTGCAATGAGCCAAGGTATACGAATTTTAGGGATACCCAAAGAGCAGCCAGTAGCTAAAATTCTTTATGCCAACACCATGGAACTAGAGGGAATGGATTCAATGGAGATCAAGACCTTGCTTTGTGTTTTTCTAAGTGGAAGAGGTCCCTAGAAATTCAAATTTTCCTGGAGATAGGGACAAGCAACTAATAACAAGTAGGAGCACTAACAATGTATCAAGGAGTCAGGTTCCTCAAGGACATTGTGCAAAGGGATGTAGTTATTGTTGATGACTCCAACATAATCACAAGATTTACTTTAAAGGAAACACGATAGTACTATGAGGAGCATACAAGAGTATTCTTATGTATTACGACTATATTCAATGCTACCCCTAAAATTCATGAATGGTATATGTTGAACTAGTCTTATGATTTATTATCTATGTTTTTATAATGAAGGTAATAATGTGAACCAACACCTTGCACAAAAAGAACAATTATCATGAAGTATATGGAAAGTGAACCAAATGATAGCATACCCTCCTAGTGGAATTGTCTTTCATAGTTGAATATTACCATACAAGTGTAATCACTCAATCAAATGTTGTAAACATACCATTGTCATTTGGGAACTAGATTGGTAAGCCTAATAATAAATGTTATGTTAATTTATAAATAAGATTAAATACTTGTTGAGTAGCAATGACATGGTACACTAATTAGAACCAGTCTAGATCCATCTTAATTCTGAATCTATTAAATGCTAAGAGGGATCAAATTTTTGGCATGCAAACATTTCTTTAGGTTTTGCACTAAAAAAAGAGGTTTCACTTGGAAAGATTTGACCTGTCTCAATAATTGATAAATGATTTAGGCTAATATGTTAAATAGGTTTTGCACTAAAAAAGAGGTTTCACTTGGAAATATTTGACCTGTCTCAATAATTGATAAATGATTTAGGCTAATATGTTAAATGATTTAAATAGCTGAAATTCACATTGTATTAATATAAAAAGTTATTAAATTATTTATAATTCAACTTTATATTTGTTTTAATTTAAAATATATTGATAAATTATACTAGTTAAATAATTTATAATTAAATATATCATTTATAGTAAATTTTAAATCTAATTTTTTTAGATTTAAATGATAATTTGTCTAACTTCTATTAATTTAATTATTTTTTATTAAATATTAAAATTTAATTATTTTTAAAAATGTTTACTAAAATCACTATTGAAATTTCAAAACCTTAAAGATATTAACATTATTACACAATTCAATTAAAAAACTCGAACTTATATAACTAGAAGGCTCTCTTATATATAATTTATTTAGTTTAAAAGCATTTAATTAAAACAATTTGTTAAATTGTCTATCATTAATACTAATCTAGAACTTATATAACTTAGAAGGCTCTCTTATATATAATTTATTTAGTTTAAAAGCATTTAATTAAAACAATTTGTTAAATTGTCTATCATTAATACTAATCTAGAACTTATATAACTTAGAAGGCTCTCTTATATATAATTTATTTAGTTTAAAAGCATTTAATTAAAACAATTTGTTAAATTGTCTATCATTAATACTAATCTAGATCCATTTTAACTGGCTATCTACTCAAAGGGATTAAATCACCATGGACAATACCATGGGTTAGCTGAAAAACTAACTTGACCAAGTCAAATTTACCATAACTACCCAATAAAAATTAATTAAAAAATAATAACTTTTTATTTTAATATAGGGTTATTTTTATTTTTATTTCAAATTTACCTTAACTATGCCAAAAAAATTATAAACTAAATAATAACTTAGAATTTTTATTTTAATAGTGTTATTTTTATTTTATGTTATATTAAGTAACAAAAATTATAATATAATATATCAAACATTTTACCCAAAAATAATGAAAACATTTTACACCATTAATATTATTAAACATTTACCTAATTACATTGTACACCATTGAACATTTGAAAAAAACTAAGGAGAAAGAAGAGTATCAACATGAACATTAAGGGCCAGCACCAACTTTGAGAGAATCTCTTCGCTATCATGAGCCAACTCTACTGTTATATTGAAAGCCATTCCAGATTTAATGGCATATGTGCAGGTGTGTAGTAGCTTTTATTACTCTGCCATATAGTGCATACATCTCGCTCAATGTTGGGAATTGATATGTAATTTGCAACCACCTTCTCTCTTTCATGATAACCTCCGGGACAGATATTGTCACAGTAGTACAGTTTCAAGCACAGGAAAATATTCAAAGACTTGCTGTAGTAAACAAATGGAAAAAAAATCTAAGTTATTTTACACTGGTTATTTTTATTTTAATTAGATTTCAAAACTATTTTAAAATTTGACTAACGAAATATTAAATAATTGACTTCTTAAATCTAAAAATATTCTATATGCAAAAGAATGTACAATCACATTAAATTCAACTACTGTAAATACTTTGCAAGTTTTGTTATTTGTTTAAACTTTAAACACTTATATTGGACTTTGACGGAAGAAATTAGAACATAAGGAGTCAGGACACATTCTATGGTGGATGTGCAATAGCTATCAAAGTTGGCATCCTTTTCATTGTGCAATTTGTTTATCGAAAATCTAAGTAAGATGTTGTGGAGCTTGATATCCACTATTTAGACATTGAACCACAAACAGTTAGTTAATACAACATCCACTGCTAAAACAAAGATAAGGAGTGGTGAGATTTTTTATCAAATGAGTGAAAAAAGTAGTACCTGGCCTCTTTCTTATTATTGTTCTATCAAAATCATTTTCACTCATAAATTAAACAAATTACACATTTGTTTTTATGGTCGGGGGATAAATATTAAGCAACCTGTAGATTAGTTAACCATACCATCGTATTTACTAATGGCTATAATATTTGACTCGTAATTATACCTAGAGTGTGCAGTTTATATATAGCACACTTGATACATATCTTAACTTACAACCTTGAACACTTTCCAATTTTGCAAAGTAAAAATGTGCTTGCAAGGTAAAACAATACTATTACTGATATTTTGTTATTTAATTATTATTATTAATAACTTCAATTAATATGATGCCATTCTCCTTCCATCACAGAGTCCATCTTTTCACCGGTCACTACTCATTTTTCTCACTGAGGTAGGCTTCCATTAAGGATGAGCCAGAGCTAAAGAACACAGTGTCGGCGAGCTGATTTAAAAAATAACCTACATCCTTACTCCAATCAATCCATGTCAAAAAATTACTATACGCAAAAATATTGAATCCAATCAATCCATCTCAAAAAATAATTCCTGTCCGTAAAAAATATTGAAATATATGTCAGCGTTGAAGTACTTCGTTATTTCCAAGAAGTTTACTAACAACTCCAAAATAAGACCTTAAGTTGAAAAGCTATTCATAAATACTTTTTAAATATTAAAAAAACAATTAAAAATCAATCTATAAAAGCATTCACATGTTAAAATTAATGCCCAATTAATATGTAGTCAAACAACATACATCAATCTGTACATCAGAATTGTAACCAACATCAGTGTGTAACAAACTTTGGAGGAAATACTCTATTTTATTCCATTTTATTATATTTTGTCAATCAAGCCATAAAATCTTGTTGGGCAATAGGAATTCTACTGTTGATTTCACACGGTTTAATTAAAAACAATGAACTACATTATATTTAGATGCCAGCATTCTCAATAATTTATTAAGATTGAAACCTTTCTTTAAATCTTACACTTGAGACAATTCAGATGGAAGAAAAAGGCAATCATATTACCATGAGAATTTAAAGGGTTACGGTAAAATGGGGTCCAGCGATATGAGCAAATCACAGTAACAAGTACCTAACAAAAATACTTTCAGGAAAATGTTTTTAGGGCTTAAAATGCATTGAGAGTAAAAGGGCTAGTTGGCCTTCTTTTCGTAGTGGAATCCTTCAAATTAGTATTCTACATAGTAAGCACATTCTTTGGCCTCTCTGCAATAAGATATACATTCGCTAAAAATCATTAGAATTTCATACAATCTTCCTTTTCCTCCCATTAATCCCCACCATAAATTCATTTCTATCTCGCTTCTCAGATCAAAACAACTTAAGACCTCCAAAATATGAGTTTTTTCCCTTAGCATAATAATATAGTTCTGAGATGACACGCAGGAGTGACATGAGAACTTCACATGCAATTCCTTAATGTAGCACCATATACTTTGCCTTATATCACTCACTACATTGTACTTTTCCTTATATTACTTACTGCGATGTAATAAACTAAGCCATGCCTATAATTCTAGCTAGACTTAGTTTTATGTACTATGAGTAAACCACTCAAGCTTAGTGCAAGTAACAAGCTTGATTAAGCTCAACAAGTGTAATTGAAAAATAGACTCTTACACATGCACAAGACTATCAATCGTCCTGAAGATAGGACTGTAATTACATAAGACATATATCTTATCATATTCAAATTGTTGTTAGATAATTATGCCTCTGTAAATGCCCAGACTAGTGTGATTAGATAAAGTTAATCCATAAGAGTAATATTAACTCCATGCTAAACTAGCAAGTAAAATGTAGCTGGTATTATTACTGTTAATTACATAAGACATATATCTTATCATATTCAAATTGTTGTTAGATAATTATGCTTCTGTAAATGCTCAGACTAGTGTGATTAGATAAAGTTAATCCATAAGAGTGATATTAACTCCATGCTAAACTAGCAAGTAAGATGTAACTGGTATTATTACTGTGTATTTAACTAATAACCAGGATTTACTAGACTAACTATAGGTAGTGCTAGTGTTCTAAATAGGTAAGCATTACGACATAGATAAGTAATACACTATTTAGCCTAGATAGCCTTTGGTAAGGTTACTAACCCTTTTCATGATGAGCTAATAATACTTATCAAGCTATTAATCAAGCATGGTTACAGAGTCAAGCTATTAATCAAGCATGGTTACAGACTATGCTAACTAGCATACTAGTCAACTATTAATCAAGCATGGTTACAGACTATGCTAACTCTAACTAGATAATCTTATGGCTTAACTCACATTAAAAATCAAATCCTTACCAGAAACAGTACCCAGATTCTCAGAGCCTCTTGCTCTAATGAAACAATCATGTTATATAATCTCAATTTCATTTATTGCAACTTAAATTCATCCTTTTGCCAAAAAGAATACATATTGTCCCTCTAACTCGGTATTTTTCCCAGATTTTAGTGATAAGCACATTTGAGAATAATTCTGTAAAAAAATATACACAATAAATAAAATTATGATTTTACTTGCATGTCAAAACCAAAACCCTGAAATAGATAAATCTATTTCTGCGAGTCCTTTCCATAAAAGGCATAGATTTATTCTATTTCTGCGAGTCCTTTCCATAAAAATGCATAGATTTATTAGGCTAGAATCTACTGTTAACTAATAATCTATTTCTGCGAGTCCTTTCCATAAAAAGGCATAGATTTATTAGGCTACAGTCTATTGTTAACTAATTCCAAATATTTCACTCAAGTAAGACAACAGGAAAATATGGAAATTAGAAACAAAAGACAGAGTTATAGAAAAAGTAATATAGAATATACAAATGTACAGGGAAGTAGGGGGAGTAAGAGGGTATGAGAATGAAGATTCCACAGTAAAAGTGAGAGCTCCAAGCTAGGAGACTCTGAGACCCCTAAGGAGATCACTCATGACACAAGATTCAACAAAAACAATGAGACTTCATCTCTGAGACCGACAAGTTGACAACAAGGAGAATTTGATAATGAGTAACCTATTGCAAGGTTGTGCAACGGCTGAAAAAAACCCACACAATAGACTAAAAAAAGGCACATTCCCATCTTTGCTTTACATCAGTATGTCCAGCATACCGCGCTTTTAGAAACTAGAAGTAAGGTATAGCCTTTTTGTAAAAAAACAAAGATTAAGGTTTTATAATTGTAAGAAAAATATTATTAGATCAAGCCAGCAAAAATATATTGTAAAGTGGAGAGCCTGCATGAACTTACTTGGTAGGGCTGAGGTTTTTCCATATATGTAAAATGGTAAAAAAAGTTCGATAACATAATTTTAAGAAAAATCAATTCAGAATATTTGCATTTTCACCCAAAATGATTAGGGCTACACCAACGTCAAAGACGATTTTTCTATTTGAACATTTCATGACCTACTCAAGTCCTGTGCATTACTTTGCCTTATATTCATAGGAAATTTGTTATGGCATTATTAAAATATCAATCCACAGTCTAAGCGTATTTTACCAAAAAGGGTAAAACATAAGCAAAACAAGAGACATGACTACATGGTGAATAGAACAGGAAATAGGACTCAAGGTTTCTGGGGAATAATAAGCGTAAATCACCTCCCTGACGGCGTACATTACCACTATAAAATTGAGGTTTGGAGATACAAAACCTACTTTACTAGAAATAGGAAACGTAAACATAACCAGAAACAAAACAAGACTAGAATCGTGACTATAGAATTTTGACGGATAAGCAACTTGAACCCAGCCATCTCCCTGCAGATATCATGCACTTAAAAACTGGTGGTGTTGTAGAAGTGTAATCCCAACAGAGGAATGGAAATGATAATAGGAACAAGAACTGAATGGAAAAGAGGTATACTAGTCACGCCTCTACTGACATTGATCTGAACAGTGTTGCCTGTCATCAAATGGGTATGTAGCACAGGGTAGAGACTTCCATCGGTCAGGGTAGATCTAATCTTCGATTCATTGCCCATTATTTTTAACAAAAATTTACTTGGGAATATCGACCTCCAAACTAAACTGTTCTATTGAATGACATATGGCAAGCTATTAGTTATTTCAAAAGTGAAAATCTCTACATACGCCACCAATAAGGCATTGGTTCACTAGTGAGGTCAGCATAGTTTAACCCAACCACCAGGCTTCACTATCACTGTTGTCTGCACCACCTAAATGGCATAACAGGAAAGCACGAGGGATTTTGGTAGAAAAATTACCATCCAGACTTTTCACCTAAAGCAACGGAAGTCACTCATGGGCAAGTTTCTTGAATTAATTCTTATAATTAAACAATAAAAATAAAATGTAGTTTACCTACCACTTGAATCGGTTTAGTATCCTCTGGAAACTTATCCTCTGGCACAGAGCCTCAATCCTGCTTGTATGAGCTCACATCCATTTCCTCAGCATCTAATTTCATTGCTCTGGAACTCTTGGAACCCTGTGGTACAGGCAAATTCAAGGCCTTCTTTGTGTCTCTGACATTTATAGGGACGACTAGATCATCACAATCGACCTGTGGCAGAGCATCTAGATGGTGACCTCTTACAGTCTTGGGACATTTTATTTCCTTGTCTTAGTCAACGCATTTTTGCTCTCTTTTCTGCTTAATTTCTTCACTGATTTCGAGGTCGGAAAGACACCTGTCGTCTTCTTTGGCACATAACCCATACCTTCGGCTCCATCTTCCTCTGCGGAATCTTGTACATATAGCTTCTTGAGTGCCTCTTGCACTTGTGTAGATGGGGATGGGCCATCGCATAGGAGTGTGGGGAACCTTGTGCAGATCCCTTCGTAGAATGAAACCACCACAATTGGAGGCACATAGAATCTAATTTATTGTATTCAACCAAATGTATCAAATCAGACCTGCAACAACATGGCCGTGACCTTCCTCTTTCTTCCCTGGAAAAATCAGACCTGCAACAACATGGCCGTGACCTTCCTCTTTCTTCCCTGGAAAAACCCTGAAATGTGAGGGAAATGAATAAATTTTGATATTTGAGAAATAGAATGCGATGACATGGCGACCTTACTCCTGCTTCCCTGGAAAAAGCTTGGAACGCGAGGGAAATGAGCAAATTTTGATATTTGAAAAACCTGGAGGGAAATTAACAAATTTTGATATTTGAACAAATCTGGAGGGAAATTAACAAATTTTGATATTTGAAAAGCAGAAATGCGGTGAAACCTTGAATGGAACTTAATGAAATGCTTTTGTGTTTTTCAATTGGAATTAAATTCCACAAAATGAAATGTGTAAGTGTTTTCTTTGGCTTAACATGGAGGTATTGCTTATGGTAATAATTAATCATATGATGTTTGTTTTTATGTAGGAAAAATTATTTGAGAGGATTTTGGTTGATTTTTCAATGTAATCATGTTACATTAAAGGTGAATTATGGTGACATAAAAATAAGTTGTGTGTGGTTGAAAAATGCAGAGAAGTCGTAATGTTATAAGATTAATGATTATTTCTAATAAAATGTTTGGTCTAGTGAGACTAACTAATCTATGGAGATGCTCCAATATTAGATAAGAAATTGCAGATAGAACAGAAATCAAATGGAAATAAGGAATTTGTCTGGAGAAGATCATACGGAAGAATCCGAGAGGAATTTCCATGGCAGTCTAACCCTAGGGTTATTTCTAATGCGAAGATGGGTTTTCACTTGCACCTGGGAGCGATAACAGGGCGAGGGAATGGTCACAACGCTAGCAAACAAGGGTCAGTACACCTGGTTTATATTTATCCGCGGCGGTTTGGCAGCTTTTGGTCTCATGGGTTTTCTTGGTCATCTAGTAAGGGGATCGAACAGTGGAGGTGAACATTTTGTTCAGTTAGGCCAATGTCTCTCGGAGGGTGTAGTGCACACCATCACATAGGGATAGTATAACGGAGTACATGTGAACATCATTTTGTATCAACGAGGAACTTGTGGATTATTCTTCTAATTCTATGGAGGCTTCCCAATTTTGGGTTGAGCAGCCACATCAACATCAAACTGGGGTTTCACCGATGATACACCATGAACCAGAAGTCTAGGTTGATGCATTTACCTCAGAGATGGATGATGTGAAGGTTCCCCTAAATGCCCTGGGGTTTTCCCACCCGGGCTCGACAGTAAATCCGAACTTTCTTCAACTACACGAGGATCAAGCTCAACCGGTCCTGAATATCCCATCACCATCGAAGTTACAGCACTGGGAACTCGAACAACAAGGTCTCGCGACAAATGTACAAGGGGTGCCTTATGTGGTAGTTGGGGGAGCGAGCGTTCATGGGACTGATACATATGGTGTCGTAAATATTGGGAATAATGTACCATGCTCATCAGGAGCAAACCCCCAAGGTTAGCGACCTGCTCCTGCAGCTTGCACTTCAAGATGTTTTGATGGCATCACTCATCAGGAACCTGGTATTGAGGATATTAGAGCATCGGATTGGATGAGTATGAGTCATCAGAGGACGAACAACACCCAATAGACCATGCAAAAAGAACGGGGGGAAGAAAAAAACAAAATGCACTAAGGTGCATGAGAAGGGGGTCTGTTGGTATTCAGAGAAGGTATCAGTATGTCCCAAGCTACATTTACTAAGAGTATTATGCTTGTTGGAAGGGTTCGTGGTCGAAATTATACCCCTGGGCGATTGAAGCATTGGACTGTGGAAATTTGGGGACATTTATTGGACCAATTGTTGGCGGATATTACCATGACAAGAGGTTGGTTTGCACTCATGTTCACACAACCAGACCGAGCAAATTGGGTCCTGTCAAAATATTGGCATATAGAGATGAGCCCGGTGCTACTCAAGATGTGGTCACCACTCTTTGACTCAAAAAAGGAGAAATTGGGGGCGAGTCTGATATGGGTTAGACTCTCAGTGTTGTCGTTACAATTCTAGTCAGAGGAAATCTTCAGGTGCATTGAGGATGACCTTGGTATCTATCTCGACCATGATAGAACCTACATAGAATCGGTTTTCTTAGCCATTGCGGGGATTCTAGGCCAATCCGGAGCAATTCTAGAGCCTTTATCATGTGGAAAGTTATCACGCATTCCATCAATGTCATTAAGAATGTACTAGCCTAGCGTATTGGAAATGCTGAGCTAGTGCGACTAGGCATTGATGCTTGGTCGGGATGTGGTAATACACACATTTTACCATAGGAGATCAGATAGACACTTGCACTCGATGACATCACTCAGCTCTCACAAATAGCAGATGGAAGAAAATCATCCTAGACCTCATAGAAATGGTTTAATGCACAAGAACTCAGAATACCAAAAAGGTGGAGCATGGTTTGGCATCGTTTCATGGGTGCTTTAGAAGAAGAACACATTAGGATCATTGAAGTGGAGGATGAAATCATATGGGTGGCAACATCACATGGTTCCAGTGGAGGTCATTTGGTGGTGGAGACCATTTTGGAAGCTTAAAGCACCTCAAAAAGCCTGCCTATTCATGTGGTTTATACTATTAAATAAAGTGTCCACAAATGATAATCTAAAGTATCGTGCCTATCATGGTCCATCTATATGTTGACTTTGCAAAGATCGAGCTGAAGATATTGATCACCTATTCCTTCACTTCCCTGACTAGTCAGGTGTGGCTACAGATTACTCATTCCCTCAACATAGTGCTTAGATGAGATGGGTCTCATCTATCGGATGCCTGGAAAACCTGGTGGAACTCTGTAGCAACACAAAAAATTAGGAACCTCCCTCTGCTAGTATGTTGGGTATCTGGTTGACCAGGAACCATACTATTTTTTAGGATGCCCCCATACTGTAGCCAGCCACTTGTAACCATATTGCTGCTATAAATCATTTGATCCCTGAAGAATTATCTCTCATTTTTCCTCTGGAACAAAATTGCCACAGGATTTAGATCTTTGGGGACTCTAAGCTTGTTCTAAACTAGATCAACTATGCATATCATTGTCACGTGCACACACTGAGGGGTTTATTGGATGAAGTCGTCACTTTAAAATCACATTATGATTTTATTGTATGCTCACATATATACAGGGAAAGGAATCTAGTTGTTGACTTTCTTTCCAAGGAGGCCACGTAGCAGCACAGGGGGCACTGGCTTATCTGATGTGAGAGATCTAGTGGAAGCGAAAGGGGTGGTTAAGTCCTTAGAAGTAGAACTTGACTCAACCAGTGCCCCCTGTGCTGCTACGTGGCCTCCTTGGAATTCTTGAATCAACCAGTGCCCCCTGTGCTGCTACGTGGCCTCCTTGGAAAGAAAGTCAGCGACTAGATTCCTTTCCCTGTATATATGTGAGCATACGATAAAATCATAATGTGATTTTAAAGTGACGACTTCATCCAATAAACCCCTCAGTGTGTGCACGTGACAATGATATGCAGAGTTGATCTAGTTTAGAACAAGCTTAGAGTCCCCAAAGATCTAAATCATGTGGCAATTTTGTTCGAGAGGAAAAATGAGAGATAATTCTTCAGGGATCAAATGATTTATAGCAGCAATATGGTTACAAGTGGCTGGCTACAGTATGGGGGCATCCTAAAAAATAGTATGGTTCCTGGTCAACCAGATACCCCAACATACTAGCAGAGGGAGGTTCCTAATTTTTTTGTGTTGCTACAGAGTTCCACCAGGTTTTCCAGGCATCCGATAGATGAGACCCATCTCATCTAAGCACTATGTTGAGGGAATGAGTAATCTGTAGCCACACCTGACTAGTCACAGGGAAGTGAAGGAATAGGTGATCAATATCTTCAGCTCGATCTTTGCAAAGTCAACATATAGATGGACCATGATAGGCACGACACTTTAGATTATCATTTGTGGACACTTTATTTAATAGTATAAACCACATGAATAGGCAGGCTTTTTGAGGTGCTTTAAGCTTCCAAAACGGTCTCCACCACCAAATGACCTCCACTGGAACCATGTGATGTTGCCACCCATATGATTTCATCCTCCACTTCAATGATCCTAATGTGTTCTTCTTCTAAAGCACCCATGAAACGATGCCAACCCTGCTCCACCTTTTTGGTATTCTGAGTTCTTGTGCATTAAACCATTTCTATGAGGTCTAGGATGATTTTCTTCCATCTGCTATTTGTGAGAGCTGAGTGATGTCATCGAGTGCAAGTGTCTATCTGATCTCCTATGGTAAAATGTGTGTATTACCACATCCCGACCAAGCATCAATGCCTAGTCGCACCAGCTCAACATTTCCAATACGCTAGGCTAGTACATTCTTAATGACATTGATGGAATGAGTGATAACTTTCCACATGATAAAGGCTCTAGAATTGCCCCGGATTGGCCTAGAATCCCCGCAATGGCTAAGAAAACCGATTCTATGTAGGTTCTATCATGGTTGAGATAGATACCAAGGTCATCCTCAATGCACCTGAAGATTTCCTCTGACTAGAATTGTAACGACAACACTGAGAGTCTAACCCATATTAGACTCGCCCCCAATTTCTCCTTTTTTGAGTTAAAGAGTGGTGACCACATCTTGAGTAGCACCGGGCTCATCTCTATATGCCAATATTTTGACAGGACCCAATTTGCTTGGTCTGGTTGTGTGAACATGAGTGCAAACCAACCTCTTGTCATGGTAATATCCGCCAACAACTGGTCCAATAAATGTCCCCAAATTTCCACAGTCCAATGCTTCAATCGCCCAGGGGTATAATTTCGACCACGAACCCTTCCAACAAGCATAATACTCTTAGTAAATGTAGCTTGGGACATACTGATACCTTCTCTGAATACCAACAGACCCCCCTTCTCATGCACCTTAGTGCATTTTGTTTTTTTCTTCCCCCCCGTTCTTTTTGCATGGTCTATTGGGTGTTGTTCGTCCTCTGATGACTCATACTCATCCGAATCCGATGCTCTAATATCCTCAATACCAGGTTCCTGATGAGTGATGCCATCAAAACATCTTGAAGTGCAAGCCGCAGGAGCAGGTCGCTAACCTTGGGGGTCTGCTCCTGATGAGCATGGTACATTATTCCCAATATTTACGACACCATATGTATCAGTCCCATGAACGCTCGCTCCCCCAACTACCACATAAGGCACCCCTTGTACATTTGTCGCGAGACCTTGTTGTTCGAGTTCCCAGTACTGTAACTTCAATGGTGATGGGATATTCAGGACCGGTTGAGCTTGATCCTCGTGTAGTTGAAGAAAGTTCGGATTTACTGTCGAGACCGGGTGAGAAAACCCTAGGGCATTTAGGGGAACCTTCACATCATCCATCTCTGAGGTAAATGCGTCAACCTAGACTTCTGGTTCATGGTGTATCATCGGTGAAACCCCAGTTTGATGTTGATGTGGCTGCTCAACCCAAAATTGGGAAGCCTCCATAGAATTAGAAGAATAATCCACAAGTTCCTCGTTGATACAAAATGATGTTCACATGTACTCCATTATACTATCCCTATGTGATGGTGTGCACTACACCCTCCGAGAGACATTGGCCCAACTGAACAAAATGTTCACCTCCACTGTTCGATCCCCTTACTAGATGACCAAGAAAACCCATGAGACCAAAAGCTGCCAAACCGCCGCGGATAAATATAAACCAGGTGTACTGACCCTTGTTTGCTAGCGTTGTGACCATTCCCTCGCCCTGTTATCGCTCCCAGGTGCAAGTGAAAACCCATCTTCGCATTAGAAATAACCCTAGGGTTAGACTGCCATGGAAATTCCTCTCGGATTCTTCCGTATGATCTTCTCCAGACGAATTCCTTATTTCCATTTGATTTCTGTTCTATCTGCAATTTCTTATCTAATATTGGAGCATCTCCATAGATTAGTTAGCCTCACTAGACCAAACATTTTATTAGAAATAATCATTAATCTGATAACATTACGACTTCTCTGCATTTTTCAACCACACACAACTTATTTTTATATTACATTGAAAAATCAACCAAAATCCTCTCAAATAATTTTTCCTACATAAAAACAAACAAACATCATATGATTAATTATTACCATAAGCAATACCTCCATGTTAAGCCAAAGAAAACACTTACACATTTCATTTTGTGGAATTTAATTCCAATTGAAAAACACAAAAGCATTTCATTAAGTTCCATTCAAGGTTTCACCGCATTTCTGCTTTTCAAATATCAAAATTTGTTAATTTCCCTCCAGATTTGTTCAAATATCAAAATTTGTTAATTTCCCTCCAGATTTGTTCAAATATCAAAATTTGTTAATTTCCCTCCAGGTTTCACCGCATTTCTGCTTTTGAAATATCAAAATTTGTTAATTTCCCTCCAGAGTTGTTCAAATATCAAAATTTGTTAATTTCCCTCCCGTTCCAGGTTTTTCAAATATCAAAATTTGCTCATTTCCCTCGCGTTCCAAGCTTTTTCCAGGGAAGCAGGAGTAAGGTCGCCATGTCATCGCATTCTATTTCTCAAATATCAAATTTATTCATTTCCAATTTATTCATTTCCCTCACATTGCAGGTTTTTCCAGGGAAGAAAGAGGAAGGTCACGGCCATGTTGTTGCAGGTCTGATTTGATACATTTGGTTGAATACAATAAATTAGATTCTATGTGCCTCCAATTGTGGTGGTTTCATTCTACGAAGGGATCTGCACAAGGTTCCCCACACTCCTATGCGATGGCCCATCCCCATCTACACAAGTGCAAGAGGCACTCAAGAGCTATGATGAAATGAAAGAGACAGAGGAATAGTAGTGGGATGG